>CM075781.1:10439705-10862205 GCA_037974665.1 Ehretia macrophylla
ATAGATGCCCTTTTAAAAAATAAATAAAATAAATAAAGAAAAACAAAAAAGAAATGGAAAATACATTGTCTTCCTCACCAAACCAGAACCACACGTATCCCCCACCCCGCCGCCCCCCGCCCCCCCCCCCCCCCCCCCCCCCCCCCCCCCCCCCACAACGCAATCAGCAACTGAACTCTTCTTTTTTTTTTTGGTCAAAAAGCAAATGAACTCTCACATGGGTTCATTGCCCACGAAAAACAATAACAAAAAGCTTCTACAACATTCATGGCATTCAAGATCCAACATCTTCTTCCTGCAATAGCACCACCATCCACCTCCAACCTCCAAACCACAAACCCATATTTATATGTTCATACATGCATACATATACATAGATATAAAAATATATGTATATATACACACATATATACCCATAAAACAAAATCCACCATCCCATACACCCCACGGCACATACCACAAATCCATATATACAAGACAATGAAAAAAAAAGTATTAAACATATTTCATATTGGATTTCGAGCTGTGAAAGAAAGAAAAAGAATCACATGGCCAAAGTTTCTAGATCTTGAGTTTTATTTATATTTATATATGTATGTATGCGTGTGCATTTTTCTTTTTTTTCTGTATATATATATATATATATATATTTATATTTATTTATTTATTTTCTTTTATTTTTTTAGTTTAAACATAAGAAAAAATGACAAAAGAAAAAAATGTAAAAAAATTAAAGGTATTTATATCTTTTTACAAATTTTGTTAACTCTTTTTATAAAAAAGAGACGGAAGGAACAAGTGTATACTTTTATCAAAATATAAAAATTATTTATACTAATTTTTAAAATACAAATAACACCAATACACTTATATTTAATCAAAAAAAAATTTGGTTCACTTCGCCTATTTATTTTTTTGTCATAAGTATGCCATTAGTTAACGACAGAGAATAGTATGTCATTTATTGATTGAAGATAAAGAAGATAGAGGCTGGCAGAGATAAGAAGTGACCAAGTGTTTTTTTGGACAACGGTGGCGAAGTTAAAACGGTGGCACTTGTTTCTTGCCAGATTAGGTGGACTTAACGTCTTAGCATGTAGCTATATGTTCCTTTTTTTTTTTTTTTTTGTATTTGTTCGTATGATAAAAACAGGCATGGTTAGATATCACTTATTTTATATTATATATTTATTATTTTTTATATATGTATTTAGTCAGCATGTTTGAAGAAAGGGAAGATAAAAAGTAATCAAATTAACATGATAATTAGTTATACCTGAGTGTATACAACTTCCGTGTAGTTACATTTAAGTGCATACGACACTTTTGTGATCCAAAAATTCTCTTTAAATTCCCGTGTGATTATTAAAAAGTGCATATGACCCTCCTGTCGTTAAATAATTCGTCAAATTTAATGGAAATTGAGATTTTTATTAATTTTTAATTAATTTTATAATAAAATAATTATAATAATTGACCAAATTACTCCCTTTCATTAAAAAATAAATAAATAAATAAAAACCCATCTTCTTCCCTGCCTTCCAACAACACAAAGATCCCCACCCCCACCCCCACCCCCACCCCCACCCCCAAACTCCTAAGAGCATAAAAGTTTTTTCACATTTTTCATTACTTACATAGATAAAAATTTGACGGTAGAGAGGTCCTATACACTTTTATATGATTACATAAGGGTCTGGTGAAAGTTTTTAAACCACAGAAGGATCATATGCACTTACAGCTGAGTACAAGAGAGTACAATACAATTCACCCTAAACATAAAAAATAATAAATAAATAATAAAAGAGAGATGATATTTAACATAACTTTGGGAGAACATATCATCTGGTAGCTTATTGATGTAAGATGATACACTGGACCACCAAAATTTATTGAGAGAGATTGTGCTACCAAAGTGCTAAGAGAAAACATGTTCTGCTATGAGTTGTGCTTCCCTTCAGCAAGCAGTCTTAACCCACATATATTTAAGTGAGTTTCATAAGTTCTACTTGTATGTCAAAGCAATCCGGCAAAGGAGAACTTCTTTTTCTGTTTACCATGTAAATTTGGTCGCCCTCTTACATAATATTACTGCAAAGGTTTCGAGTAGGAAAAGCTAATTAATACTACAATAGGTGAGATTGTTATGTGTCTTAGCAGTCTCATTGTACGACAAATGGAGGAAAACATAATAGTGAACTACAAGTCACGATTCCATTGAAGATTGGTCCTTGGCTCTTTGTGGGTAATAGAGAGAGAGAGAGAGAGAGAGAGAGAGAGAAGGGTGTTGGTTGGACTTAAGAGGGTACGTCTTGTCTCTTGCATGTGATGGGGACAAACCATCCTTCCTATTCCTACACTCTATAGCTGTTCTCTTTTTTATTCACTACACTTCTGTTTCTCTTTCAATGCTCACTCATGGTTCATGACTTTGAATTTGAATCCCTCGTAACACTAACGTTATAAAAAAAAAATATTAATAATGGTAAACTATTAATACGACTATCACTCACTATATTAAATTGATATCTCTGTAAACAGTAAATTAGAAGCAAGCAAGCCAAGACATGAAGGATTACGAGAAATTCTAAAACAACATACATTTGGACTTTTAATAGGAGTCAACTGTATAGATGGAAAGTTAAGAAAACATGTAGAACGACAGAGAGTGAAAATTATGACGAAATGTCAACTCTTGACAACATTGCTAATAATAATCTTGAGCAAACTTACATGTCACTTCTAAGTTAAAAGCTTCGGCTATGAGTGAGCATAAGACCCTAGGTCGTATGCAATTGCGTTCATTCTTGAAAATTTATAGTAGTGAAATGATAATACAATTATTTAAAATCAACACTTAATAGCGCGTGTAGGTGGCTTTCAGACAATCTATCACTCTTTCTCTTTTCTTTTTAGTACATGCGAAGCCCATTCCGAGGTTTGGCCTTTACTGTTTGGGCTACTACGAAACAAACATACTTGCCTAAAGGTCCAACATACATGTTACATACTTTCACCAAGTTTCATGATAACTTTTCTCTACTTAAGTACAGGTTTCTATTTTGTATAATGGGTCTTGTTCAATCATGCTTCCTAAGCTCTCAGGCAAATGTAAATCGAGTTCAACCTTCACCAGCAACTCCACAATGGCCACCCAGTCAGTTTTACCAGCTTCAAACTAATCTATTAAGAGTAAATCAGCGGCATCACACAAACAACTCACTCCAGTCTCTTTCTTGGTCGAAAACAAAGCATTTCATCATCGGCCACCCAATCAGCAGCCCGATTTACTATCCTTTTTGATACACTGAAATGTGGCCGAAGGAATTTCAGCTGCAATCCTCACGATTTCCTCGATCATAGGTGTGATATTCCAAGGAAAATCTATTCCGGGGGAGATGATTGCTTCATGGACAGCCAATCCATAGACAATGTATACCTCATAAGAGCTTAAATTGTAACATACATACCAACCCAAAGACACTACTTTTTTAGTAGACGAAAACCAAATGTCAATGGGACAAGGTTGATGATGACACAAGCCATTAATTGCAGAGGATATGCCACAGCCATCAGAGGTATGGAGTTCCAGGCGCAAACAAGATTAATACAACTGATAGTTAATAAATTCTCAGCCAAGTTGCTCCGTAACAATAATAAATAATTGAAAAAACTTCTGAAGGTGAAAATTTTGTTCACACCATATCTAGGCAATGAACAATGCAGAACTCGAGTTTTGCATCAATGGTGACAAGGCATGTTCATCCACTCAAAGCCTAGATTAAAGTGCTAGTGAGCTTTGGCTAAATACCATTCAGCTACATCAATCATCCTCTCAACAACAACATTTCCACATCTCAAACTAGGCCAAAGATACAGAATGTTGTTCCTTACAAAGGAACTCTTAACACAGATAATCAGGCACAGACGAGCAACAACAGAACCCGTGCACGGGCTTGCCTCGACTTGTAGTCTGCTAAATACAAGACTTTATGCATGTAATTTATGGCCAAATCAACTTATCAAAACTTCAATAGTTAACCACTAAGTTACCACCAAGAGACAAGGAAAATAAATAGGAACATTAATCCACACTTCACCAATTGCATTATTTTCATAATACAAAGTATTTGGTACATAATCGCAAAATAGTGGTATTTAGCGGAAGAAACTGTATAATACCTACAGGCAATCCATCAGCTTACGCATTTATCCTCTGACAATATATATATATATATATATATATATCGGGTATTTAATTCTTCTCTACATCCTCTCCAACTCCTCCTAAATAGAAAGATCATAATTCAAATTCATCTTCAAGCTTGAGTGCCTCTGATGCAGCTTCCTCCTCTTCATCGTCAATAGCCAAATAAGGGTTGTGTGTCTTAGGCCTAAAGTTGTAACCCGTAAACACATAGAAAGCCAACGTAGCCAATTCAGCAGCCACCACAGTAGTCCACTGATACTTATACGAGGTAATCGTCTCCAGAGCATAAACCAACACCCTCGTGAAGTATATATAACATATAACCACAACGTAGTACTGCCGAAACAAGGTCAACTTCATCAAATTCACAGCCGCCTTCCCATCCGTCCTAGCTGCCTCACGTAAGTTCTTAATCGACCAAACAATCGGAAACAACACCGCACAGCAACAAACAATATCAACAAGCAAGAAAACCTGCTTCCAAGTATACGAATTCTCCCCAAACGGCCCTGTCTCATCAATCACAACCTGAGCCACATTCGCCACGACTTGCAAGGGGATCACGACCATCAAAACCTTCTTCTCCTTACCCTGTAAATACGGTTTCAATATCGACCAACCCGTCCCGATCAACACGATTAAAGTAAATAAAGTAATACCCTTCAGGAAACTAAACACGTAAAACAACACATCCCATCCATGAGCAGTCCCAGTCCTCTTAATATACGACTTATCCTCAGCTTCGCATAACAAATTCAATGCTTTTAATAAAACAACAGTAAGCATAAAGAAATGGATTTTATAAACAGATAAGCGCTTATTGTAAAGTGTATGAATCCAAACAAAAGCTAGAATTAAATAAATTATGAAAAATAGGAAATAAATTGAAGGGAGGCTAGTTTTGCCTGCGGATAAGTAATCAAGCTGACGTGTCTTGGGGTTATAATTGTACATAATGGAATGGACATTCATTGAGATTTTCACATTGGGTATACAGTTTGAGAAGACTAAGGTGAATTGATTCGGGTCGGATACTTGAACTGAGGTGTTGAATCGATCCGGGTTTTGGGGCTGGAGATCGGAGAACGTGAAGACGGGTTTGATGACTTTGGATTGGAGAGGGCATTGGATTTCGCTGTCTTGGAGCTGTTCGAGGACGTGGATCCATGCGTCGCGGGTGCAGAGGAAGAATCCTATGAAGGAGAGGTCGAGTTCGGGTTTGGAGATGGAGATGTGGGTGACGGTGAGGTTGAGACGGCCCGTATGAGTGAACCCGAATTCGTCGAAAGGGATCGTGGAGCGAGCGTCGGATCGGATCTCTGTGAATCGGATCTCGGCGAGGGTGGTGGCGATGAAGAATGATAAGAAGAAGAAGAGTGTGAGAAGAGAGAAATGAGGAATTCTGGCCATTGTAGTGTGTGTGTGTGTGTGTGTGAATGGAGGATAGTGAATGGGGTTTTAAAGAAGTGGAAGATGGAAAAATGGACAGGCCACCGACAATGTGGTGTGCGTGTGGGGAGGATAGTCTAACTCAAGTGAAGAAGTAAACGCAATGCAATGCTAATGAAATTCTGGGAAAATTCTGCTTGTGCTTATAGATTACGGTGGAAGACTTGACTTTTTTTTTTTTTTTTTCGATAAGTGGAAGACTTGACTAGCCACAGACTTTGAACACTTTGACAATATGCCCCCTCCCTCCGTTTTTGCATACCTATTAAAAATATGTTATGAGATCAAATTAACGATAATAATTATAATAATATGATAGAGAATGAATAATTTTTTTTAGATTTTAATTTATCACTATTGGATAATTATTTTTTATATCAATCATCACTTCACGAGAAGATCCTCTTTCATACTAATTTATTTTGGGTTTTTCTTAACAGCATGCCTAAAACAGAGTATGGAAGAATAAATCGGAGGGAAATGAGATGGGGAGTTTTGTCAATTTATCAAATAAGTGAGTTTTATTTCTCTTTTGATTTTTATAAACTAAATAAACTTTCTTTGTCTTGGACTGTGACGAAACATACGCATTCCAATGGGCTTCAGCCCATTTTGGAATAAGTGTATAATCATCCTGCTTTGTTAACTATGCATGTCGGCAGTTGCTCCTCAAATAATTCATGCGACTTTGTGATTTTCTGGAGCTCTATAGTCCGTCTGTTTTACATCTCAGAGTAATTATTAAGGGATGAAATTTCAACTCAATGAGTGAAGCACAGTCAAGTGCTGCTAATCTAATGATGATAGGTTAGTAAGACATCCTCAATAGAGTTTTTAAAATACAATATTTTTTAAATTTGGATATTTTTAAAAAATTCATAGCTCCAAAAGCAACACTAATAATCCAAATATACATATAAAGTTTGACAAAATATTTGTGTTTTCTTCACATCAAGATGTACAGTATACAACATATAAATAGTTACACAAGACTACATAAGCCTATCTAAAGGATAAACCTTAGCTGTAACAAACACACATTTAAAACTCAAAAACAATAATTTGAAACTCAAATACAACACCAAGATATTCTGTTATTACGGCCCCTCAAGCGAAACCGGATCACGAACGGTAAGTTTGTCTCGAAGCTTAGTGAATCGCAAGACAGAGAGACCTTTTGTAATGACATCAGCTAATTGATCAACAGTGGATATAAAACAAACTTGCAAATGCTTGGCAGCAACCTTTGCACGTACAAAGTGGACATCTATCTCAATATGCTTGGTTCTTGCATGATACACCGGATTGACTGTCAAGTAGGTTGCCCCTATATTATCACACCACAATGTCAGAGGAGACGACTGTGGAAGATGAAGCTCGGCAAGTAACGACTGAATCCATCACAGCTCTGTCGTCGCATAAGCTATAGCCTGATATTCTGCCTCAGTGCTAGAATGAGCCGTGGTGGCTTGCTTTTTGGCAGACCAGGAGACAAGATTCGACCCCAAAAAGATACAATAGCCACTAGTGCTGCGACGATCATCAGGACACCTAGCCCAATCGGAGTCAGAGTATGCATGAAGGGAAAAGTCAAGAGAGGACCTGATATACAACCCATGTGAGATGGTGCCCTTGAGATAACAAAGAATCCTTTTTACCGTCGTCCAGTGCGCGTCAGTCGGTTGATGCATAAACTGATAAACTTTGTTCACCGCTAAAGCAATATCAGGACGTGTTATGGTCAGATACTAAAGAGCCCCAACAATGCTCCTGTATTGAGTCGGATCAGGATAAGGATCACCAATGTGAACAGAAAGTTGTTGATTCGGCGCAATAGGAGAAGAGACTGGCTTAACGCCCTCAAGCTTCGATCGAACTAGTAAATCCGTAACATACTTCTGCTGAGAGAGTAATAGCCCACGAGACAAGTGTGTGACTTGAATGCCAAGAAAATATGACAGAACACCAAGATCCTTTAATGCAAATTGACGGTGAAGCAAGGCAATAACCGAAGCAATAAAGGAATAACAAGAACCAGTAAGAACAATATCATCAACGTAGACAAGAAGAAACACAGTGATTGTGCCAGTCATATAGATAAACAAAGAAGTATCTGATTTTGAGACACTAAACCCAAGTTGACACAAAAAGGTACTGAGTCGTGAATACCACGCACGGGGTGCTTGTTTAAGCCCATACAACGCCTTCTGTAACTTACACACATGAGTGGGAAAAGAAGGATGAACAAAGCCCGCTGGTTGAGTCATATACACATCCTCAGCAAGAAATCCATGCAGGAAGGCATTATTTATATCCAACTGATGAATGGACCAACCTTTAGACACAGCGATCGAAACAATAATGCGAATAGTAGTGGGCTTAACAACCGAACTGAACATCTCTGTATAATCAATACCTTCCTCCTGACTGTATCCTTTCACAACAAGACGAGCTTTATAATGTTCAACAGCACCAGAAGGCTTATGTTTGATTCTAAAAACCCATTTACACCCTACTACATTTGATGTTGGAGGTTTCGGAATGAGACACCAAGTAGCATTCTGTAAAAGCGCATTGTATTCTGCTGACATAGCATCACGCCACTGAACAAATTTATTAGCTTGTGTAAAAGAGGTAGGCTCAACATCCAAGGGTGACGCAGATGTCGAGGCTGTAAAAGTAACAAACCCGGACAGATGTTTAGGCTTACGTGTATTATCCTGAGACCAAGTAGTCATATGGTGTCTAGTTGGCAACTGAGAATTATTTGGCATGGCTAAGGACAAAGGGGGCAACGAATCATGGGCCCTAGGAGAAGTAGCTGCTGGAGAATTAAGACCAGTGGGTGGACCATGAGACAAATCAGCATTGCCACATGAAACATGAAGATCAGCGACATCATGAGTAGAAGCTGAGAGATTAGGATACGTTGTTGTGTGCACATAGGGTTGAGTCACGGCTGGTACACTTGGGGAAAAAGTTTGAGGAAAGAGAATAGTAGTGGATGGGGACAAGGCAAGACTATTGTGATCAGAAGTAGGTGGAAGAGTTTGATTAAAAGTTGAAGACTCATTGGAATAAGACAAGGGATGCAACACGTGGACCAAGGCAGGTGGGGCTGCACATGACTTTGGATCAGAATTGTTTACTTTGGGAAAGATGGCCAGAGACTCAGCACTAGACGTAGGAGGCGGAGACCCAGAGGACAAAGGACCATACGCGGACTGAACGCAGCGAGACTCAGAAGGCAATGAGCGAAATGGAAAGACAGACTCATCAAACGCAACATGACTGAGATACATAGACACGACCAGACTCTAAGTGATAGCAACGATAACCTTTGTGAGCATCATGATACCCAAGAAAAACACAAGGAAGAGATTTCAGACTGAGTTTGTCTTTCTTATAAGGACCCAAAAACGGAAAACATTGACACCCAAAAACACGTAAAAAGGCATAATCTAGATGTTGATTGAACAACCGAAAATAAGGTGTTTGATTATTTATAACTAGGGTAGGAAGCCTATTAATTAGATGAACTGCAATGGAAAAAGCTTCAAACCAAAAACGCTTAGGCATCGAAGAATGAAACATAAGCGTGACACCCATTTCGGTGATATGACGAATTTTACGTTCAGATATGCCATTATGTTCAGGATTATGTGGACAGGAGATTCTATAATTAATGCCATTATCAGAGATAAATTTTGCAAACGGACCTTGAGTTAATTCTTTCGCACCATCACATTGAAAATTCTTAATACGAGCAGAAAAAATGTTTTCCACCAGTAACTTAAAACGAATAAAAACAGAAAGACAGTCGCTTTTATTACGCAAAGGATATAGCCAAGTGTAACGGCTATCAGCATCTACAAATAACACAAAGTACCGAAAACCTGAACACGACAGAACAGGGGCTGGACCCCAAACATTACAATGAATAACCTCTAATGGAAACTGAGAAACACGAAACGATGACTTAAAAACTAATTTATGACTTTTGCCCATCATGCAGTCAGTACAGACTCGATGTAAAGAACGAAAATCAGAAAAATCTAGTGACTGTTGAGACTGGAGGGATGACAACACTTGCTTTGACAGATGACCGAGACGATGGTGCCAAAGAGTTGAAGACACATGAGAAGCTGCAAAGGCAAATGATGGACTGGATGTGGGAAGCGAAACTGGAATACTGTAGAGATTGGAATCAACGCTGCCTTGGAGGATAGGGTCCCAGTGTAGAGGTCCTTGATAACACAATAGGAAGGAAAAAACTCGAGTGAGACTCCGTTATCACGAGTAAATTTAGAGACAGATAATAGATGACGGGTGATTTTTGGAACATGCAGTATATTGTTAAGTGAAAATGAACGATGATCAGCAACAAAGGAAGATGAACCAGAATGAGTAATAGGTAGAGACTTACCGTCTCCAACAACAACCTAATCTGAACCGGCATATGGATGAAGCTGCTGAATCAAGGAGGGATCATACGTCATATGCGAGGTTGCACCAGAGTCAGGGATCCAGGAGGCATGCGAAGGAGTAGGTAGAAGGGGAGGTTGAGTGGTCTGTTGATGTAGCCCAGCGAATTGAGAGGACTGACCAACATAATTGGAAGGTGTGTAGCGATAGCGACACCTCTGCGCGGAATGGCCCTGCTTTTTGCAAATTTGACAAGTACCTTTATATTTATTTTATGAATGTTGTTGAGTGGAGGACTTGGCAGAGTTGAAGTATGGCTGATTTTTGTGGGAGAATGACGCGGGATGAGACATAAAGGAGGATTGTGATGATGGGAAGTTAGTGGGGGGACCATTGGACACAAACTTGGAATTAGAGTTGGCTTTTTGTTGAGAAACCAAAGCAATATGAACAACATGATCATCTGGCGTGATTGAATCAGAGTCATCCAAATCACAAGCTGCTCGTACATGAGAAGCTTGGCACGAAGCTGAGCAAAACTTGGAGGTGAAGCAAGATTTTCGATAGAAGTTATGAACGGATGATAGGATTTAGGCAGGCCATCCAACATGATAATAACCAAGTCAGCGTCTTTCACTGGGTCATCAATAGCAGCTAAGGAAGCGGAAAGAAAGTGAATTTGCTGGAGATAGTCATGGACAGAGAGAGAATTTTTCTTGATAGAGAGAAGTTGGGAACGAAGAAGGGATCGGCGGGCATGACACTGTTGCAGGTAGGACTCTTCAAGGGACTTTCACAGAGCACTGGCAGTATCAAACCCAAGAGCTTGATGTACCAGGGACTCGGATAATGTGGCATTGATACACGCTAGAACAAAACGATTGAAACAATGCCATTCGGCAGACGAGACAGGAGAGGCTTTGGGATCAGGTAAGTTATCCGGATTGGGCAGCGACCTATCGATATATTTGACCAAGTCTGTAAAGTGGAGAAAGTGAGAGAGTTGGGTTTTCCATGGAAGATAGTTGGTGGAGTCCAGATTCAGCGTAACAAAAGTTTTGATGTTGTACGTAGGGAGGGAGAAAGAGGAAGCCGTCGAAGTAGAAGAGATAACCGAAGCAAAAGAGGCAGCCATGAGGAAACAGGAGAGAACAGGATCAAAGAAGAGAAATTAATTAGAGGACGTAGGTCCAAGGACTGCTGATACCATGTAAAGTTTGACAAAATATTTAAGTTTTCTTCACATCAAGATGTACAGTATACAACATATAAATAGTTACACAAGACTACATAAGCCTATCTAAAGAATACACCTTAGCTGTAACAAACACACATTTAAAACTCAAAAATAATAATTTGAAACTCAAATACAACACCAAGATATTCTGTTATTAATACATGAGATCCACCACTTTTGCTATCTTACCTAATTTTTATTTTTTTCAACAAATTTGTTAATTAAAATGGAGACTGAGTCTTTATTTTGACTTAAAAAATAACACAAGTGATGAACCTCACGTATATTTTGATCATTAATATTATTTTTTGGACCATAAAATCTCTAAAAATACCAAAATAAGATGGAGACTTATGGTTATAACACTAATGGCACCTCGAATCATTGTCCTTTAGCTCAAAAGAATCTCCATAATGTGTCATATTTTCTTCAGATCAGATCAAAGCTGCATTCCTGACCAAAGAAAAAAAAAAAAAAAAAAAGCTGCATTCCACCTCAATATACCAATACTAAAGTTGCATAAATCATCCCACAACACGCACAAGTCATAATTTTTTTTAACTAGAATGTCATTTGCTGCTACCCTTTCTCACCAAGCTTCGATAAAGTAAAGCGAAAACCATCTGCAGCTTTTCACATTCATCTAGCCTACCAAGTATCATGTTCTTGCTGTTCTTCAAGTGCATTTTGTTCTGTGTCCATTTCCATCCAGCCTCATCAGCATCATTGTCTGAAGCTGCAACCCATCTTCTCCAGTTTCGAAATGGTCTACCATAACCTTCTCTGAGTTTACTACCATGAAATGATGAGTCCAGTTCACCATCTTCACATTGCCAATGGCTAGGTGTTGCTTGCCATTCAGATGGAAGTTTCGATGTCAAATCTTTAAAGCTCTCTGATCTTGGCCTCTCAGGAGTCTTGGAAGCTTCCGTTTCCAGTCTTTGTCATCTTCCGCGTTTGCTCGAATTAGATCTTAGTGGAAACAATTTTACAGGCAGCATTCCTGGTGTGCTCGGAAACTGCAGCCAACTGAATACGATTCTCCTAAATGACAATGATTTTTCAAGATTGATCCCTCCAGAGCTTTTCGATTCAAAGAAGCTTTTACAACTTGACTTGGGGCACAATCGACTATCTGGAACAATACCTCGCGAGGTAGGCCACTGCAAGACACTTGAATCCCTTGGATTGTATAACAATCTCCTCACTGGAGAAATTCCAGATGAGTTATTTGCTTTACCATATTTAAAATTTCTGTCGTTAAGCTCGAACAATCTAACTGGAGCTCTGTCTAGTTTTTCACCTTCATGTTCACTTTCTGATCTTCGAATTCATGAGAATTCGATTTCTGGTTCTTTACCACTTACCTTGAGTAATTGTCGCAATCTCACTAGACTTTAAGCATCACTAAATGATCTCAGTGGAAGAATTGCATCAGAAATTTTCAAGGGCCTATTGCAACTTGAATTTGTTTATTTGAACGGAAACGATTTTGAAGGGGAAATTCCTGAGACTTTGTGGGGTCTTGGTAGAGATTACAAGGCCTTGTTATTTCAGGAAACAAGTTTAATGGTAGTATATCAGAAGAGATTGGTTCTTGTCGTCAGCTAACATACGTTGATTTGTCAGCCAACAACTTCACCAGTCGGAATCCCAAGATCGATTGAAAGTTTAAAGAATTTGAATGTGCTGTTTATATATTATAACATGCTCAATGGGCAATTACCTCGAGAGCTTGAAAACTGCGATTCCCTCGTTGAGATCAGGCTGCAAGGGAACTTAATTTCTGGAACAATTCCTTCTGAAATTTGCAAGCTCCGTAGCCTGAAGATCCTGCATGTCTTTGACAATAAAATTGAAGGCCAAATCCCCGAATGTATAGGGAAAATGATCAGCCTTGAAGAGTTGGCTCTGTATAATAACAATTTGACTGGTGAGATACCACCTGGAATTATCAATTTGACAAACCTGACAAGGCTGTTTCTGGAAAACAATAACCTCACCGGGGAGGTGCCATCTGATCTTGGGAAAAATAACATTCCTGGTTTGGTAGTATTGGACTTAACTGGCAATCATCTTTATGGAAGAATTCCTTCAAGCATATGTGCTGGCCATAGCCTTCGAGTATTGACACCAGGATACAATCGCTTCACTGGCAATCTACCAACTGATATACTAAACTGCAAATCTCTTAGGAGGCTGATTCTCCGTAACAATTTTCTTCAAGGGAGTATACCAGCTGGTATGGCAGAAAATTCCAGCATTTATTACTTTGACGTTGGAGAAAACTTACTCGAAGGAAGGATTCCTGCAGTTATTGGTCTATGGACAAACCTCTCGATGATTGATCTTCCAGAAAATAAGTTTTCAGGCTACATCCCTCCTAAGCTTGGGAGGCTTCAAAATCTTGAAATTTTACAGATCTCTTCTAACCAACTGACAGGTGAAATTCCTCTTCAGCTGAGTCAGTGCCCCAAATTGACCGAACTGGACCTCAGCAATAATAATCTTACAGGAAGTATTCCTTTGGAGATCTTATCGTCATTAACACTGAAAAACAACCTTCTTCATAGCAACAAATTCAGTGGTATTATTGGCGACTCTTTCTCTAGCAGCCAAAGTCACATTGAGCTACAGCTTGGAGACAACATGCTGGAAGGTCCTATTCCTTGCAGCCTAGGGACTCTTCAACATTTTAGTCTTATTCTGAATCTAAGCATGAACAGGCTTTCTGGCGATATACCCAGATGTCTCAGCAAGCTAGACAAGTTAGAAATTCTCGATATTTCAAGCAACAACTTCTCTGGTGAGATTCCTTCTGATTTGAACAACACGAGATCCCTTCGATTTGTGAATATATCATATAATGGCCTTTGTGGTCAGCTCCCAGTCGTTTGGGAAAAATTATTGGATTCACATCCAGGATCTTCTCCTGGCAATCCAGGACTTTGCCTTTCAGTCGCTGAAGCTGGTCATTGTGGGAAGGGAAGAAGATCCCATTCACACGGCAAAATTATAGTTGTTGCAATGAGTGGAGTGGTTCTAACAATTGCACTTGTTACTGCAATATACATGTTAGTGATTCGTATTCCACGCGCCTTTCTCCCTGATGAATCTCTGCGACATGAGTGGAATTCAAGAACTGAAGACCTACCTGAAGATCTAAATTTCGAGGATATTTTGCTCGCAACTGAAGGCTGGAACGAGAAGTATGTTATCGGGAGAGGCAAGCATGGAACTGTTTACAGGACAGAATCAGTGAAATCCAGAAGGCAGTGGGCTGTTAAGAAGGTGAATCTATCTGAGACAAAATTCACGAATGAGATGAGAACTCTAAGCTCAATCAGGCACCGGAATGTTGTGAGAATGGGTGGATACAGTATACGAAACGGATATGGCTTTGTTGTAACAGAGTATATGCCAGGTGGGACACTTTACGATGTACTGCATCGAAGCCAATCCAAAGTGGCTTTAAATTGGGAAACTCGTTATCGTATTGCTCTAGGAATTGCTCAAGATTTGTCATACCTTCACCATGATTGCATACCTCAAATCATACATAGAGACATCAAATCCGATAACATTCTACTGGATTCTGAAATGGAGCCAAAGATTGCAGACTTTGGAACAGCAAAAAAAAAAAAAGTGGTTTCTGATTCTGATGAAAGCACTACAATGTCTACAGTTGTCGGGACACTAGGCTACATTGCACCAGGTTAAGCTTCATTAACTAGACGAACAATGTGATATCAATTAGTTAAAACTATACGATGCTAAGCAGAACTTTTTTTATTTTTTATTTTTTTATTTTCAGAGAACGCGTACGCAATTAGGTTGACAGAGAAATGTGATGTGTACTGCTATGGTGTTATTCTACTGGAGCTTCTCTGCAGAAAACTGCCGGTAGGCCCGAGTTTCGAAGAAAGATTAGATATTGTTTCCTGGTTGAGGAAGTTTTTGCAGGAAAATGATGATTGTTTTGGTTGTCTTGATGAAGAAATCCATTTCTGGGAGGTAGAAGAACAAAGGAAGGCCATTGGATTGATGGATTTTAGCTCTTCAATGTACTGAGCAGGAAGCTAATATCAGGCTTTCCATGAGAGATGTTGGAGAATCTCTCATCAAATTAAATCACAAACGCCAAACAATCGTACACAACCCGAGTTTCTAACATTTACTTCTCCAACTTTTGTTCTGGATCTGATATTCGCAACAACAATACAAGACAGACTAACACTCTGATCATTAAATTCGTTATAATTATACTACATCGATAAATCACGAGTTCTAGAACCATCTTATATGAAACTTCTCCCATTTTTATTGATGAGAAATAAAAGTTATTCATATATAAATATTAAATTGTATATTTTAGCATAGTGTTTAAAAACACTTGTGTCGTGAAATTCATTTCATTTACAAATGAATTCCGTGATAATTTGTATTTACAAATTAATTATCTTGTTTGGAACTGTAAAATAATATTAAGTCAATTTTGTCATTTATAAATACAAATTGTGTTTGGAACACATGCGAAATTAAAATTAATAATTGTACTTTACTTAAATACACTTCTTTTATTTAATTGAAATTAGAATATATTATATGTTTGTATAATCCAAATAGGAACACTAAATACTCAATATATGCAACTAAAGTTGTTAGTGCGTTTTTTTTAGAATCCCTCATACTTTTTGAATTTCAATATAAGAAAAAGAGAAACAAATTAAAATTAAATCAATTAACTCAACTAAAGAAGAGAAAGAACAATAATTTAACACAAGTATAAGTTGCATTCTATCAGAGGAATAATTAATTAATTACTTGTTTATATTTACTTGCACTCTCCCAAATGCCAAATGCAAAATGCATTTATAGCAAGGTGATGCTTATCTAATAATATCCAGCATGACAGGTGGGAGTATTTGCAACATAAGTGGCCTTAAACACAAAACTAAGCATGGGAGATCCAATAGAGACCATCGACGAACTTATATCCTGACATATTCAAAGAATTTTAAGCCTCTCATAAATCTCTAATTTCTTCCTCTAGCCTTGGTTATTCAGCATCACATGTAGGGGAACCATTGGCATCTGCCCGAGACATTAACACCAACTTAAATGCTACGATTGCATCAATTGTTAAAGGTCTAATGCTCTGTTTGGTTTAGTTGTAAAATTTTAATTTTTGAGTTGTAGAATTTTAGAGTAGAGCTTTTGTAAGAAATACTGTTAAATAAAAGTCGTTGACTGATTGGCCTGTGTTGGACAACATAAAGCTTTTAAAAATTTTAAGGATAATATCGGACTTTAAAAATATAGAGGGGTAAATTTGAAAAAAAATAATAATAATAACTTTTTACATTATGTAAAACAGATTTGCAAAAACCTTTTTTGAAAAGTTTCAATTTAGAGCTTCTCAGTTTTTAACTTTTTTCAGTTTCAACTTTTATTTAAAAATACTTTTAAAATTAGACCAAACAAGTTATTTCAGTTTCTAAACTCATAAGAAATACTTTTGACTATCTAAAAGTTAGGTCAAACAGAACCTAATACAAAGAAGCAATGAATAAGTTCACCAAAATTTGCTCCTACAAAAATGATATGCACTTCCAAACCAAATTGTGAGAGAAAACTTAATTGTATTCGGAAACCTGTAAAGCAAATAAGGTAATTCGATCTCTCTAAATTAAGAGTCTTTTGAAACACAAACAATAAAACACAATATGCACTTTGCTCCAATGTTTGCTCTGTGTTATAAACGACCTTGGGAAAACACAAGTCACTATCATAAGTGGCTCTAAGCATGTTCTAATAATCAATTTAATGATTCCCCAAAAAGTGGACATCATAAACCTGCACCGGTTGCATGCGAATGGCTTATCATAAAATTTGCAAATACATAAGCAAAACATCACAGTACCACAATAAAATAAACTACAGCAGTAGTGCCTACAACTATATTTTATTATTGAAGAACAAGATTTTACATATTAGTCAATCAAGTAAGATACATATTATCAAAAAAAAAAAAAAAAAAAAAACGTGAATAGATTTGCAAGAAAAATCAAATGAATACTTAAAATAGAAGTGAACGGAAGATGTCATTTTTTTTTTCTCTTTTTGCCGTCAAAGAGAGAAGAGTGGAGAAAATATTATTTTTTTCTTTTTGGGTTTTTGACTATTCCTAACAAAGTCAATCATTTAAACTTGATGATAGTTTTGTCCTCAAAAGATTAGCAATAGAATTAGAAAATGTATATTTGTAAATTCTATCAATTGGACTCAGATTTGAATAAGGCTTGTGGAAATCTAAAAATTACAAATTTTAAATTTATAATTTTTTAAAAAAGTACAACCAAACAAAAAAAAATTAAATTTATAAATAAATTCCACAAAATTTTGTGAAATTTATTTATTCTGAACAGTCTGTAATTTTCATTGAATTACAATTCTGGATCTGTCTCGAAAACCAATAAGGTTTGAATTTAGTAAAGAAAAATACAATTAAATTAAAATTTAAAATTCTTATATTTTTGCGGCATTCGGGTCGTAAACTCTGATACTAATTACGAACAGGTTGGTGTCCTTAATCAGCGCAAGGAAATTGTCGAGTCTCGCACCAAACAGGCGCACATCCACCTAATCTTAAAACTCAAAACGCTGTCGTGTAGCCATAATATTATTCCCCCTATGGCTTTTACGTTATAACAAACAACATTTGACACTTGCCATGGCAAAGCCAAGCCATTAGCCATCACCACCGCCTCTCCAAACGTTCTTTCTCCTCTTAGACTCATCATTTTCTCCTTCAATTTACATTTCATATAATTTTTTCGGACTAATTTTTTTTCTCGTTTTTTTAAACAAAAATCGAAGCTATAAAAAGGGCTTTAAGTTCTATCAAAAGGGTCTTTTTCAAGATTTTGCCTTAAAAAAAAAAAAAAAAACTAAGAAATTTACCCAAAAAACTAATTAGAAAAGAGAAAATGCAGCAGCAGCCAAACCAGTCTGCAAACGATGCCACTCCTCCACCTTCTTCAGTGCCTCTCAGCGCCGTCACAACTGAGGAGATTCAAAAGGTACATTTTCTCTCTCTGTGTGTCTACACACACAAAAGCAGGCATTTGCTTCTTCTTATGTATCTAATTTTTTTGAAAAAACATGATGGCAGAAGCCGTAGTTCATACTCATAACAGTTACTATCTGACCATTTTATCCGACTTTTGGTGTTTATATATGTTTTTTTGTATGCATTTGTAATCAAATAATGGTGAGTTGAACAAAACCCACCATTTTTTTTGGAAAGCTTCTTCCTTTTTTATGTATCTATCTTTTTTCTTATTTTCTAATCTTTGTTAAATAATTTTTTTCCTATGTAATAAATACATGTTTAGATACATAAAATCTCCACTAATGGATATGAAAATAAAAAGGGGAAAGGAAAAAGAGAGAGAAAAAAGAAACAATTTTTGTATTAATATAGATGAAAAGACATCTTTTTTTATTTTTGTTTATGATGGGTGAAGCAAGGTATGATGTCATGGGCTGTGAATTGAATGAAAGTTTTGTGCTGATTGGTTGTATAAAATGAACTCCTTGCATTATTTTATTAATTGACTAGATGATCAACTAATAGTAAGGCATGATTAATTTATGCTTAATGCAGTACCTGGATCAGAACAAGAACCTGATATTGGCGATATTGGAATATCAAAACCTCGGGAAAGTCGCCGAATGCGCCCAGTAAGTTATTTACAGGGTGTTATCTTATTATTCGACTCCACCCAATATAATAAAAGTCTCGGTTTTTTTTTTTTTTTGAGTTTGATTTGGTTTGACACTACATATTAGCAACTCTAGCATTTATTTTGGCATCACTTTAAATGATTATTTTCTTTTCTTTGGGTGCATATTTTTGTGTGTGTGCTAAATGCTGAGTAATTGATCCTCGATTGGATTAGATCAATAAACAGCGATGCATGGGTGCATGAGCGGCCTCAGGCCTCGGGTGATAATTACAAGCCTAAACAGAAAAGATAATATCAAGTTATTGCACGGTTAAATTGAGTGCAGACACAAACTTGTTATTATCGAAGTTCAGTATTTGTAGACACTGTTTTGTCCTCTTAATTGTTGAGGTTTTAGTTGACAATCGCTGATCTGTAAGTACACAACTGGCTTTGTTAGTTTTTGATTACTTACAATACTACTACTGTAGATGATATAATGTGGTAATGTTGTCATGTAAGTGATTTGATAGTTTCAAGATTAAAAGACGTCTGAGGCTTGAAGATCTTTCAAACCATATTCATGTTGTTGTTGGTCCCATCAACATATCTCACGAGTTACATCTGCAACTGTAAATGTCTTCAACTTGGTTCTTGACCATTCGTTAGTGTCTCCTTTTGTATATGATGTGGTTTTTGTAACAGTTGTTGTTCAGTCTATGCTATTCTGTATGTTCTTTCTGAAGATGCTTCTGCAATCATAGTATCGCGATGTCTGGCATGTCGGCCTTCTACTTTCAAAGTTCATTCTGTCTAGTAATCTTTGCTGATACGTCTGTTTGATAATTCTAATATCTAGGTATCAAGCTATTCTTCAGAAAAATCTGCTGTATTTAGCTGCAGTAGCAGATGCTCAATCACCATCCGCAAAACAACCTTCACAGGTATTTTGAATTAGAGTATATCTCAATTCTTGTGGGATCACTGCTTTGCTAACATCTGAAAATCTTTGCAGCAGCCACCACATTCTGCTGCTCAGCAGGCAAACGTCATGCAGAAGGCCGGCCAAGTCCAGCAGCAGCCAGATGGTTCTGGTACCAAGTTGCCTTTCCAGCTTAACACTCATCCATCTCAGGATCAGCAATATCAACTACTACAATTTCAGCAACAGCAACAGCAACAGCAACAGCAACAATTACAAGGCCTCGGGGCAAATGGCATGCACCAGATGATGCATCCTGGGATTGGTAGTTCATGCAATCTCATGGACGCACGAGGAACTGGTATGAGCGATGGCCAAACAAAATAAGCTCTAGGCCATGCCAGCAGGGGTGGGAATTACAGTTTCAGATGATATTCTGAACCCTGGTTTTGAATTCTCTAGTTTTTGGTATAGGAAGAATTGTTAAAGCGTATGTTTCTTCATAGTGTAGTCTTTGCTTATACTTTTGCGGTTTGGCATGTTTACATACATGAACAGTATCCTGTTCAAGACTACTGCACCCAGAGTGAAGAGCCAACAATATATTCTCGAATTTGTGTTCGATTATTCTAATATTAATATCCTTTAATATTTCATTATTTTTCAATTTTTGAAAGGGAGAGGGGATATCAAATCCGCACATTTGAAGAAAGACATGAGATGAACAGATACATTTTGCAATGCCTTGTGTAAGGAAAAGTAGTGGTATCTTTCTTTCTCTTTCCATTACAAACGACACGCTTTGGGGAATATCCAAATGCGATAATCGTTTTTCATCTCTTACCGATCAGTCATCCATGGGAATTTCTGAAACCAGTATAATAGGTATGACTAACAAAATAGTGAATGGAATTTGTCCACCTGCTTCATGTCATAAGCGTGCTACAAAATAGATAATTCACATTTCATAATAATGATCCAGCTGCTCAATAATTGATAAACATAGTCCTAATTCGAAAAGGAAATGCCTAGAGATGCAAAAATTGATGGGGATTGGGCGATGAAGAAATCACTGATTTGTAACAACTTAAAATTCCAAAAGATTCATTGTGCATAAGAGTATATTTGCCGACAATTGAATATACAGCATTTGGGTAGCAAAACACCCGGAGAATTAAATAGGTTCTTCCAACAGAAGGGAGTCGACAGAATCAACTTATCACTCTCTCTATGGGACAAAAAATTACTGGAGATCACCAGTAGACAGTACTTAACCTTCCCTCATGTCTTCGTTCCCAATATAATTGCTGCTGTTCGGGATTATCTGAAAGCGTCCAACTCGTCCTGCCAAACCAAAGATGAAAGTTAAATCACCAGAAAGCATCACAAAAGACAACATTCGCAGGTACCAGAAAAATCTAATTTACCATCAATTTCAGCTGACACAATGCACTATAGAGCAGAGCAGAGCAGAAAATTCATTATTCTATATCATATATCCATTTTCATTTTTTCCCTAATTTCGAAAATAATCAATGAATACAAATTGGATGATGGAAAGATTCATAACAACATTTACCACCATAGCAATAGGTACAAGTCGATCTAAAAGATATGAGATCACTATTATTTGATTATTGGATCAGAGATAAACCACAAGGGATTACAGCTCACCTGCAACAAGAATTGATAGATATAGAAGTGAGCCAAGCAAAAGGTGTATAATTGCAGGGGCACAAGGCTTTTGGGATCTAGAGGATGACATTCTTCCACATTTCTCACCCAGAATTCCTTAACTTACAGGAGACATTTCAGACCATATACAAGAGATATAACTATATATGATATTATATCTCAATATAGGGTATTGCCAATGCACAACAAACATTAAAAGAGTAAAAGTGCATACGAGATCACCCTATAATGTTCAGGATAGATATCTTAGGAAGAATAAATCACCATTCACCTACGAAGCATAGACTTAGATTTTGGACTTCCCCTTCTACAACTTCTTTTATTTCTGTTGGGATGTTCGTAAAAAGGGATATCATTCCTTGACTCCTAACAAATATATTTTCATGTCCTTTATGATAGATTAATGTATACTAAACTCCTTTGATGGCCCTTGACCAAGTATAATTATGAGATCAACAAGTGAGTGAATGTGCTAAAACTCAATAATATTAGGAAGCTTGAAAAGGAAAAGGAGAGAAGGCCTCCAGCATGTACTGAGTCTGCTTGTATGAGATTAAATTTTGTCAACCAGCCATATAGAATAGTTGCTATGGTGAAAATAACAGGAAGAACGCACACAGAACAAGCGCCTTCAGCAAATAGGTCAAAAGCACAAAAGACTCCAAATATAACAGGTACTTACTATCTTCTAGAACTTGTTGCAGCTCCAATTGCCCTGACAGAAGAACAGGTTAGTTCAGTAATTTACTACTCGATAGTTTTTTTTTGGAAAGCATAAGCAAAAATTATGCTTCTCATATTATTACCTTCCCTGCTGTTTCCCTATGAAATTAGCGACAGGCCTCCCATTAGCTGAAACTTTGCTTTGAAAATTACTGGACTCATTTCTGTCAGAGGTTGCTCCATTTCCAACTGTCAGTAGAATAGACTGGCTAGACCTAGATGCAGAACCATTTCGTTCCACGTGATCTTTAGGTTTGCTCAAAATTTTAACATTTGAGACACCTCCAGCCACATTAAAGGAAACACCATTCTGACGCTGGTTGTGCATTTCTAGGAGCAGAGATGGATTATCAGTCCCGGATGTTGATTCAATGGATAAGGCTTTCTTTAGCCGGTGAGACTGTGCCATGGGAGTGACAGCAACAGAAGACAACAGAGATGAATGAGGAGATGTTGCAGCAGCCGCAGCAGCAACTTTAGCAACAGCTGCTGTGGCAACTATGGTTTCTTGTGCACCTTCTCGCAGCTGAATGTAGTCCCCGTCAATTACAAATAACTGAAATACAGAAATCAAATTACTAAACTAAAACAACATTATGCATTGACAATCCACAAACTCAATATAAGGAAGATTTAGTGCATACTTCAGGATGACTGGCAACAAACTCATCAAGCTTTCCGTACTTCTTCTTATAATCATGCCAGTGTAGAGGAGCTAGCATTTTAGCAAGTCTATTTGGAAGCTGTACATATACAGACAAAATAGATCATCACCCCCCCGGCTCAGAAATTAAAAAAAGATACTATGATCAATTGATAACAAGATATAAATTTGTTAGGTTCAAGTCAACTTACCGTTGAACTAATCCTAATTCTACCACCAGATCCAGGTGGAATCGTGCGCACTATGCAAGCTAGTAACGATCTTTCATCAAGGAGGGGAGCTTCTGTTGGCTTCCCAACTATAGGGCTTTTCTGCCCACCAGATGCAAAGGGCTCAGGTAAAACTGCAGGAGAGCTAGCATTCATTGTTGGATTACTGAAATCTACAGCATGATTTGGCACTTCAGATGGTAATGAATTCGCAGTGGAACTAGGTTGTTCAGTCATTAAACCTTGGGCCTCTAAACCAAGATTAGCCAAATGGTTGACGCTCTTCTCCTGAGCCATCTAAAAGTATCAGGTAACTTGCTGCCTAGCAAAACTCAAAACCAGAAAACAGAAAACGCAGCAAGGGAGGGGGAAAAGAAGGCTACATAAAGAGTATCAAAAGGAGGACATACCTTATTCTCATTACTGTGTTCAAGAGGATCCAATCTAAGAGCGTCATGAAACTGTGAAGAAATTTGTTGCATGCTCTGCTGAGACTGAGCACCAGCAAGGTAAATTTTTATCCATCGACTCAAAAACTTGGAAAAATTAGAAAGCATATAAAAACTGGTTCTTTTACTTATCATGAGTAGTTAAAGAGACATTTAGGCTCTACAGACCTCTCTCGCTTCTTTTGACGATGAGACAACCGTATTAGGCTCCATGCCTTGGCTAATATTGACATCCAAAAACTCTGGGTGGATAATTTGCCCATTTACAGATGTCTCATAGGTATAATTAGATTCTGGCCGTAACAAAGTTGAAGCAGTTTGTGGAGGATTTTGATTGTGAGTAGGAATTTGTGAACCCTCTGAGACAGCCTTCAGCCAAGAAGAGGGATAATCAAATAGGTAATCCTTCTATTACAAGCAAACAATAATGAGAACTAACTAGCTTTCAATCTCGCATATATAACCTGTTGGTTCTGCCACTGTTGAAGAGCTGACATCGCCGTGACTGACTGAAACTGGCTTATATGAGACTGAGGAATGTGTGATGGTACAGAATGAGGCACTCCCTGCTGATGCATAACAAAAGTATGCAATGGAGTGACCTGCCCAGGTGGAAGGTAGCTTGGCATACCAAGTAGCGATGAAGGTGCCAATGGAACCCCATGAACTTGATCAGTCTAACAATTCATAAAAAAAGAAAAAATACCATAGTTATGACCCAGATTAAGAAGAATTAACAAATTAACTAATTTCTAATGCCTGTATCTTTAATTTCTCCTCATCTTTTTGAATATATATAGTGGTTTTTTTTTGGGTCATGAATATATAGTGTCACTACCTCCAATTTCTCTTCTCCTTATCTTATTGAATATATATCGTTTTTTTTTTTCGGGTCATGAATATATATAGTGTCCCTACCTCCAATTTCTACCATTAATAATCTACAATACCTTCAAGACAACTTGCAGTCAAGTATCAGAAGAACAACTTAAAATGAAACTAGAAAAGATAAACTACCTGGGTTGATGCATTCCCTCCTGAAACGAATGATGAAGTATTTTCAGCACTGTCATTTGGCAAATCGCTGGAGTTTCCATTAGGTGTAACATTCCCACTCACATCCACCTGGCCACCATTGTTCTGCCCAACATGGGACACATCGTTTGAATTTGTCTGAGCTGCATGTGAGCCTTCAGAGTAAGTTCCATTCCTCTCTTTAGCTTCAGCTAATTCAAGTTGGAGTTGTTGTAAGTGCAGATGAAGCCGTTCCATCTCTCCAAACTGATTTAGATTACAAACTAGTAAGCATTTCAGTGAACTATAAATTTTAGTCCAATCAAAAGAAATATAACAAGCCAAACACCATATGAACAAGAATAACCTGGAAGCAAATCAGAGGCACAATAGTGATCCAAATTGATTAACCGAAGCAAGATAAACATAATGAAATTCGAGTGTACTTGAATCCCACAGGAAAAGTGAAATATAGCAGAGAACCTGTCGTTGACAACCGAGCCAAAGTTGATTATACTGCTCAGTACGGTCTCGCAGTTCAGCCTGCAACGAGTGGTTTGTAGATGATTGCAAGGCATCCATCTCCTGAGCACGGCTTATCCAGGCCTGGGCCTCCCTTAGCTGTTCATCTTTGTAAAGGATAGTTTCTTGAGCAATTCTATTCTGAATGAAAAGAGATGACCAGTTAATAGAAAGCAAAACACTGAGAAGAGAGACACCAACTTATGAAAACAGATACGCAACCCCATTCATATCGATACATTGTAAAACATGAGCAAAGTGATATTCATAATAATTGTGTTTTAACCTTGACATATTCAGAAAGTGGAGCAAATTATGACCAGTGCAAAGTTAAAGTGGATGTAGGGATCATATGACCTGTTCCTGCAATTCCATGAATTGTCGCTCTTTCTCTTGAATGTGCTCCTGAAGGTCATGAATTTGCTTAATATGTTGAACTCTTTCAGCTTCAGAGTTATCACGTTCTCTCCTGAAAGAGATTTTCAGCTATTTAGATATAATATCAAAGTTCCAAGACTTTATGTAATGGGAAGTCAGACAATAAAGACATTGTCACAATGAAAATCTGAGACATGAAAACTATTCATAATTCAAGGAGTTGCTAGACGTGCTAACAGGCACATTAGTCAATCAAACTATTACAAGATGGTCAAGGAACTTGCTCAGAAAATCACAAGCACGCCAAAATTTTGTAGAAGTACAGTAAAAGAAAACTCAATAAGAGTACATTTTATAGACAAAACCATTGTCTATAAGTTAACAAAAACACAGTGAAAAAATGTATATTTAGAAGGAACCATATCCCAGACCTGTATGTTTGCAGTTCTTTGCTTTGTTCTCTTAGGAGATCCTCCTTAGCCCAAGCCTGCTAAAATACATGGAAGAAAAAATTCAATAACAGGTGTACAAACACCATATAAAATCAATTTCACAAAGGACCATGAGAGAATTCTGAAACAAACCGCTTCAGTATCCAATCTAATTGCATGCAACTCTCTCTCTTTCTTCTCCATCTTTCTCTCTAACTCAAGTATCTTCTGTTCCCTTTCATGCAGTTGCTCCTTCATGATCAATTAAACGAAATCCAACAACATATCTCAAATATAAGCAAAACCACACATAAAGCATTAATGAGTTATCTTCGACTACTTATGAACTAAAATTTTAGACCTGAAGCTTGTCATTGGCATTCCCGTGCTCTTTAATCTGTGCATCAAATGTGTTCTGCATCTCCATAATCTCAGTTCTTGCGATGAGCTGAGCCCGAAGCTCAGTCTCCACTTGTTGCAACTCCTCCCGTTGATTGACTACACTGTGAAGTCTTTGCTGCAAAATGTCGCTATCCAAATTTCCGTCAATCGTAATTGAACAGAAATCAACATCTGCAGGCTCTCTTCCTTGCTGCACCTTATTAGACACAAACACCAATAAACTTCATCTTCACTCGCATTTATTCCACAAACAACAACCCAAATGAAATTGTTTTTTTTTAGAAGAAAAAAAATTAGTTGCTTAGAACACAAATGATACCTCATATATCAATCTCTCGTCTGATTGCCCCAGCTTTGAACGCTCCAATTCCTATAATTATAAGCAAACGTTGCAAAAATTTGAATATTTACAAAGGAAAAATTAAAGGAAAAGGGGCAACCTACTCCACAAAGCTCTCGCAGTAGCAACAAGCAGTTTCCCGAACCCATGAAAATAAATTACAGAAAACGTAAACTCTAGATATTTGGATAAAAAAGAATGCAATGCGCGTAAGGTTTCACAAGCAAAGAACAACCTCACTACTGGAATTCCGACCCGATTGTTCAGAGACAACGCGCCACTGCTTCCGAGAAGGCTGAGACGATGACGACACCGGAAGAGTAACGCCGCGTGCGGCAACACCGGCCGCGGCAGCCTCCATTTGATTTCAATCACGACTGTACGGACAGAGCTCCAATTTCCCTCTTTTACAGAAACCCTAAGTTTCCCGCAAAACCCTAGATTCAAATTTTTTTTATATAATCTTTTTAATAAAAAATAAAACCAGAAAAAAAAAAATTCCTAGAGTAAGCAACAGTTAAATG
Organism: Ehretia macrophylla; assembly: GCA_037974665.1. Lineage (NCBI taxonomy): Eukaryota > Viridiplantae > Streptophyta > Magnoliopsida > Boraginales > Ehretiaceae > Ehretia > Ehretia macrophylla. The sequence goes on from CM075781.1 coordinate 10,467,030, forward strand.
AAAGGTCAAACAATGTCTAAATCAATTGAAAGAAAAAGCATATAAATTTATATATGAGAAGGGGGTACCTTTAGCTTTGCTTTTAGTTCTCTGTGTGGCGCCGTTGATTCGAGTATGATTAGGGTGGGTTTTGATAATGAAGGATTTTAGAGGGGCTGAAAAGTAAATAACATCAAATCTTTGTGGACAGAGGAAACGATACGAGCGGGAGAGAAGACAGTAATAAGTGTGATGATTGGCAGATTGGGTATGAGAAAATTCGATACTATATAGGCTCCCGCCACTTATGTGGCAAACTTTTGGAGCAAAGAAAATATGCCCACGCGCTTAGCTTGGCGTATGTCATTGGCATCTTTTATTTTCTTTTTTTGAGCCTCACATAGTGTTTGGAATGAACTTTTCAAAAGAAAGAAAATAAAAATGAGGTGTTGAGGTATTTTTAATGGGGCTTTAAAAATACAATAATTATTTTTTTTAAAGATTTTGACAATAAAAATTTAACATCAATAGCAAAAATAGAGACCCAAAAAATAATTTTTCATCTAAATTTAGAGACTTTGACTACATATGAAGCCTCATCTAAATGTTTTTCAACAAAAATTGATACCCAAAATAGAGACTCAACAAGAAGACAAATGGGTCTCCATTTTGGGTTGAACCCGAGTTGTCAGATCGTTAGATCCGACACTGTCGGATATGACGATCTGACAACATTTGAAAAAAAAAATGTGTCGGATATGACGATCTGACAACATTTGAAAAAAAAAATGTTTGATGAACGTTTTAAAAAAAAAATTCTGTTGCAACGGATCTGATGAACGTTGCAACCAAAAACAAAAAACACTGTTGTAACGGATCTGAAAAATTCAATATATATACAACACAAACATTACAAAATTAAACAACATCAAGCAAAAAATTCTCAAAGTGTGCAATATACAAAAATAAATTTGCAATTTAAAAAAAAAAAAGGGTAAGTTAGATCCACAGATCTAACTTCTGCAATTGGGGGTAAGGGGGTGGGAGAGGGGTGGCGCATAGGGCGGGGCTTCATGGCGCGACATGGGACAGAGGGGAGGGGTGGGGTGGGGGGGAAGGTGTTAACGCTGTGTAAGAGGGGTGACACAGTGTGGGGGGAGGGGGGGTGACACGGGTCACAGAAAGGAAAATGATAGCTTTGTGGGTGTGGGTGTGGGTGTGGGTGAGGGGTTATATAGGTTGTAATTTTTTTTATTTCATTAATTATTTTTGTTATATTTAACATTTTTTTATTCATCATATATTGAACTTTTTATATATTCTATGTCACCTTTTTTTTTATTCATTAATTATTTTAGGTAGATTCATAATATGTCACCTAGATTTTAGATGATGATAACAAATAGACGAATGAGATTGTCAAAGGAAAATCCAATCCAATGACTCTTATTTGCATAAGAGATAACAATTGATGATAACAAACGGACGGATGAGATTGACGATTTGGATATAAGATTTTAGTTGATGATAACGAAAGGACGGATGAGATTGAAAATAATATATTTCAATGTAATCGGATGTAATTAAATGTTATCTATGTCAAAAAATTATACCGTTGTCGGAATTAAATAATTTTTTGGTTGAAATATTCGTAAAAAAAAATTACGTTTTTTAAAATAATAATTAAAAAAAAATTAACCGGTGCGAAAAATAACGAGTAATCAAATTAGTATGCAAAATTAAATTAAACATAATATAGAGACTCAACTTAGTTAAGACCCTCAGGTAGCGATTGGTACATTGGAATGAATTTGGGAAAGAATGGAATGAACCAAGGAATTGAATGAAATTGGGAATGGAATGAACTTGGGAATGGAATGAACTTGGGAATGAAAATGACATGTTTGGTATGCTATAGGAATTAAGAGTAGTAATGCGAATGACATGTATAATATGACATAATTGCCCTTTTATTATTATAGTATTAAAAATAAGAATAAATATAAACATAATTGTAAATAATATAAACATAAATAATAATAATAACAACAACAATAAATAATAATAATAATAACAACAACAACAATAAATAATAATAATAATAATACTAATAATAAAAATAAAAATAATAATAATTATTAATAAAAAAATATTATTATATTTTTAATTATTATTATTTAATCACTATTATTATTTTTTATTTTTGTTTTTATTATTTTATTTATTTATTTATTTATTATTATTATTATCATTTTTTTATTATAATAATTATTATTATTATTTTATTATTTTTATTTTTTTATTTTTTTATTATTTTATTTATTATTATTATTATCATTTTTATTTTTATTTTTATTTTTATTTTTATTTTTATTATAATAATAATTATTATTATTTTCATAATAACATTATTATATTTTTAATTATTATTATTATTATTATTATTATTTAATCACTATTATTATTATTATTTTTATTTTCATAATAATAATAATTATTATTTTTATAATAATAATTATTATTATATATTATTATTATTATTATTATAAAATAAATTATTTATAAAGGGTATACTAGTCAAGTTGATTCCCAAATACATGGGAATAGGCCATTCCCATGTATTTAGTCTGGAATAGCTATTCCCATGTATGTGGGAATGGGATTCCCTTGGGAATGACATTCCCAAGTTCATTCCCTCATACCAAACATGGGAATTAAAATAGAATTGGGAATGTCATTTCATTCCTAACTCATTCCCACATACCAATCACTGCCTCATTAGAGTTAACATTTTTTTAGAGACTCAAAAAAACACATGGGGCTTAAAGGCATCCTCAATGGAGTCTCTAAAGAGTCTCTAAATAGTAATAATTGTTGTTTTAGCCAATGATCAAAATCCATCACCAATGGGGGTCTCTAAAACACTATTTGATAGTTTTTGGCAAACTTATGACATCACTCAAATTTTGAGTCTCCAAAATAGCACGTAGTCTCCATTTTCTTTAACAAATTTGTTGAAGAAAATGGAGACTATACAAGCAAATAAAAATAAGTCTAAAAAAAAACAGTTCAGATCTGACGATGTCAGATTGTCTGACATCGTCAGACCTAAAAAAAAAATTCAAAAAAAAATACAAAAAAAGGAGCACAAACAGCAGCAAAAAAAATTTAACAAACAGCAAAAAAATTACAACAAAAACAACAAAAAAAAGGTAAACACAAAAAAAAAAAAACCCCATGTGGTGGTGGTTTCGCCAGTGGTGGGGGGCCAGCGGAGAAGAGGGTGTGGGGGGTGGAATGCAGCGGGCAAGCAAAAAAAAAAAATTACCGTTGCAAACAAATGCCAGATCTGACCCAAAAAAAAAAATTAAACAAAAAATTTGTTAAATGCCAAGGGAAAGGGAGTGGGAATGGGAGGGGGTGCAGCGGAGGGAAATGGGGAGGGTGGGTGGGTGCGTGGGGGTGGAGGGGGTACAGCAGAGGGAAAATGGGAGGGTGGGTACGTGGGTGCGTGGGGGTGGGAAAGGTGCAGCGGAGGGGAAGGGAAATAAGAGGGGGTAGGTGCAGCTATGTCCAACGTAGGGAAAGGGAAAAAGAAATAGGGGAGGGGGAGGGGGGATAGGGAAAGGGAAATAGAGGAGGGAGGAGGGAGGAGGGATGAGGGAGGTGGGGAAGGGGGCTTTTATAGTTAGGGTTATTATTATTTTTTTAATTAATTTTTTTAGATATTTATTTAGTGTTTTTCAAAAGAGATTTTGTAATTAAGCTTTTTTAATTAGATTTTTTAATTAAGGTTTTTCACTTAGGATTTTTTAATTAGGCATTTTTTCTAATTATGGTTTTGTTTTTTTTTTTTTATTTTTAGTTTTTTTGGTTTGGTAAACTTTTTTATTGTTGCTTGTTTTTTTTTTTTTTTTGAATCGATATTACTGCTTATTGAAAAAATAAAATTTTCTACTCATATTTTAGTTTAGGTTAAAAAATTAATTAATGGGTAAATTTAATTAAGATTTTTTTTAGGTGTGGTTTTTTTTTAAATGTTATGTTCGTCGCAATTTATTTATTTTTTGGTGGAAATATTCGTTAAAGAAGTTGAAATAATCTAAAAAATAATTAATTAAAAATAAGTAACACACGAAAAAAAATAACACATAATCAAATTATTATATAAAATTAAAATTAACACAATATAGAGATTCAATTTTATGGAGACCGTCACCAGATATATTTTTTTTATCTTGGTCTTTAAATGGGTCTTTAAAACAGTTTTTTTGCCTTGGTCTTTAAGTGGGTCTCTAAAATACCATTTAGTCTCTATATAGATCTCTAAAATAATAGATAGAAACTCATTATAGAGACTTCATTGAGACCCTGTATTTAGAGCCCCTACTGGAAATACCCTTAAAGAATGCACGGTTGTTAAAATTTTGTGACGCATGACTTTAATTGAAAGAGATGTATTTTGATTTAGTAAAATTTTGTGACGCATGTATTTTGATTTAGTTAACACATGGTTTGCTAAAATTACTCTTATAGAAAATAGTTTTTTAACTTATGCGAATGCTATTTTCTATGAGTAAATCTCTATTCACAATTTAAACTCTCTACTGCTTTGTTGTGATTTGGAATAGATGTATGCTTTACTACAATTTTTCGTTGTATGGCACAATAGATTTTTGTCGAGTATAATATATAACATTTTTTGTGTTTTGAACATGGTAAAAGATTATCATTTTTACTAGTAGAAAATATATGTGCTAATAATATTATTATATTAAAAATAAAATTCAATAATTATGAGTTATTAATATAATTATAATAAATTTATGTAAACGACAGTGTAACTCACTCGCAGTCGTCCTTTGACTGGAGAGTGGAGCTTTGGTTTTTTTTTTTTTTGGACGAAAATGGAGCTTTAGTTGGACGAAGATATTTTACTACGCGGTCCTGACACTGGGTCCCTTAGGGCATCCTCAATGGAGTCTTCAAATGCAAAATTTTCCTAATTTAGATATTTTTAGAGATTCTAGTCTTTAAAAATAACACTATTCATAATAAAAGTACGTGGGGTCCACCACTTTTGGCTTAAAAAATGTCAAAATAGAGACCCAGTCTCCATTTTCTTCCACAAATTTGTTGAAAAAAATAGAGACTGAGTCTCTATATTGGCATCTTTTAAGCCAAAAGTGATGGACCCCACGTACTTTTGTCATGAATAGTGTTGCTTTTAGAGACTGGAGTCTCTAAAAATACACAAATTAAAAAAGTTTTACATTTTAGATACTCCATTGAAGATAGCCTTAGTTCCACATTCTTCTCTGTCTTTGCTAGTTTGGGTTGGGACCAAATAAATCTTTTTGGACCTCACCAGTGAATTTCTACTGGCTTGGAAGTATGGGCCAAATAGATGAGGCAATGGATTGAGTATGTTTACCGTTCTTGGGTTTGTGGGGATAGAAGAGTGCATGTATCGGGAAAGCAATGTGCTCGCTTCATGACACGAACAACGATTGTCAAAAAGGTTTTTAAATGATGTCTTGCTTCGTTTGTTTGACGTAAAATATTTTTTTGAAAAATATTTTTTTAATTTTTTAGTGTTTAGTAATATTAAAAAATTGATTAATTAAAAATTATTTTTTATTAAAAAATAATGGCTACTTTTACCTAATTTCATATTTTTTGAAATAAAAAAATATTTTTCAGAACTCACCCACCCTCACCCTCACTATCACCCTCACCCTCATAGTTAATATATATTATGTATATATATATTTTTTATAAAATCTAATATTAGAAAATATTTTTTATTGTACATCCAAACAACATAAAATATTTTTCAGTATTATATTTTTCAAGAAAATATTTTTTCTCGACAAGTTATTTTACATCAAACAAACGGAACCCAATAAAATATTTTATTTTCAAAAAAAATATTTTCAGAGAAAAATATTTTTCACAAGTAAGTTATTTTACTGCAAACAAACGAAGCCTTTAAAGCTGAATTGAATTAATATTACAATTTTGACAAAATAATTTAAATAATTTATTACCATTAAATTTCTATAATAATTTATATATCACGAGAATATCTAAATTTGGACGGTTACATGTCATATGAATTCGTCAATTCTTCATTTCCAACATGGCCAAACTAATGACGTCGATCCTTGAATTTTAACGCAATCAAGTTAATGACATTCACTTGTAACATAATCATCATGTTTTGAGATCTAGATTAGACTCTGCAGGTTAAATTAGTGTCTGAAACTAAGAATTATTATATTTGACAAGGGGGATTCTGAGCTGAGGTATGATGTCCACTCCGAGTTGAGGTGGGCTAATCCGAGCCAAGCTCAATACATTTCAGCTAATGCCCAACCTGGATGCTGATCCAATCTCACCCCGATCCCAGAAAAACCCCGACCTCAGTGCCAGCTGCCCTAATGGGACATAAAGTCCTGATGGGATATAAAGCTTCACCGCATTAAATGCTGTCAAGTCCAAATTTAGTATAAATAGAGCCCCACCCCTTCATTTCGGAGATAACTCGTCATTAAATGCTCTCAACTACTTCTCCAACTCGGACATACTAATCATTCGCGCACCCGAGAGGAAAATCCGGGTCATCACCCCGCATTTTCCTTCCTTTTCCTTGTGCAGGTCAAGGAGCCGACCCGAAAATCCAGGTCGAGAAGCCGACCCAAATTTCCAGCTCAGCAGGAGTAGCTCCCAACATCAACGTCGAGATTCTGACCTCGATAGTTTGGCGCCGTCTATAGGGAAGACCGAAGCTCTTTCTATCACTCTCCTCACTACTAATTGAGAAACCATCATGGTACAAACGAGAAGCCACAGTGCACTAGTAGATGATTCGCCCAACCCGGATAGGGACCTCGAAACCACGCAGGTGCCTAGCCAAGAACCAACCCAAGCCAACGTTGGAACGAGCTAACGTATACATTTAGCCACCCAAACTAACCCCACGACAGATGGAGACCTCAACTTCAACCTGTCACCGGAGATAAGGATGATGCTGAGGATGTTTGAGGAACTTAAGGAGCAGGTAGCCCGGCTAGCTGGGGATTCCCCGGCTCCGCAAGCAACTACATCGCGGCCCGCGCATCCACAGTTCTGCATCCCAGCCCTAAGGCAAAAACGGATGCAAGATGAAGAGGGCTTCCTAGAGCCGGTGGCGGGACCCGAGGAGGCGAGAGGTAAAAGGGCGGCTCAAGCCGAATCCAAGCAGGCCAGGACCGGGGCTGCCATAGCCAATGTCATTAACCAGCTCGGCGTAAGCCCACTATCGACTGAAGTACTGGCCACGCCACTACCCACCGGCAACCGGATGCCCAACTTGGCAGTCTACAATGGGAATGGCGACCCAGCCAGCCACTTGCTCAACTTTGACCACCACATGACCCTGCATGACATGTCCGACCTTATGAAGACAAAGATGTTCCCGACCACCCTGGTTGTCAATGCCTTGGACTAGTTCCAAAAACTTTGTCCCGATTTTATTGCAAGTTTTCATCAGCTGGCTGAGGCTTTCCTGTCCCGCTTCGCGGGAAGCCGACGCGCTACCCGCCACACTTCTACATTACTGTTGGTGAAACAGCATAAAGGGGAAAGTTTGAAGACTTACACAACTAGATTCAATGAAGAGTCCCTCAGAATCCCCAACCTAGAGGACTCTATGGCGTTGATGACTTTCCAGAGTGGGCTCAGGTCGGGCCCTCTTATATCCTCCTTGGCCATCGACCCCGTGGACACTGTAGTCGAGCTGATGGTACAAGTAGAATGGTAAATATACTCGAAAGAATTCCATCAGGCGAAGAGGGATAATGACAAAGAGAAGGAAGCCAGTAAGAAGGGAGAGACCTCCTGAGCCCAACCTGGGGGTAAAGTCCAAAACGACCGAGGTAAGTAGCCTCATCAGCCGAAGCAGAACCCCCGATTCACTATGTTCATTCCCTTTAACACCACAAGGGAGCAGATCCTGATGGAGATCCAACACCAGAACCACCTGCCTCTAGCTCCAAGGATGAAAGACCGACCTGAGAAGCGCAATAGGACTAAGTATTGTCGCTATCATATGGACTACGGCCATACCACCGAGGAGTGCAAAGACTTGAAACAGGAGATCGAGGCACTGATAGCCTAAGGTCACCTTCGGAGGTACGTAGATCATCAGCCGACCTGGAATCACGATCAAAGAGATAGAGAGAGGAGTCCACCCAGGCGCTAGGCTGAGGTCAGACGTTTGGCTGTGATTGAGACCATTGCAGGAGGATTGACGTCGGGTGGAGAGACCTCGGCAGGCAGAAAGGGTTATGTTCGGGCTGGGAGGGAGTATGGACCGGTGCGGGGTTCAACCCCAGAGATGGAGGAGCTCACATTCTCCTCAGAAGACTTGGAGGGGGCGATATTGCCCCATGACGACACACTGGTGATCAACGCTAAAATAGCCAACTTCACCTTAAAAAGGTTGATGGTAGATACCAGGAGCTCAGCAAAAGTCTTATTCCTCAGCGCTTTTGAGCAGATGGGGTTGGACATGAGCCGACTCAGGCCATTGTGGGGCACTTTAGTTCGTTTCATCAGGCAAGCCCACCGAGCCGAATGGGTCATCAACCCCCGATGAAGCTAGAAGATGGAGACAAGCGGGTTTCGATACAAGCCAACTTTATTGTGATGGATTGCAATTCCACTTACGATGGGATTTTAGGTCGGGTGGCACTCAATTATTTCAGGGCTGTCCCTTCAACTTACCACCAGGCCCTAAAATTTCTGACCCCGGCTGGCACGGCCACCATTCGCGGAGCTCAGCTCTCAGCTCGGGAATGTTATGAAAACTCCATCCGACCTAAATATCAGGTTGGCTGGGGACCAGATTTGCCCGTGGAAAAGAGGGATGCTAAGAGAGGCAGCCTGACTGAAGGTCTTCAAGAGGTGGAACTCTCCGATGAAACAAAGAGAACAAAAATTGAGAGTGAACTCTCTGCCGACCTCAAGAAAGGTATAAGCCAATTTCTCTTGAAAAATGAACACATATTTGCATGGTCTGCCTCTGACATGACAGGTATTGACTCGGGAGTAATTGAGTATCACCTGAATGCCGACCCAAATCACTATCCGGTAAAGCAAAAGTGCAGACACTTCCATTATGATAAGCAACAAATCATAGCAGAAGAAGTGGACAAGTTGGTGGACGCCGGCCACATAAAAGAAATCCAGTACCCAACCTGGTTATCCAATGTGGTGCTGGTGACTAAGTCCTCAGGTGGATGGAGATTGTGTATTGACTTCACCGACCTCAACAATGCCTACCCTAAGGACCGCTTTCCCCTATCTCGAATTGATCAGATAGTGGATGCCACCTCTGGATTCGAGCTACTTTCTTTCATGGATGCCTTCAAAGGCTATAACCAAATCAAGATGGCTCCCGGAGACAGAGAGAAGACTGCCTTCACGACCGATAAAGGTATCTACTACTATGAGGTCATCTCTTTTGGCCTCAAGAATGCTGAAGCTACCTACACTCGGATGGTGAACAAGGTTTTCACAAATCAGGTTGGCCGAAATATGGAGATCTATGTAGATGACATATTGGTCAAGAGTAGAAGGGCGGAAGACCATGTAGCCGACCTGGCTGAAGCCTTCGCCATAATGGAACACTTTGGGATAACACTGAACCCGAAAAAGTGCGCATTCAGCGTCAAGGCAGGAAAGTTTCTGGGCTTCATGGTCACAGCCCGTGGAATAGAAGCCAACCCGGAGTTGGTTTAAACGATACTTGACCTGGCACCGCCGACCTGCGTAAAGGACGTCCAGGTGCTCGAGGGCAAGGTCGCGACGTTGAGTAGATTCATGTCCAGGTCGGCCGACAAGTGTGCGCCTCTGTTCAAAATATTGAGGAATCCCAAGAACTTCGAATGGACTACGGAATGCCAGAATGCCTTCCAATAGTTGAAAAGGTATCTAGCTTCGCCACCCCTGCTATCCCGACCTGAGGTGGGGAAAAACTGGTACTATATTTAGCATGCTCAGGGACAGCAGTGGCAGCGACACTAGTCCGCGAAGAAGGGAATGAGCAGAAGCTGGTCTATTACGTCAGCAAAACCTTACAAGGGGCTGAGGTGAGATACTCCTACTTGGAAAAACTCGCCTTCGCGCTTATCAATGCCGCAAGAAAGCTGAAGCTATACTTTGATGCTCATCCAATTAAGGTCATGACAGATTCTCCACTCAAGTATATCATGCACAAGCCGGAGGCGTCGGGCAGGCTGCTGAAATAGGCAGTTGAGCTGAGTCAATTTGACATCACCTACCAGCCCAAAACAGCCATCAAAGCCCAAGCCATCGCGGACTTTATGGTGGAATACACTGGCCTAGCCGACCATGACCCGAAGGATGTATGGAAGGTCCATGTGGATGGGGCCTCAGGGAAGTCTGGAAGTGGAGCTGGGGTGGTCATCCTCGACCCGACCCGGTATGAGCACTAATACTCCATCAAGTTCGCCTTTTCGGCGTCCATTAATGAAGCTGAATACGAAGCGGTGATTGCGGGGCTGAAAATTGCAGCTCAGCTCGGGGCACAGACAGTCGACCTGAGCACCGACTCTCAATTGGTTTCTAGTCAGATATCGGGTGAATTCGAAGCCAAGGACAATGCTATGCTGGCCTACCTCAATAGAGTCAAGGATTTTACCTCAGGGCTCAAAAGGTTCACAATACAGCAAATTCTGAGGGAGGAGAATATGAAGGCTGACGCCTTGTCCAGGTTGGCCTTGGGTGAGAGCCGACCTGCCCTGGTCCATGTGGAAGAAGTATCTGAACCAAGTATCCAGTTGGGGATGCAAGCCGTAACCGAGATCAATTTAAGCCTATATTGGACCAAACCAATCGTGGACTACTTGGAGGGGAGTATGACCTCGGAGGATGAAAAAGCAGCTCGAAAACTCATGAAACAGGCCTCAAAGTTTGTCATAATTGTCGGGCAACTCTATAAGAGAGCTTACACTTGGCCACTTTTGAAATGTGTTGGACCCGATGAGGGAGACTGTATACTCCGGGAGATCCATGAAGGGGCATGTGAAAACCACTTGGGAGGCAAAGCCCTGGCTCGGAGGCATTAAGTCAAGGCTATTTCTGGCCAACCTTAGAACAAGATGTCAAAGAGTATGTAAAAAAGTGCGACACCTGCCAAAGGTTCGCCAATGTACAGAGGAAGCCAGTGGTAGACCTCACAGTGATGATAAGCCCGTGGTCATTCTATCAGTAGGGCGTAGATATCATCGGCCCATTACCAACCGGCGTTGACCAAAAGAAGCACGCCTTCGTAGCAGTAGACTACTTCACCAAATGGCCTGAGGCTGAAGGTGTTGCTAGAATAACAGAAAAGGCAACTTGGATTTCGTGTGAAAAAATATCATTTGCCGATTTGGGGTGCCAAAGGTCATCGTTACTGACCACGGTAAGCAATTCGACAGTGCATACTTTTGAGGCAAATGTGCTGAGATTGGGATCGACTTCAAATTCTTATCTATTGCTCACCCTCAAAGTAATGGCCAAGTCGAAAGAACTAACCAATCATTTTGCAGGGCTTGAAAACCAAGTTGGAGGAAGCAGAGGGCCAGTGGGTATCGATTCTTCCCAAGATGTTGTGGGCTCAGCGGACCATCACCAGCTCGGCAACGTGAGAATTATCGTTCGAGCTGACCTTCGGTACTCAAGCGGCGCTGCCAGTGGAAATTGGGTCTCCGACCAGTAAAACCCTCTACCATGATCCAGAAATAAACAGAGCACTTATCCGTGAAGAGCTCGACTTCGCCGAAGAGCTCCGAGCTAAAGCTCAAATCAGGATGCTAGCCAGCAAAGCTGCCATGCAAAGAGCCTTCGCCAAACAGGTCTAGCCTAAACCTATTAAGGTTGGCGACCTCGTCCTTAGAAAGGCTATCTTTTTGCTGCGCTTGAGTAACAATCTCTCCCCGAGCTGGGAGGGACCGTACAAAGTCGTGAAAGAAGTCCGACCTGGGACCTTCTACCTCCGCGACAGATACGGAAAGCAATTGAAAAATGCATGGCACGCGGAGCACCTGAAGAGATATTTTGTGTAACGACCCCCGCGCTGGAATCTCTTGTAACAGCCCCCAAGCTGGAATCTCTTGTAATGGCCCCCGAGCCGGAATCTCTTATAATGGTCCCCAAGCCGGAATCTTTTGTAATGGCCCCCGAGTCGAAAACTTTTGTACGGGCCCCGAGCTGAAGTCTTTGCTAAAGGCCCCGAGCCAAAAACATTTCTTGTAATCGGCTCCCGAGCCCGAGTACTTCATGTATAATTTCAATACAAACATATTTTGTAAACCAGTGCAATGCCCAACCCGGGCTCAAGCGCCTTAGCTACTGAGCTACTCCCGACTCGGATTAACGCGGTGGTCACGCTTAATTACGAGCTAATGATCCAAGTAAACCAGCTCGGACAAGGTTCTAGCTTGGGTATAGTCAATAATAATTTGATTAGTTTTGCCAGTTCGGATTAAGTTCCAACTCGGTATAATCCGGCTTCAGGTCGGGACGTTAGTTTGGGTCTAAACTCAAACTCAACATTTGTTAACATTAGTTTGACCAATTTTAAATCGGACTGACGAGTCCAGGTCGGCGATAATTATATAGTTGCCCAATTAACCAGCTCGGATTAGGATGATAATTCATGAATCGTATCCAGCTCGGTTCTTTATATTTAAATTAAGTTTGAAAGGTCCATTATATTGGTCCGACCCCACTTACTTAAGGAATTTGCGAAGAGCACATGTACAGACTCGAACAAAACGCAAATAAAACTAGAATGTTCATTTCATTGAAACCGAAGAGCAACAATTACAAGGAGCCTAACATGGGCGAAATTACAAAAGCCCGACCAGGGCAAATCTACTAAAGCCTGACCCGGGCAATTACAAAATTTACTTAGGAGCGGCGGTGGAGGTGGTGGCATCGACTTCATCCCTGACCTGATCCATGCCCTTCTGAACAAATTCAATCACCTCCTTGGCTTGGGACGTCAGGTCGGCCGGAAGCTCAGGGATCTCCCAGAACTCCTGCGGTGGAGCCTCCAAGATTTCGATATAATCATTCTTGGTGGCAGGGAAGAAGGTCTTCGCTCTCTCCCGAGCTGCGACTTGACCTCGAAAGTAGTACTCCAACTCAGCGTACCTAGCCATCGCCCCACCCTCCGTGGCCAACCTGTCCATGACCTATTGGCTGGACTTAAAGGCTTCCACCGCCTTCTCCCCTTGTAGGCTAACCCGATCTACCAGATCCTTAAGCTTCGCCTCGGCCTCGCGTTTATCCTTTTTGAAGAGCTCGACGTCCTTGGCTGCGGCCTCGCGCTGGGACTTCTCTGCCTCGAGCTTCTTCTTTAGCCGGTCGATCTCCGACTCGTCCGTTTTGTGCCTCTGGGCGGCATCCTCTCTCAGGGCCTCTAGCTCGGTTCAAGAATCGACGAATCGCTGCTCGAGCTTGACACAGTAAGCCTGGGCTCGGGCGAGTAAGCCAACTGCTGAAAGGATGTAGGATTCGGCCTGCACAAAAGATGACAAAATGATCAGCCAAGCCAAAAAACTTAACCATATCAACACGGTCAAATATGTCTTACCGTGACTATGGTCGTCTTCAGGTTGAGTGAAAGCTGTTCCGCCAGGACCGATGCCAGCTTGGGATCGCGGGCGACCTTAGCTGCCTCTACGAAATCCTTGTTGGAAGGGCTCACCTCCGTGGCCTTGCCTTTCCCAGAGTACTCGGGCCGAGACCGTTTCCTATTATTAGGGCGGGATGCTGAGCGCTTAGGGATCTCCACACCCGAGCTTGATCTGTTGGTCAGGGGAGACGCCGATGTCCCCTTGGAAGAGACCTTGGGTCGCTACCTTTGCTCCTGAGGGACGGTAGAGCCCAAGCCAGACCGAGCCGAGACTTCGCTGCTGGCCTCGGTCCTCCCCTTCATTTGAGCATACGCAAGCTTTCTCGTATCCGCCATGTCTGCAAAAGAGCAAAGGAAAGAGAGGTGAGAAATAGCCAAATGCAAACTGAAGGGAACAACGGTAGACAAAGAGACGGGGAGGTCAGGCATTAATCCTGCGAACTAACCCTATTCTGAGCCGGAATTCGCATTCTCTTCGGGATCGGGAAGTAGATGGGGGTGCTCCTTCCTCAGGTCGGGTTCTCTCCCAAATAACTTGGATCTCCAGATTATATCCCACCTAAGGACACTGTCAATATCTATCAGCATACCCAGCTCGGGTCTCAGCACCCTGACCTCGGCAAGTTCCTCTTCTGAGAGTTTGGGGTCATCGTTCACATTCTTCTTTAGGGAGGGATTCTAATCCACCTTGCACCCCGGGTTCACAGCCGGCTCGACCCAATAATAGACGTTGTACCAGCCCTTGTTGGAGGAGTGCCACTTGGTGAATATGGCATTGCCGGCCCGAGCTGCGAAATAAAACCACCCTGGCTGCTTCGGGTTAGGTTGCACACAAAGAACTGCCTGAACCAACGCAGGGTCGGCTCTATTTTTCTCTCAAGGCAGAATACATAAAATGCCAACATCACGGCCCAACCGTTTGGTGACATCTGACCCGGAATAAGCTCAAAGTAGTTTAAAATGCCAGCGATGAAGTCGGGAAGTGGAAGGCGGATGACATCGAATGCGAGGTCATAAATAGTAAAGTGATCGGGTGGAGGATAACAGGCGAGCTCATTCCGAACTGAAACTTTCAGCTTGTGGTGTTGGTCCACCGACCAATCCCTTAGCCTAGCGTTGGCCATCTGCACCGTGGAATGGCACTCACGCTTGCAACAGGTGAACAGCTGCTCGATCCTCTTCCCTCGAGCTGACGAACCACTAGCTGTAGCTGAGCTCCAAGGTTGGACTGTCCTAACCGGGACTGCTTCAATCGGTTCCAATGTGGAGACTCCAACTAAGTACTCTTAAGGTATCTCAACTCCCTCCAACTGGTTCAATGGCTTCTCATCTTCCCTATCATCCAAGTCTCCCAGGTCGGCCAAAGGATCCGCCTCGGCTTCTTCTTGCACTCGCCTGACCTCAATCACTTGGCAATCATCATCACTCTTCCTGAGCCCAGATTGCCGGGCTGATCCTTGAGATGCACCTTCGCTGTCATCACTGCGACCTCTATCTAAGGTCGATTCCGAGCTCGACGGATTCTCATCCCTTCCAAAGGACCTCACCTCCATCGCTTGGTAATCTTCCGACTCCGACCTCCCCAGCCTTTTTACAAACTAAAATATGTGCACGGATAACTAAAGGGAGTCGGGACGTACCTACCGCTCTAGTTGTCGAAGATGACCCGATCTAACTGCCTCCGACCTAATTGGTTCCGAGCTAGTGGATTCTAAGTTGAATACCCCGAGAAGATATTTATCGAGCTAAAAGTGTCCGACCACTCTGGTTGCCGACCTGAAAGCTCCAAATTTTATTGGTAAAGTGTGAAATAAATCTCGGATGTCAAGGCCCTATTTATAGGCAACTCCTGTAACCGTCTTAGGAATCCCAAACGTCGCATCTTGTCATAACTGCCAGGTGACGTGTCAGCCATCTGAAGGGTATGTACCGCTGACGTGGCCATCCCCACTTTACCCGGGTCGGGCAACTCCAGCTCAGGATCAACTCCCAAACCTATATCTCACCCTCTCGATCTCGACTTGGGGAGGGGGGGGAGAGGGGATTGACGAGGGGAACCCCGAGCTGAGGTATGATACCCACTCCAAGCTGAGGCAGGCTAATCCGAGCCAAGCCCAACACATTTCAGCTAATGCCCAACCTGGATGCTGATCCGACCTCACTCCGACCCCGGAAAAACCCCGACCTCAGTGCCAGCTGCCCTGATGGGACATAAAGTCTTGATGTGATATAAAGCTGCACTGTATTAAATACTGTCAGGTCCGAATTTAGTATAAATAGAGCCCCGCCCCTTCATTTTGGAAGTAACTCGTCATTAAATGCTCTCAGCTACTTCTCCAGCTCGTACATACTAATCATTCGTGCACCCGAGAGAAAAATGCGGGTCATCATCCTGCATTTTCCTTCCTTTTCCTTGTGCAGGTCAGGGAGCTGACCCGAAAATCCAAGTCGAGAAGTCGACCCAAATTTCTAACTCGGCAGAACTAGCTCCCAACATCAATGTCGAGATTCCGACCTCGACAATATTGGACATCAAATTTATTAACTCTAAAATAAGTAACATTTAGCAATAATATAAACCCAAGTGATTACAAACTTAAAATTTATAATCTAGCTACTCACATAAAATATTGACAAGATTATAATTTCAGGGTTAGCACGTGGTTTATTAGCGAGACAATAAGGCCGTGAATTTCCTACTAATTATAAGAAGAATAATACTACTACAGTACCTTGGAGGCTTTTACACTTGCCGACGTGATTCAATGGATCATAGAGTAGTCTAAGTGCGACTTCAACAATTTAAAAAATGATCGACCAAAAAAGAATAATTTAAAAAATGTTATCGTTCTTTAATTTATTGTAACTTTGAACTTTGTACATTTTCATACATCTAAAACGAATCTATTGTACTAATTTGTTAACATAATAAAATAAAAGAAACTATAATTTTTTTGCTTTTGACTATTTATGTCCTAAGATTTTGTCAACGTGGAAGCTAAAATTTACATTCTTGATCCAAACGTGACTCCATATAGCACTTGACTGCTTAAATTGTTTTAATACTTTAAGCTTTTGAAATGTTAAACATACATCCACCTAGGAGTTAGGAGTGTGACTGGCTTAGTTTATTTGAAATAATATATAATCACTAGAGTATTTACAAATTCTTGAGTATTTTAAATAAAGGAGTGAGGGCAAGCTCAAAATAAAAAAATTTATATTTATTTGTCTAGAGATTTTATGCTCCTTTAATATAAAAAGAAACTAATTTGATCAAATTTCACTCAAACCTTTTTTTCTTTTAAGGCATATAATTGCACTTAAATAAGGTAAATCAAAACATTTTATTATAACTGTTGAGGATAAAAGTTCAACAGTTGAAGTTGGCAACTCCTAACTGCTCGAGCTGAATGATCTGGCTCGGCAACTTGACCTACACAAGGAAGAGAAGGAAAAGGCGGGGTGATGACCCGTGTTTTTCCCTCAGGTGTGAGAGTGGTTAGTTTGTCCGAGTTAAACGATAGTAGTTGAATGTAATGAATGCACGAGTTACCTCCATAAATGCGGGAGTCAGCTATATTTATACTAATATTGGATTTGGGCAACAATTAATACTTAATGTTGCCCAACACGTCACCGGTTGCTCGCGTCGTATATTCGCTGGACAAAGTTATTACCCAATTGATAAAATCATTATCCGCCGGTCCAAGTTGGGCACCTTGCTTTATGTCCCATCCGAACGACTGATATAACCGTTAGGGTTCACATGAGTCAGATACGAGTCGGGTCAGGCGCTTTAGGTCAATAAACGACCCAATCACGTTGTCTTCAGCTCGAGTACTCTCTTGTCAATAACTGTCTTCAAATCCCATATTTTAAGCATTTTTTATTTTTATTATTATATAGATTTTTACCCAATCTTCAAGAGTAAGTTTTAGCTCAATTGATCAAAGTGACTGGATTAACAATTTGCCAGGGTGATTGTTTTTAGAAGACAAATTTAATACTCAAAGGTCTAACATAATGAGCTAGCAAGTCTTCTTACAAAAAAAAATAATTTAATTTCCTATAGCGAATTTATTTATCCTCCTTTATTTTAAGCTCTCGACTCTCTTGTAGATTCTAGTATTAACAAATCACCAATATTAGCAATTAGTATGTCACTTAACTAAAAAATTCCCAAGACCACGACATTGCAGCAGTACAAACCAAAAGCGCGAACAATGATGTTATCAAGAAATCTTATTCACATTTTCCCTTTCAGATCCCATCAATTAGCAGTATATTCTAGTCGGTAATATCTAAAAATTTTCCCCATTGGCATAGGATGAATCTTAATGATACAACAAAATTTTATCCAACTGGATTTTCAGGAGGTATGTCCAATTCTCAAATGTCCTAACGTAAATATCGTGTTCTCGAGATCAGAGTTCATCTAATTTTACAGAAATGTTAAAAATTAATTTATTTAGGATGGAGGCCGTCTAAATATTCTAATGTAATTATTATTTAATTATTCTTTTTTTAAAAATTATTATATTAAATATTAAAATCGTAATCTAATTTCAAAATTTTTTATTATAATAAATTATTACTTTAACTATTTTACGATACTTATTAATTAATTACGGTCCAAGTAAGATTTTAAAAAACCCATTGACTATTTTCTCCAATTCTCTCTATGCTCATTCTTCTCTTATTCATGGTGTCAAAACTGTATATATATAGAGGAATATATAAACAGCTCATATCTAACGTTCTTCGGCAAGCGTTTGTTGTAGGAAATTCTCATGATCGTTAGATGAGCTGATTTTGACCGATCGTGATCGCCGTTATTTCTGATGGGGCATTGTTGCAGCAAGGGTGTCTCAGTCTCAGTTGACAAAGGCGCCACCGTTGACGTCATCAACCACCGCCCAAAGCCACAGCCTTCTCCAAGGCCAACTTCCACCTCCGTCAACGGTACACCATCAGCAGCTCATTCCTTCTCCGCTAGCCCATGGCAGAGCCTTTACCCGGCCGGAATTGCACCTTCACCCTCTCCGTCGGCGACTCCGAGACGGAAATTCAAATGGCCGTTCCCGCCGCCGTCGCCGGCGAAGCCGATTATGTCGGCGATATTGAAACGGCAGGCCACGAAGCAGAAGGAAGGGCCGATACGGGAGGACGAAGGCGGCCGCGAGAGACAGCTGGATAAAAGCTTTAATTACCCAAGGAATTTCACGGCCAAGTATGAATTGGGTAAAGAGGTGGGGCGAGGGCATTTTGGTCATACTTGTTGGGCTAAAGGTAAAAAAGGAGAGCTCAAGAATCAACCTGTTGCCGTCAAAATTATATCCAAAGCTAAGGTGTGTGGTATGTGTTTTCAATTTTCAATTATTTCAAGTTTAATCTATAAAAAGATTCATTTTTTAAGGAAAAAAAAAAAAAGATTAAATTTTTTATTTTTTGGTTTGTCTCCGATGAATACTCTCCTTATTAGCTGCATTTTCGAGTTTTTATACTCTCCTTACATATATGTATAGAGTAGTTGGATTCCAGATCGTGTTGGAAGTAACTTGACGAGTGTTTTTTCGCAGATGACGACCGCAATATCAGTTGAAGATGTTCGCAGGGAAGTGAAGATATTGAAAGCCTTATCCGGACATAAGAATCTGGTGAAGTTTTATGATGCATTTGAGGATGATCACAACGTCTACATAGTCATGGAGTACGTAATTCCTGTTGTAGTATAATTATTATGACCTTACAGAATTTGCAACTCAACTTTTGTATCATTTACCAACAATTGTTATGTTCTTACTGTGTACTATGACATGCCACTAGAGCGACTCAACTTTCTATTTTCGAAAGTTTCTTCTTATCTTTTTCAGATTAAAGCAATCATTAAACGCACATGTCAACTTCTACCCCCTTTTTTTTAGACAGAAAGTTATTTGATATGCAGAAAAACAATATGTTTTTTCCTGAAATTCTTAAGAGATTTGTGCTCTGAACAGATTGTGTGAAGGTGGGGAGCTGTTGGACAGGATTTTGTCAAGGTAGATTATTGTATGTTTTTGAACTTGTACTTCTAACGTTGCACCATAGCATTCAGCTTGAAGCTACATCTGACTATTTCTGATTGCAGAGGAGGAAGATATACGGAGGAGGACGCAAAGAAAATTGTTGTGCAGATATTAAATGTTGTAGCCTTTTGTCATTTTCAAGGTGTTGTGCACCGTGATTTAAAACCAGAGGTAGTGAATCACCTACGTACATACATATGTATGTTATATATGTATAAATTTTATATACATTTATATATTTATATTTATGTTTATCTATTCATATACATATATATACGACCACAATAGGTGGAACTGATTCAGTTGATTCTGACCCAAATCTTTAAATGAGATAAGTTGCACGGATGTGTTGTTTTATTGGTCTTTTCTGATTGAGAGCTTGACAAACTTGAGTTGATGCCATGGCAGAATTTTCTTTTTACCACGAGAGATGAGGATGCTCCGATGAAAGTAATAGACTTTGGTCTGTCTGATTTTACTCGGCCAGGTAGTTTGCACATTCTTGAGTGATCCATACAGCCATTTTGCCATGTAGTTATTTGCAAACCTAGTATACTCTGATATAATGTAAGCTTGAACAACTCACTAAGAGTCATTCCTCGCAACTTGCTAATTGATGAGAAGGGAGAACACCGAAAACAAGTTCTTTGCTTCACTTATGCTATGTCAACTACTGTGCTGCTTGATAATAGAACCCATGGTGCATGCATCATTTTCATGATTTGTCTTAATTTATAACATCAATCTGTCTGATGAGTTTTTCATTTGTGATTTGGTTGGTATTATTCTCTCATGCCTTCATTTCTTTGCTTATATTGATCCATTCTTTCAATTCTTCTGGCTGTGCAGATCATCGTCTCAACGATATTGTTGGCAGTGCCTATTATGTTGCCCCAGAAGTACTTCATAGATCATACAACGTTGAAGCAGATATGTGGAGTATCGGTGTAATAACATATATTTTGTTATGTGGAAGCAGGCCTTTTTGGGCACGTACTGAATCAGGGATTTTCCGTTCCGTTCTACGAGCTGATCCTAACTTGGATGGCTCACCTTGGCCTGCAATATCACCAAAAGCCAAAGATTTTGTGAAAAGGCTTCTGATTAAAGACCACAGAAAAAGAATGACTGCTGCACAAGCACTTAGTATGTTTTTTTTTTTCCTCTTAGTCTTCGGATTTTTAAGTCTCACATGCCGAGTCTGTTGTTAGACGTCATAATTGTCCATTTTTTTCTATGTTCAACTAATTTTGCCATTTCATATGTTTTTCTCCTTAAATGGTGTGATTAATGCATCTACCTTTGCAGCTCACCCATGGTTAAGGGACGAACAATGTGCTGTGCCATTGGATATATTGATTTACAAATTGGTTAGATCATATATTCGAGCCACACCTTTGAAGCGTGCGGCACTAAGGGTATTCACTTGTCCAATTTATTATTGATTTGCAGCTTTTGCTCCTTGGTTCAGCAAGTTTGTTTTTCTATCAACATTTCCTCTTTAATTTTTCAGGCTCTTTCAAAGGCTTTGACGGAGGATGAGCTAATCTATCTCAGGGCTCAGTTTAAGCTTTTGGAACCAAAAAATGGCTGCGTCTCCCTCACTAATTTTAGAATGGTTAGTTGGTGCTCATTTTGGATCATTTCTTCCATTTACTCATATACTCACAGCCTGATCACAATTTGTATTCAATTATTAGTTTTCACACCATCTGAATGATTGTGCAGGCTCTCACAAAAAATGCGACGGATGCCATGAAGGAAGCTAGGGTTCTTGAAATTTTAAATTTGGTAAGACATCTTGTGCCATCTCTTAATCACATCTGGGACACTTTGGTGCAATGATTCTTGGAGTTTCAGTTAGTTGTTTCTTATGATTACTAGAAATTTGTTTGTGATCCAAAGGCATTAGGGTAGACAAAAGCAATTTTTCAATCCATCTACTTCTGTGATGATTTTATGAAACACCAACAGAAGTTCTGTATATGTTGAATTTGACATCATAACGCCAGCTTTTGCATCTTTCCTAGGATATAACAAACCTTTTTTCTCAGCTCTTGCTTTTAATGTTTACCATGCTGTAGAATCTCCTACTGTGGACGACTGGCTTTTTTATTCCTTAAAGACCCACAATCTACTTCATAACAGACTGTGGAGAGAATAGGAAATTTTGTGTTTCCCGAGTTGGATCATTTTGTTTCTCCCTATTATCCAAACTAACAGTTCTGTTTTGTTCTGGCTTTTGCTTTTCTCTTCTAAACTGGAGATGGAATCACTATCCTATAAAAGAATGGAGTTTGACGAGTTCTGCGCTGCTGCCATCAGTCCGTATCAGCTTGAGGCTCTTGAAAGATGGGAACAGATTGCAACTATAGCTTTCGACTATTTTGAACAAGAGGGAAATCGTGTCACCTCTGTTGAGGAACTAGCACAGGTTTGCACTTTCGTCCCTTGTTTGATCACTGGAATTCCTCCCACCTCACTGACACGCATTCAATATATTTTTGCAGGAAATGAATTTGGCCCATACAACTCATTATTTACTCAAGGACTGGATAAGATCTGATGGAAAACTAAGTTTTATTGGGTATACCAAATTTTTGCATGGTGTGACTATCCGTAGTTCAACAACAAGACATCATCTATAGCATGCCTGGTGTTGGGCATACAATTGTCCAGAGGAAGACAAGATTACCAGAATATTTCCGCCGCCATCAATTTTTCTTCTTTATTATCGGGGGTGTTTGTAGTGACTTAGAGGGTCAAAAACCAAGAAGTGAATTATTTATACCAAACATGCTTCAAACGGCTGGATCCAGTCTGCTGAAAAATCGCTAGAATTGAAGTTGGAGAAAAAACACTTTCAAAGATGAGATGCAGCGGAACTTACGGTTTAATTAATTCTTTGAGTCTACATTTCTGAGATTTTATTTTTTTTTATTTTATTTCCGGTTACACTTCTGAGATTTGCTTAGCGTCTTTGTAACACCGTCTTGAGTAGGAAAAAATGTATAGAAAACAGATTCGATTCTTGAAGCAATCTTAATGTACAAATATGACATTATGTGATATTTCCTTGTTAAGAGGCATTTTTTTACCTACCAAAGAACTTTTCTAAACTCTATATAGATGATGAGGCACATCTGACCTCCTTTTTTGGGCCAGCTTGTGAATGCTTAAAATATTTGTATCGTGCACGCGGTTGCTCTTTTATTATTTTTTCTTAAATAATCAGATATTTTGATCTTGGAGGCAAAGTTTCAATGTGGAACCACATACTTCCAAGAAGATCAACTTCTCTACAGGACAGTATAAAGTCGGAAAAGTTCATGCAGAAAAACATTGGGTTTACCAAGAAGAAAAACGAAATGGGAAAACATAAACATTTTCAATTAACTGTACAAAAAGTATATTTTTTTATTCTTTTCCCGTTGAATTCCATTATACAATATTGACGAGGAACGCTTTATGTCTCAATTTGCTTAGTTTAATTGGTCTCAATGACAAACACTTTAATCAAAGGCCCTTTCTCTCTTTTTTTTTTTTTTAAAAGTAAAATGGCAAACGTTCAAAACGAGTTGTTATGTGTCCGTATATAATAAATGATCAAATGAGCCGCAAGAGATTTATACAAATGCAAAAAATAGGGAGAACAATTTAGACTAAATTTACACGAACGCTAAACTAGCCCTGAGGCCTTGTTTGAATTCGGGAGAGAATGAATAGTAAAAGAAAGGAAATGATAAAGTAAGGGAAACGAAATGAAAAGATGGAACATTTTTATTTTGTATCTTTGTTGAAGTTTTGTTGATTAGAAATGAATATACTTGCTTACTAAACAAAAAAATAAATGGAAAGATGAAATATTGTTTGGATTAGGGATTTTATAAAGGAAAAAATTATAAAAGATTATGAGTTTCTTTTGTTTGGATTGGAAATGAAATGAAATGGAAGGATAAATTTTATGTTTAAATTAACTTATATACCCCTTTTTATTTATGAATAGACTTATATACCCCTTTTATATATGAATTGACTTATATGCCCTTTTATTTTTCACTAAATTAACTCGCAAAAGGTTTAATTAGAAATGAGAGTGAACAATGGGGGATCAAACAACCATTACTAAGAAAGGACAAATTGAACACCTAGTCTAGAAAAAAAAATATAACCCGCTCAATAGACTAGTAAATGCACTTTAGAGAAAAGAAAGAACAACCAAAGAAATTGACATATATACCATTTTTTTACTTTAACCTTTTTTACAAACATCGTTACATGTAATTAAGATAGAAAATTAGTGTATTATAGTCATCACATAAAAAAGATTATCCTTTCCCCCACCCATTCCCCCTAATCCAAAGACAGTGTTAAAGTTGTGTTGAAAGATGAGGAAATTTTTTAAGTTTGATATACGACCATTCGATTTATGAGTAAAAATGTATGTAATGTCTATTAATATATTGATAGAATGGTAGATACCAAATTTAAGACAAACCTGAAATATGATAAACCTGCTACTACCTACTGCACACGTACTTAAAGTTCCTATTCTTGGCCCATATGCTTGCTGTGTCGTGTTTCTGGGGAGCGTATTAATTAAAGTACTCCACTAATTAATAAGGCAGTTAAGTCAACGCAAAAATACAACATAAGAAAATGTGAAAGAACTAAGTATAACAAACGTAAACTTGTCATTTTCTAGATTAGGATACGACGAACCTTATAACTCCTTTTGCGGATGAGACCTTGATGCTAAAGCAATAATTCCTGTTTTTGATAGGGAGCGAGCAAAATCATCTGTGCAAAGAATATAAACTATATAATACGCAGTTTTTTATTTTGAAAAAAAAAAAGAATCTTCAATTAATTTAGAGTCTCTTATTAGCGTTAGTCTCATATATATTGATAGGAACTATACGTGGACTCTACCAATAATATAAAAGACCGACTAATCCAAGATTTTTTCCAAAAAAAATAAAATAATACGAAGAGCTGAAAAGATTGATTTTCTTTCAAAATCTTTACACAATTCAAGTTAGAAATTACCATTAACTTTGTGTTAAGGTAGAAAAATGCTAAGTAGCGAGTAGCCTTCAGGCGCTGCTGGACGTCTGCAAAACAAAAAGGGCTTGGCGGGTCGTGCCCGCGTTAGTACTCCGATACTTAAGTTAGTTTGGTACTTTTATGAAATAAAAGTATATAAAATATAAGTGTGAATATTTGAAGTTCCATTACCTCTTTCCTGATAAGTCTTATAGTATTTATAGGCATAGAGGTTGTTGAGTAGAAGGGAAATGGAAGAGTAGTGGAGAATTAGTGGGGGGGTAACTGTATGTAACTGCTATTCATGTTTATTAATGGATATTAACTGACTATAACTGTTGGACGTGCCCTAATACTACGGAACACTGTTGTTTGTAACCTCCACCCGATCTGAGATCTTAAAACGAGCGCCTTGAATACTCCTATGTCTCGTCCGACCCCTTAGGGGTTCTCACCACGCCATGTCCGAGCCTTGGGTGCAATCTCTTTGGGGTCGGATATGTTCGACCCCTGTCCGAAGTTTCCAATTTTCTCCTTTCAACTTTCTTAACCCTTCTTAGAGGTCATTTAGTAATTTTTATAAGCTCTAGGAATCTTACCCATATCACTTTGCATTCAAAAAGAATAAACGAAGTAAAAAATAAAGATGATTTGGGGAATGATTAATCTTCGAGATTCACCATCCTAGCTTATATTAGTTCTGGACAAGAAAGCCAGCACTAGTTAGGAAATTTGGGACTAACTCTATCGCAGGTGGCGGGGTTATAAATGTAAAATTCTTTTGACTGACTTTGCCTCTTCGGGTATAGGTTAGTGTTGTGTGTTTACGATATATCTGACCCAATCTTTTGATAAAAAAAAAAGAAAAAAGAAAAAGAAAAACAAGAAAGCCTTTTACAAGTTGGGATAACTGAATGTGACAAGACGGCCACCTTTTCCTTTTTATTACAAAACTTATTCGTTCGGAAAAGTATAATGATGAGGTGAACAATTAAAACAGTTGGATCCACTTGCAATTCAGACTGATTCATGGAAACTAACCATCATAAAGTTAAATAGGAAAAAGAAAGCTCTTGAAGCATGTCATTTGTGCGAATACTTGAAAAATAAAGTGAAATGATGTTATTATTAGTCTCATAAAACATTTTGTAGCTTCTTTTTTAGATAGGATTATAGTGCTCTATTGACTATTCAGAAGGCCCACCTTCCACCTAGCTTTCTTCCTCGTCATTTTATTGGTCATGATTGTTCTGGGGCATCAATCGCATATGCCTGTCAACGTCTAAAGATTGCATTAATCCAGCATGATAATGTCGAATCTTTTTTCGTGATGCATGTACATTTCACGTTATATCGAGATATAGTGAAATATATAAATTTGATGATATTAACTACTCTTATAAGAGTTTTTTTTTATATTAATTCTATGCATAGAAAATCTTATTTGGATGAAAGTGACAAAAAAATGCTTCCGATCTCCACATACAAGCTTTTACATTATTTGAGTAGATGACATAAGCATCTTTTATTTGACTTTAATACTGATAATTCTAAGCCTAATATAGACATCATATTTAAGTAATAATGACGACCACAATAGCAAAGGCGGTTTTCTGGAATTTAATTCCCTTCGCGTTCAGATTGAGAAATCTAGAGACATATTCATTGTCAACGCTTTTCTGGCAATCAATCTAATGAAACCGGTACCACTTTCAAAAGTTTTCCCACTTTCTCGGGAGCAAGAAGAAATATACATATGGTCACCAAGCATAATTAATGGTAACATGCTAGTCATTGTTAATGCAAAAAATGGGCTTGGACCCTCGATTTAATTATGATAGTTCGCTTAGCCCCAAACGACGTTAATATTTGGGTTAAGGCCCGCATATAGCACCATAAGTCGCAACCTACTGCTGAAGAAGCCCACGCGGAGGCCCCTAGCTCTATGCTAGGCCCAAAGAATGGATTATCTCATGTAGGTTGCCGATGACGGACTCGGGCGCAACCTATGGCCTCGCTGGGTGCAAACGGATTAACAGCTAAGAAAGAGTCCTATGGGACTAGCCTACCGTAGCAAATAAGCGACCACAGAGGATACCTTAACGGACTAGACTACTATAGCAGGTGATGATCGACAAGTTCGGATGAAGGCCTATCCTATGGGATAAGTAATTACTTCCTCGAGGCAGTCTCCTCAAGTTGCAAGTCTTAGGGGATGAGCGACTCTCGACCTATTGCGTTCGCCCAGCCTACGAGAAACGGATAATCGACGAAGGATTCGAGATAGAGACTACCTCAATCCTACGCGGTAAGCGATCAGGTAGTCTACTGAGAGTACAAGTCCTAAGGGTCCGTGACTCTTGGCTTGACCACACCTATAAGTAGGTCACACCTACACAAGGAGAGGGCATCAAATACTAGCCGTACTAGCATTACTTCCCCTTTCCCCCTCTACATCTCCACGGCCTACACTCTTAATATCAACGCCGATACTATGGTAGTCTCCGCCTTTCCCTTCCTATTTTCCTTATTTTCTTATCCTTTCCAATAACCAATTGACTTGAGCATCGGAGTGTCTTCGGCCGGCACCACACTGGTATCCTAAGACTCACGCCACTTTCCTCGCTTTCTGTCTTTGTAGGTTGCTAGTGGCTCCGAATTCGTAATTGTAGATTTTGGCATCTACAATTTGGCGCCCACCGTGGGGCCCTAGCAACTTAGTTACCTGAACAGAAGGCTACGAAACCCTCGATTACGACCACTTGTGACGAAAACGATGGTTGCAACGAGCACTCAAAACAATCTCCGAGCACAGATGGATGCCTTGATGGCCGAGATGGAAGCTTGCAAGGACAAGTTGAAAGAACTTGAGGCGGAAAACACTGTCTTCCGCCAAGAAAATATTGAGCTAGAGGAAATGGTCAAGACCCTCACAGCGTCCGCTACCCCATCTATCCTCAAGAAGTCAATCGCCCATGGAAAGTCGATAGTGCCCATGCAATCCCTTGGGTCTACATCACAACAGACGCCCAAGAGCGGGGTCCACCTCCAAATTACCGTCGCTACTGAGCGATCACCGACTCAGTCAACAGATGAAAGAGCTCCGAACCAGGACATCCTTAGTCGATTCCAAGAGATTGAATCCTTAATCCAAATGATCCCTGGGGTACCTGTCCCCATCAAGAAGAGTGTGACAAACAGTTTTACCGACTCTCCATTTGTGGACACCATCACCATGGTAGAGATGCCGGCTAAGTTTAGCTTTCCAAACATAAGGCGCTACGATGGGACTACCGATCCCGATGACCACATAATGTAGTACAAGCAAAGAATGTTCATAGTAGCCATTCCGCGAGATTCGAGAGAAGCCTGCATGTGTAAGGGTTTTGATTCCAGCTTGGTAGGACCTGCCTTATAATGGTACACGAGTCTGCCGAATAACTGTATCTCCTCTTTCACCCAGTTGACAGACATGTTCGTGGAGCAATTCGCGAGTTGCAAGAAGTTAGAAAAACAGTCAGACAACCTCTACTTGATTGTACAAAGGAGGGGAGAACCCCTACGGGACTACATCGGCAGATTCAACAAGGAAAGGGTATCCATCCTGAATTGTGACACGGCCGCAGCTATCTCTACCTTCCGCAAGGGTCTGCTTCACGAGTCGGACTTATATAAAGAGTTAACCAAATACCCATGCAAGACCATGGAGGATGTCCTCGCCAAGGCGTGGGCCTAGATCAAGTGGGAAGAAGATAGAACCAACTACTGTCCCTCCTCACCGCGCTACAATAGGCAAGATCACAGACGGACTACAACATTTGATCAACATCATAGAAGATATGAGCCTTACACTACGAATGAGCGAATGAGCAACCACTCATGAGATAATAGACGATTACTTGAACAAGAACAAATTCACAGGAGAAGAATGATGGCCCAAGGAGAAGGAGATCATGCGACTCAGGATACCACTTCGCTAAGATCACCAAGATATGAGCATACCATCAATGCCATCACTGACAGATCAAGGGTTGGTGGGACTGCTCATTCGGCAACAAATATACACACCGGACGTGCGTTCAAATCTGACTTTAGGCCCCAATGATTAAGGGAGTCCGAACAAGGTGAAGTCATCACGTTCTCCAACCAGGGAACAAACTACGAAGATGACCTATACTACGATGCCCTAGTCATTGAGTTGATGGTGGCCAACCGGTTGGTTAGGAAAATACTGGTTGACAACGGTGGCACTGCCAATGTACTCATGTTAAAAACCCTTAAGGAAATAGGAATTGATGAATCTTGAATCATGCGCTCCACAACCATACTAGTAAGATTTAGCGGCGAGAGTAAGAGCACCATCGGGGAGATTATCCTTCCTATCGATGCACACGGTGTAAACCTCTTCACTCAATTCTCGGTGATAGATTGTCCATCGCCTTACAATATCATTTTGGGAAGACTGTGGATCCATGATATGAAAGTTGTTCCATCCACTTATCACTAAGTGATCAAGTTCCCTACCCAGCGGGGGATCGGTGAAATAAGAGTGCAATGGAGAACCTCCCAAAGACAACTAGGCTACGATGTCGTATACTAACTGGAATAAGCTATCGTGCAAACTCAATTCAAGCAACCTACCGCAAGCACATCTCGGTCACAGTAGTTGAAATACCGTTCGCCTCAACAAACATTGCTTTTAGAATTAACGACCTTTAGTTAATAGCCCTTCCAGGGGGTCATTAGTCTTGAGTTAGTCTCCCCTCCAAAGGGTTAGTAGAATCAGTCTCAGTCAGTGACACGCCCAAGAGCAATCACTGTAACTAGTTTCTCAAAATAAAAAGGCAATGTGTTTCGGCCTACTCATTGAATAATTTGTCTAGTTAAGACTTTGAGGTCTAAAGGCATGTTTGAAGTAAACTAGTGAAATATGGATGAGTACACCCATCATTAGGGCTGCGCGGTACGAACACGTAGACGAACACAGACTCAAACAGTCTTCTAAACCTATATAATAATAGTCTTCTAAACCTATCTCGATCAACTAGAAGAGGCACACGAAGTCCCCAATTCACCACCTTGGTATCGAAAGAAAAAGAAAGTACAAAATATAGTCCATTACGACTACATAAAAGTCATAAAGGGATTAACCTACAAGGATGGAGCCCATCGTGGCCAGAACAAAGGTCCTGTGAGGACCAATTTACGAAACATAAACCATTGCGGCTACACAAAATTCCTATGAGGACTATCTTACGAAATATAGCTCTTTGTGGCCAAATAGAGGTTCTATGTGGACCAACCTACAAAATGTAGTTCATTGCTACCAAGTACAGGGTCTAAGCGGCCTGGCCTACGTGGTCCTTCGCGACTACCAAAAAGTCCTAACCGGACTAGCCTACGTAGTCCCTCATGACTATATAAAAGTCCTATACAGACTAACCTATGTAGTCCGTTGCGACCAAACTAAAGTCCCAAACGGACCAAACTACTTTGGCAGAAGCCCCAGCAGCCAAACTACCAATTCAAAGTTCCAAGTGGATCAAACTACTTTGGTAGAAGCCCCAGCGGCCAAACTACTAATTCAAAGTTCTAAGTGGATCAAACTACTTTGGTAGAAGCCCCAATGGCCGAACTACCAATTCAAAGTTCCAAAGCGGATCAGATTACTTTGGTAGAAGCTCCAGTGGCCGAACTATCAATTCAAAGTCCCAAGCAGATCAAACTAATTTGGTTGAAGCCCCAACGACCGAACTACCAATTCAAAGTTCCAAGTGGATCAGACTACTTTGGTGGAAGCTCTAGTGGCCGAACTACCAATTCAAAGTCCCAAGCGGATCAAACTACTTTGGTAGAAACCACAATGGCCGAACTGCCAATTCAAAGTCCCGCGAGACCAACCTATGGTCCTACACGGCCACTCGAAGTCCTATATGGACCGACCTACAATTATGATCCCATGCGACTACTTAAAGTCCTAAGAGGACCAAGTAGTAGTCCTCTGCGACTTTATAAGAGTCCTAAGTAGACCAACCTACTATGGTAGGGTCTGAAGTGACCCATTTACCAAACAAGACGCCTAAGGAGTGCAGCCTACTATGGTAGGGTCTAAGTGACGCACCTACCAACTAAGATGTCTAAGCGGCGCAACCCACTATGGTAGGGTCTGTAACGCCCCAACTCGACCCCTCCTACAATCAGTTAGGACACAACGAAATTTCGGCAGTATAACGACAGTAATTAGGACACTGAGGCTCTAAACCAACATCTTCGAAACTCATATAACCAACTCCACAACAATTCAACAATTAAACAACACAACCACAATATACAATAAACATTCTTTTACCATTGCATCCATAGGTTATACGCCTCCGCTCCAACATCATACATTTACTACATAACATGCATTTTTCCCAAAATTGACTATAATCAATCTAGTAGTCTAATCATATTTCAAAACAAGACCACTAAACTAGCAACATTTACATCATAAACTTCTAAGTAAGTACAAACCAACTAGTTTTAATATACAAGATAACAAAAAGTATAACATCAGGTATCAAGGACAAGACTCTGGCACATAGGACTCGTCCATATATGGCACATTATCCTCTTCTGGAGGCACGTACCTGTAATCTGGATTGGTAACACCTGCATGCATGCAATAATTGAGAGTGAGCTTATATAAAACAAGCCAAGTGAGGATTCGATAAATCTCTAACAATATTTACTATACTCCTCGGAAATCATCATTTGAGCAGTAAACACACAATAATCATCAATAACAATATAAACACATTAATTATAATGACCAATCAATAAAGGATACTCTAGTTGGTGTAGTTGCAAACGTCATCACGATCTCAACCGTTCTTCTTATAACTCCCCATTACTCACGCACCTGAGGTACCTCTCTAGCCCATCCCTCCATGACACCCCTGTCATGCAAGCTGGGGGTAGCCTATGATAGTCATGCCGTTTTTAACTCGACAGCCCGACGCTGCCCGAGAGGTGGCATACACATACCAAGACTCATGACAATAATAATAATCATTCAAATCTCAGGAGGACAACCTTTCACGTTGACTATCTCCCGGCTCATCAATAATCAATCAATAATCATCATTTCAACAACATATCATCTAATAACTAATTAACAACTCAACAACTATGTTAGATGACAAAGTAGGCCATCCAACTTAACATGCAATAACCACACAACCAAACCCTAATCTAACCATCAACAACTCACAATTCAATCACTCAAAGACCACCCAAACATCCAAAGGCATAATTCAACATTTTAAAGAAAGACAACCCAAACTTCTAAAAGTCATAACTTACATTCTACCAATCCGATAACCTCCAAACCAGTTTTTAACACTCACCCACTCAATCAACAACATTCACCTCCTCAGAAACCAACCATAAACCATCCGCATCAAGCCCAACAACACTAAAACCCTAATGCATCAAGGCTGAAATTTTCGGACTCTCACACCGACATTGCAATCAAAATTTCGGCTTTACAACATTACTGCCACGTATTTAACAAACTTTTAGAAACTAACAACAAACAATTCCAACAACCACAACAATATTTATTTAACAATTAGCCAACAACTCAATTTTTATTACCCAAAAATAGAAAGGCATACTACAACGGTTCAAAACTGATATAAACGCATATAATCAATCCTTAGCATCTATTGAGCAATAATATAATATCAATTCAACATTCTAACGGTTCAAAATTTAATTATATGCAAAAACATAAAAATGACATTTTGAGATCTAGAATTTTTCTCTCACATTTGATATTTTATGAATCTAGAAAGATGTGCAAAGGTTGCCCAACAAGTGGAATCAAGCCTTGGATGAAGATGTTTGGACTTCAAATAAGTTTTCTATTGAAAATTTGCTTTGAAAAAATGTTGAAAAAGCTCACAAAGATGGCTATGGAGTTTCGGCCCTTTGTGTGTGTGCAAGAGTGTGTCTTGTGTTGATTCTAGTGTGTGATTATGCTTATATGCCAAGGTCAACAAAAATACTCAAAGTCAAAGGTGGAAACTAATTAGTTTATTTAGTATTTTAGTCTTTTCCTAGTTTTTTAATTCCATTTTAGACTATTTCTTGCTCAAAACATTAATTTGACACTTAGACTATTTTAAGTAGTTTATTTTTAGGTGACAAGAATTTCCTCATGCAAAGACTTTCACCCAACTCGGTTAAAAACGCGATTTTTGTAAAAGAAAGTGTAAAAACTTTTAAAATTCCAAAACTGATTTAAAATTCATTTTAATCAAACACGAGTCCATTAATATCCGAGGACAAGGTTTTAAAACGTTGAAAATACCCCTGTAAAAATTTTAGCGGACAGGTGTTCAAAATACTATTTACAAAAACATTCGATAAAATTTCTGATGCCGATTTTGATGAAAATTTTATGAATACACACATAGCATGTATTAGGAATATAAATCACATATTTAGCACATTCTAACTCATATAATACATAAACATGTCAAATCACGCAAATCGAGGCAAAACACGCAAATCAAAGTAAAGACAAAATATGGGGTCTCATATTCTCCCCCCTTTAAAGAAATTTCATCCCCGAAATTCTTACTTGCTGAACGAAAAAGATCTGGGTACTGCTGCTGCATCTGATCTCGCCTCTCCCAAGTAGCCTCCTCAATCCCGTGATGCTTTCACAATACTTTGACCATTGAAATCTTCTTTGATCTCAGTTCCTGTTCCATCTGATCAAGAATGCGAATCGGCCGTTCATCATAAGTCAGATTCTCACGAAGCTGTAACGGCTTTGGCTCCAGAATATGAGAAGGATCCGGATTATACTTTCGCAAATTAGACACATGAAAGACACCGTGGACATTAGAGAAATTCTCCGGTAGAGCCAACCGATATGCTAACTTACCAACCATGCCGGTAATCTCAAACGGCCCTGCAAACCTCGGACTCAGCTTCCCACCTTTGCCATAACGAGCAAACCCCTTTCGAGGAGATAATTTCAAGAAAACCCGATCCCCGACTGTAAACTCCAAATCCCGACGACGCTTAACAGCATAACTCGTGTATCTGCTCTGCACTGTAAGCATTCTCTGCCTGATCAATTGAACATTCTCAATCTTCTCTAGAAGCTTTGGCATGATAGTCGGATCAATAGTCTTCATCTCCCCTACTTCATCCCAATACAAAGGTGATCGGCACTTACAGCCGTAGAGAGCTGCAAAAGGTTCCATTCCAATAGTAGCTTGATAACTATTGTTCTAGGAAAACTCGGCAAGTGGTAGATGTTTCTCCCAGTTCTTCCTGAAGTCCAGAACACAAGCCCTGAGCATATCCTCCAGAATCTGAATAGTCATCTCAGACTGACCGTCAGTCTGTGGATGATACGCTGTACTGAAGTTCAACTAAGTACCTAAAGTCTCCTGAAGTTTCTCCCACAAACGAGAAGTAAACCGGGGATCTCGATCTGAGACAATACTAGATGGAATCTCGTGAAGTCTAACAATCTGATCCAAATAAAGATCTGCTAACTTTGCAACCTCATCGGAATGAAATGAGCTGACTTTGTCAAACGGTCTACAACAACCCAAACTGCGTCGTTACCTCTCGGTGTTCTAGGCAAACTAGTGACGAAGTCCATCGTAATATGCTCCTATTTCCACTCTGGTATTGTCAACGGCTGAAGTAACCCTGCAGGTCGCTGATGTTCGGCCTTCACTCGCTAACAAGTCAAACATCTAGATACAAACTAAGTAACCTCCCTTTTCATGTTATTCCACCAATAATGTTGCTTCAAATCCGGATACATCTTGTTTCCACTGGGATGAATGGTGTACTTAGAATTATGTGTCTCCTCAAGAATACTTCGCCTCAAATTCGGTTCATCGGGAACACAAACCCTATTCCGAAACCGAAGAATACCATCTTCATGTAATTTGAAATTAGACTGATCATCCGTGATCTGATCCCTGATCTTCTGAAGTTTTGGATCAAGCTGCTGAGCTTCTCTGATCTGAGACAACAATAAAGGTTGAATATGGAGATGTGAACACATCACCCCAACCTGAGTCAACTCCTGTCTCCAAGAAGGGAATTCTTCAAGAACTTCCCACTTTTTGACAGCCAAACAAGAAACACTCGCCTTATGGCTAAGAGCGTCTGCTATAACATTTGCCTTCCCAGACAGATAACTGATAGAACAATTATAATCTCCGAGAAGTTCTATCCATCTCCGTTGACACATATTCAACTCCTTCTGTGAGAACAAGTACTTAAGACTCTTATGATCAGTGAAAATCTCGAACTTACTGCCTCACAGATAATGACGCCACTTTTTCAGTGCGAATACAACTGCTGCCAACTCAAGATCATGAGTCGGATAATTCACCTCATATGGTTTCAATTTTCTAGAAGCATAGGCAATAACCCGACCATTCTGCATAAGTACACAACCCAAACCATCCTTGGATGCATCACTGTAGATAACCATATTATCGGTCCCCACCGGTAGAGCAAGTACTGGAGCGATAGTCAATCTCTTTTTCAACTCCTGAAACCCACTCTCACATTTCTCATCCCAAACAAAGCTAGTCCGTTTCTGAGTTAACTTAGAAAGTGGCCCTGTAATCTTAGAAAAGTCCTTGACAAACCTACGGTAATAACCTGCCAAGCCAAGAAAGCTACGAACTTTTGAAACATTCTCCAGCCTTTTTCAAGACATCACCACTTCAATCTTAGTGGGATCTACAGAAATACCGCTCTGTGTAATAACATGGCCAAGAAAAGATATACGTTGCAGCCAAAATTCACATTTGCTGAACTTTGCAAACAACTGATGCTCCTGCAGCTTCTGTAAGACAAGCCGTAGATGTTGCTCGTGCTCCGATTCAAACTTAGAATAAACTAAGATATCATCAATAAAGATTACCACGAACTGATCCAAGTACGGCTGAAAAACCCAATGTATAAGGTCCATGAATGCTGCCGGTGCATTAGTCAGTCCAAAGGGCATAACAACAAACTCATAATGCCTGTACCGAGTCCTGAAAGCAGACATTGGAACATCCTCCGTACGAAACCGAAGCTAATAATACCCTCGCCTCAAGTCAAATTTAGAGTAGACTTTGGCTCCCTGAAGTTGATCAAACAACTTATCAATCAATGGAAAATGATACTTGTTCTTGATGGTCACCTGATTCAAACCACGATAGTCGATACACAATCTCAAGGTACCATCCTTCTTCTTCACAAATAAAACAGGTGCTCCCCAGGGTGAAGAACTCTGCTGAATGAAACCCTTCTCTAATAACTCTTGCAGCTGAGTTTTCAGTTCCTTAAGCTCAGCTGGTGCCTCCGGTATGCTGATTTAGAAATAGGTTGAGTACCGGGAAAAAGATTGATCACAAACTCCACATCTCTCTCTGGCGGTAACCTTGGCAACTCCTCGAGAAATACATTAGGATATTCCCGAATAATAGGAACGTCTTCCAACTTCAGCTTATTAGATGGCTTGTTGATCAAATAAGCTAGATAACCCGAACACCCTTTACTCATCAGCTTAACAGCTTTAGTTGACGAGATAATAAAACTCGTCTTAGCATCCCGATTCCCCGCTACCTCAACCACTGGCTGATCTGGCAAACGAAACCGTACTACCTTTGTTCTACAGTTTAGCTGAGCATCATACTTAGAAAGCCAGTCCATATCCAAGATAATATCATACCCCCGGATAAGAAATAAAATAAGGTCCGATAGAAAATCCTGACCCTTAACATGTATTTTACAGTCTTTACAAACTAAGCCAGTCACATACTTATCAGTTAAAGAAGTACTAATCTCAACCATATAAGGCAATCTTTTAGGTTGCATGTTAACACGTTGCACACAAGTAGGCGTAATGAAAGAATGCGTAGCACCAGAATCAATTAACACTTTAACAAGTTGATTGAGTATAAGGAAGTTACCTTCCACAACTGCCGTATCTTCAGGTGCCTCCTTCAAATCAACTGCGTAGGCCCGTGCCTAAACCCACTGCTGCTGAGGTGCACCACCGGTAGGTCGGCCCCGGTAACCCTGGGTCGCTGCCCGACCCTCATCATCAAACAAGTAAACGACATAAGTGACTTTCCTCTCATCAGTATAGTCTAGAGGATCGAATATCTCTCTATCTTATTAATCCATGCTTCCGCCTTCCTATCATTTAGGTCTCCCTGAAATCTCGGCAGATAATACCCCAAGAATTCCTTCAGCGTACCATGCCCGTGGTAACCACCCTGAACGTTCAACAACTGAGTCAGTAATGTCTGTGCTTGGGCAGCCTGCCCTGCTAGTATCTGTGCTTGCCCTGCCATAATCTCTGTCATCTTATCCATGGCTGCACCAAAACGGTCATCACCCCTATCTCGGCCCGGTGCTACATTATATGGTGCCTCGTCAACTACCTCAAGCCTACCTCTGGTTCTTGGTCTACCAGCCATTCTACTAATCAAAGAGTTAGCACAGGTTATAGCACATAGACAGGCTATAGAAAGTTATTAGCACATAAGCAACAAACTCACATAAAGCACATAAATCACTTAAGTATTAATCACATAAACAAATTGATCACATAATCACATAGTCACTAAATCACATAATCATTTAATCACTTAATCATATTAATGCATATTACATTTTTCTTTCACTTCATACATACTTTCATGCTAAGATCATTACCCACATTCTGAGAATACCCCGACTGACAACTAAACATTAGCTCTGATACCACTTAATGTAACGCCTTAACTCGACCCCTCTTACAATCAGTCAGGACGCAACGGAATTTCGGCAGTATAACAACAGTAATTAGGACACTAAGGCTTTAAACCAACCTTTTCGAAACTCATACAACCAACTCCACAACAATTCAACAATTAAACAACACAACCACAATATACAATAAACATTCTTTTACCATCGCATCCATAGGTTTTACGCCTCTAATATAAGCACATTAATTATAATGACCAATCAATAAAGGATACACTAGTTGGTGTAGCTCCAAACGCCATCACGAACTGAACCGTTCTTCTTATAACTCCCCATTACTCACGCACCCGAGGTACCTCTCTAGCCCATCCCTCCATGACACATCCGTCATGCGAGCTGGGGGTAGCCTATGATAGTCATGCCGTTTTCAACCCGACAACCCGTCACTGCCCGAGAGGTGGCATACACATACCAAGACTTATGACAATAATAATAATCATTCAAATCTCAGGAGGACAACCTTTCACGTTGACTATCTCCCGGCTCATCAATAATCAATCAATAATCATCATTTCAACAACATATCATCTAATAAACAATTAACAACTCAACAACTATGTTAGATGACAAAGTAAGCCATCCAACTTAACATGCAATAACCACACAATCAAACCCTAATCTAACCATCAACAACTCACAATTCAATCACTCAAACACCACCCAAACATCCAAAGGCATAATTCAACATTTTAAAGAAAGACAACTCAAACTTCTAAAAGTCATAACTTACATTCTACTAATCCGATAACCTCCAAACCAGTTTCTAACACTCACCCACTCAACCAACAACACTCACCCCCTCGGAAACCAACCATAAACCATCTGCACCAAGCCCAACAACCCTAAAACCCTAATGCATCAAGGCTGAAATTTTTGGACTTTCACACCGACATTGCAATCAAAATTTCAGCATTACAACATTACTACCACGTATTTAACAAACTTTTAGAAATGAACAACAAGCAATTCCAACAACCACAACAACATTTATTCAGCAATTAGCCAACAACTCAATTTTTAATACCCAAAAATAGAAATGCATACTACAACAGTTCAAAACTGATATAAACTCATATAATCAATCCTTAGCATCTACTGAGCAATAATATAACATCAATTCAACATTCTAACGGTTCAAAATTCAATTATATGCAAAAACATAAAAATGATATTTTGAGATCTAGAATTTTTTTCTCACCTTTGATATTTTATGAAGCTAGAAAGATGTGCAAAGGTTGCCCAACAAGTGGAATCAAGCCTTGGATGAAGATGTTTGGACTTCAAATGAGTTTTCTATTGAAAATTTGCCTTGAAAAAATGTTGAAAAAGCTCACAAAGATGGCTATGGAGTTTTGGCCCTTTGTGTGTGTGCAAGAGTGTGTTTTGTGTTGATTCTAGTGTGTGATTATGCTTATATGCCGAGGTCAATAAAAATACTCAAAGTCAAAGGTGGAAACTAATTAATTTATTTAGTATTTTAGTCTTCTCCTAGTCTTTTAATTCTATTTTAGACTATTTCTTGCTCAAAACATTAATTTGACACTTACACTATTTTAAGTAGTTTATTTTTGGGTGACAAGAATTTCCTCATGCAAAGACTTTCACCCGACTCGGTTAAAAATGCGATTTTTGCAAAAAAAAGTGTAAAAACCTTTAAAATTTCAAAACCGATTTAAAATCTATTTTAATTAAACACGGGTCTATTAATATCTGAGGACAAGGTTTTAAAACATTGAAAATACCCCTGTAAAAATGTTAGCGGACAGGTGTTCAAAATACTATTTACAAAAATCGTCGATAAAATTTCTGATGTCGATTTTGATAAAAATTTCATGAATGCACACATAGTATGTATTAGGAATATAAATCACATATTTAGCATACTCTAACTCATATAACACATAAACAGGTCAAATCACGCAAATCGAGACAAAATACGCAAATCAAGGTAAATACAAAATATGGGGTCTCACAGGGTCTAAGTGACCTACCTACCAACTAAGACGTCTAAACGGCACAACCTACTATGGTAGGGTCCAAATGACCTACCTACCAACTAAGACGTCTAAACGGCGCAACCTACTTTGGTTGGGTCCAAGTGACCTACCTACCAAACAAGACGTCTAAGGAGTGCAGCCTACTATGGTAGGGTCTAAGTTACCCACCTACTAGATAAGACGCCAAAAGGGCGCAACTTACTACGTTAGGGTCCGAAGTAACCCATCTACCAAATAAGAAGCGTAAAGGACGCAACCTACTATGGTAGGGTCCGAAGCGACCACATACCAACTAAGAAGCCTAAAGGGCGCAACCTACTATGGTAGAGTCCGAAGGGACCCATCTACTAACTAAGATGCCAAGAAGGCGCAACCTACTATGGTAGGGTCCAAAGTAACCCATCTATCAACTAAAACGCCTAAAGGGCGCAACTTACTTGGTAGGGTCTGGAGTGACTAACCTACCACCTTAAAATCCCAAAGGGAGCAACCTACTAAGGTAGAGTTCGAAATGTGGAATGTACCAACTTGTCCTTTTGCATACTGCAACCTAGTACTGTAGGCTCCAAAATTATCAACCCATTAGCCCAGGATCCTAAGGGGATCCACCTACTACAGTAGGTTTCGATATCATCATACCGCCACTTAGTATCCTAATGGCATCCACCTACTACGGTAGACTCTGAGATTATCGACCTACAAGTGGCGCGACTTTTGAAAGCGAAACTACCCTACCCAAGTCCACGCAATGGTAGGCCACTCTTGGGGCAAACCCATTAAGATCCAAACTACCCCTATGGTAGTTTGACCTCTTAAATTGGGAAATAGGGTAACCGTCCGATCAGGAGTAATATAGCTTGCAAGAAAAAGAGGAGTCCTAGACCCTCCAAACATACTCAAATGGTTAGAAACGGACTCACAAATTCCCTAACCTACTATATTCATTAGAGAAGAGTAGCGGACCCTCAAAACATACTCAAATTGTCAAGAATGGATCCATGGAGTCCTCAACTTGCCTTGCTTATCTAAGAAGGGGAGCAAACCTTCTAAACTTATCCAATTAGCCGGAAGAGGACAAAACAAAGTTTCTGACATGTTACACCTATAACAAAAAGGTAGTAAATGCCTCTATCCTAATAAGAGGATCTTATACTTTTAGCCCATCAAAAGGGCCATCTTACGATATGTTGAAGTCATCGCTTACGATAGGCTTTACCAAAAGGATTATCTTACTGTATGTTTGGCACAACTAAAAGGTTCAACTTACCATCACTGGTTTCTAGAGGAGTCACCCTACCATTCTAAGGGTACTTGTAAGCTCAATTTATTATCTATCGTACTAAGCACATATGCACCGTCCTAAGGACTCCTACATGTTAGTTGGAGCCTACCAACTATAATAGGCAATCACTTGGTATTAGAATAGCCCATGTTAGGTCCTACTAACCACGGTAGGCTGCAAGGGTACAACAATAACAAATGGTAGCCTACTTGGCTATGAGTAAGAGATTGTTGTAGTAGCCTGCTCGAATAGGAGTGAGAATGATCATTATAGTCCGCTTGACTATGATGAAGAAATGGATTTCTATGGTAGCGCACGCAACTATGGATAAAAAAGTTACAATGGTAGTCTATGTGGCTACGAATGAGAGCTACAATACCAATTCACCCTACTACGAGTAGAGAGGGAAAAAAAGTTACAACACTTTGGTGCACACTTTTTGATTACTACTAGCATGGTAGGCTCTGTCCCCAACTTAAGGAAGTGTACGATATAGAGGTAAGCACATTTTTGGAGCCTACCATACTGGTAGGCTTTAGTCAACTCCTCAATTTACGATAAGAAGGTGCGCACTTATCTTTCCTTTCCAAGACTTCACAACTTTTGCAAAACTCGTTGTTAAAGAAGAAGCAAGGAGAAAGGTTGAATAAAACAATAATGTATCTGGGTCAAAGTCGACGAGCAAGTCTCACCTACAAAGGATTATGAAAGTAGTCTGCTCGATTACAGTCAAACAACTATTACAAAGGTCTACGTGGCTATGGGTAAAAGCCGGCATTAGTAGTCTACTACCTCGGCTTAAGGTTTTATGTGGTACAACCTACGGTCGTACGCGACCACATAAGTCCTATATGGACCAACCTATGGTCGTACGCGACTACATAAGCCCTAAGCGGACCAACCTACAAAGCACAACCCTTTGCGGCTAAATAGAGTCCTTTGAGGATTGGTTTAATGAATGTGGTCCAATGCAACCATGTAAATGTTCTGTAATGAACAATCTACGGGCATAGTAGCCTACGGGCAGTGTAGCCTATGACGACCAAGCTCTTTTGTTCATGCCCTAAGTGGACTAGCCTGCTGACATGGTAGCCTGCAAAAGTAGAGCCACCAAAACAAGTAGTCTCGACAAATACTGTATAACTAATTGTTGCCACCTCGAGTCAAGCTCACTCGACCATAGGTCACTCTTTAGCCAAACAAACTATGAATTAGACTACCCCCGCGGTGGTCTGATCTCCTAATTTGGGGACGAGGGACAGCCATCTATTCTAGTTAATAGAGCCCCAAACACTAAACGCTTGATGCAAAGCCCACACCACTACAATAAGTGAGGCAAAAGCATAATCGAAAATTGCGAGCAGCGTTGTAGCGAGACCAAGGCTAAGTAGTGCCCAACACAACAGAGTTTCTACGAAGCATGAGAAAAAATAAAAGCGTCATGTGTAAATTAAACACATTTGAGACCCTGAAGTCATAGAAGTTAATTCTAGCCTATTAGAGATGAAAGCCTCATACGCGTGATACATGCATCCGAAAAGACAAAGTCATAAGTTATTAGCGCCTTTAGCACCGGGATACGATTGAAAAGAGTCACGTGCGCAATACATGAATGTGAAAAGGACTGAAGAATACTGTACCAGTAAGGGTCCTCATAGCGAAGTGGTACCTGTTGCGCTATAAGTCATAAAAGAGAAAAAGAAGCCCAAATTTCTGTCGCCTTGCAACGCTTTGTAGTTACGCTTGGTCAAGCTAACAAGAAAGCCAAAGATGTAGTTGCCTTGAATGATAGGCTTTGGAAGACGGGACAACTTGTCTCAGCGACAAACTATACACCAGACTTGAGCAATCAGCATGTGGAAGTCTACATGTCCCATTCGACGTAGAATTCAAAAAGCAAGACCAAAC
This sequence comes from Ehretia macrophylla, assembly GCA_037974665.1. Classification (NCBI taxonomy): domain Eukaryota; kingdom Viridiplantae; phylum Streptophyta; class Magnoliopsida; order Boraginales; family Ehretiaceae; genus Ehretia; species Ehretia macrophylla. The sequence goes on from CM075781.1 coordinate 10,509,846, forward strand.
GAGGACAAGTGCTGTTTGTTCCGTAAATAGAGCATTAAATGGGAGTTGACTCACGTTTCAGCTCTACTACCTTTTGCACGGAGTTCTCTTTGTTGTACCATTGGTTTTTAGCTGATTAGATGCAAAGTAGACTTATAAGCAAAAACAACAAGACAAGCAGGGGCAACAAAGCGACGCGAGAATGGTAGGCTATGGAGTGTCAAGGAGTAGTAGTAGTCTGCCACGTTACGACAAGCGACGGTAGGCTACGAATTGTGAAAGCAATTTGAAGTTGTAAGTAGCGAGCGAGTAAATGGTAGGTTGCGGGGTTAAACGCACTATCCTGGTAGGCTGTGGACCCGTCCGAGAAAAGATATGGTAGGTTACGTGACTTCAAGGCAAAATGGTAGGTTGCGAGCTGTAAAATCGAACATGGTAGGTTGCGAAACTTTGCAAGGTGACAGTGGGATGCGAATGTGACAGTGGGATGCGAAGTACCATCATAGAAATAATCGGCCACACAATTCCAAAAAAAAAAAACTACAGTCAGATGTGGAATTACCCACCAACATTTGGTAGACTGTTAACCACTCGCGTGGTGAGTTGCGAATTTCTTCCAAGGAGTACAAGTCGAGCTCACTTTACGAGCAATTTACTCCTTAACTCGAAGACTCTTCGACTTAGGGAGTGGGGGGACAAACTGTTAATGCAAAAAATGGGCTTGGACCCTTGGTCCAACCACGATGGTTCGCTTAGCCCTAAACGACGTTAATACTTGGGCTAAAACCCACATTAGATATGGCATTTGGGTCGGGCCGACACAGGCTCAGTTCAGCCCAGTACACTAAAATTCGGGCCCAACCCAGCTCGTTTAAAAATGGGTTCGACTAGGCCCAGCCCACCATATATAGGTGGGCCGAGCTGGGTCATATATTGTTTGACTCAGCACATTTGTGCCTAAGCCCATTTGTACCCAAGCCTAGACCAGCTCAACCCATAAGCTCAGCCCAGCATAGGCCCAGATTGAGCCTAGCTCAGGCACAATTCGAGTCCAAATAAAGCCCATCATGAGTCCAACTCAGGCCCAACACAATATAAGTACAAATGAAGCCCATTTATTACACAAATTGAATATTATGCATTATGACTAATAACTTTTTTTTAGATAAGTTAAAAAATATATAATAATAACAAATAAAAAATTTATTTTTTAAGATGGTACAAAATAACTTGTTATCAAATCTTTTTTATGATATTGTAAATTACAACTTGCAACCTTAATTCAAAAAATATATGTATATAAAGTCAGTATTAAAAAAAAAGTGACAAAGTTTACACTTTTTTCACTTTTTAAAAACTTAGCTAGACTAAAAAAATATATATACATACACATATATATATATAGTATGCATACATATACATAGGTATTTATGCATACATATACATACTAACATTATGCATAATAGTAAGTTCACTATGCTGATTGCTGAGTGTTGACTTACAAAAACAAAAAAAAACAAAAAGCAACAAACATGTTGCCAACAGCCAACGGAATATTTAGTCACTTAATAAACAATGTAGCCGTTGGCAACAGATATGTTGCCAACGGCTACTTGGCCTTTTAAAAAAAAAATGAAATCCTTAAAATTTTTTTATTTATATTTTAGTCCTTTAATAATTTCTATAAATACCCTAATTATTTTTCATTCTTCTCACACCAAATCAATCTTATTTCTCTCAATTGTTCAAAGCTTCAAGCCTGATTCGACATTCAAGTGGTCAATTTATTTTCAAGAAGAGGAGTTTCACTGTTCTTCAATTGAATTTTATTGAGGTATTCTTTTAATTATAATAGTTGTTTTATTGTAATATTTATTTTGATTATGGATCCTTATTCTCAAAGTAGCACTCCACGTCTTGAATTAGAAAATATAAATATTGCACAATCACAATCAATATCACAATCATTTATTGACTCTAATTTGCCTACTATCCCCAACACTAATCCTAAAGGTGGTAGAGGTACAAGTTCAGATGTTTGGAAATATTGTACTCAAGATAAGGAAAAATAAATTGCTACTTGTAATATTTACAAAAAAATATTTTCTTTTAAATTTTTTTTTGGAACAGGTACTTTAAAAAGGCATTTGGAGTGTATCCATCCCGATTTATTTAATGATGGAATTTAAACTCAATTAGATATTTCTTCATCCAGTTGTGTGACTACTTTTCATTTTTCACATGAAGTAAATATGAGAGAATTAGTAAAATTTGTTCTTATATCTAAAAAATCATTTAATTTTGGTGAAGATCCTACTTTTGAAACTTATGTAAAAAAAGCTTTACAACCTGCTTTTGTAAAAATTCCAAGAAATACTTTGAAAAAAGAAATTTTTTCAATTGTTAATGAAGGAAAAGCAAGCAACATTTTCATCTCTTTCAACTAAAATTTGTTTGACATGTGATTGTTGGAGTAGTAGAACTGATCTTCCTTTTATGTGCATAACTGCTCATTGGATTGATCCTGATTGGAATTTACAAAAGAGAATACTTTCTTTTTGTGTCTTCCCATATCCACATAATTATACCAACATTTATACTTCTATGTTAACAGTTTTAGATGAATACAATACTTCTTCTATACGTTTACTTCAAAATTTATATAAACCAATTTTAAGTGGAAATTTTTTTCATATTCGTTGTTGTTGTCATATTTTGAATTTATGTGTTTAAGCTGGTCTAGATAATCTTCGCCCTCAAATTCAAAAAATTAGAAGTGGGGTACGATTATTTAAATCTAATCCATCAAAAAATCAAGAATTTCATGATTTATGTCAACAATACAAACTAAAATCAAAGAATATCTAAGGTGACATGGAAGTTAAATGGGATTCTACATATAAAATGTTACATGGCCTTATTCCTTATAAATATATTTTTTCGCAAATTTATAACAATTCACTTGGACATGATCAGTCTGACAAATGGATAGAAGATATAGATTGGGAAAAAGCTAAATTATTTTGTGATTTTTTAAGTGTTTTTCATGACATGACCAAATTACTTTATGGATCTGATTATCCTACTTCAAATATGGTACTTTATGCATAATGGAAAATATCTGATGTTTTATCAGAGCATGAAGATAATTTTCTACTTCAACATATAATTTATGACATGAAAGAAAAACTTTTAAAATATTTTGAAAATGTTCCTATAGTTTATTGTCTTGTTGCAATTATGGATCCTAGATTAAAAAAACCAGTTGTTCAAAATATTTTACAACAATATCATTCAAATATGCGAAATAATGAAATTGATGACACTCAAACTTGGAATGAAATTTGTTCAACTTTGACATTATTATTCGATATGTATGTAGCGCAATATTCTAATGAGACTTTCTCTTCATCTCGGTCTTTAAGTAGTACTAGTAGTAAAAAGTCTGATACAAAATTTCTTCAACTTTTCAAAAAAACAAAAACTGGTTCTTCATCGTCACAAATTAATGAATTAGATTTTTATTAAGCAACGATGTCTCCATCCGATGACTTTGATCTTGATTTCGATGTATTGGCCTGGTGGAAAGCACAGTCTAGTCAGTATCCTATACTTTATATCATGGCCCGTGATCTACTAACAATTCTGGTGTCTACTTTAGCATCCGAAAATGTTTTTAGTCTTGGTCGTAGGATATTGAGTGAGTTGAGAAGTAGCTTGGCACCGGACTCACTACAAACACTGGTATGCGGCAAAGATTGGATTTTTGCAAAAAACAAGACACAACATCTTATTGAACTTGATATTGACATTCAACAAAAAAGACAAGTTTTAACAGAAAATTCAACTAATGCTCCAGTCGAATGATCGATGTTGAAAGATAAAGATGGAAGATCGAAGTTATTGAAGATTTGATTTTTTTTAGAAGAATAATATTTTTTATGTGTATTTTATGTCTTTAACTTAATTATAAGTTGCGATTATTAAGTTAGTGAATAAAAACTTGAAGTATTATTTAAAATTTTTTCAACTCTATGTAATTTATGTTGTAATTATTGAATTAAGTGAATAAAGTTTGAAGTATTATTCAGAAATTTATTTTATTTCTCTTTTTATTTAATAATATACATTTATTTTGAATAAGATAATTTATATATTGATTAATTTATACTCAAATAAATTTGCATTAATCCAATTTTTATTAATTCATTTTTTTTATCTTTTTAAATTTTAAAAAATTAATAAAAATATATATACAAAAAAAATACAACTTATCAAAAATATTAAATAACTTAAAAAAATAATAATAACATAAAAAAAAAAACATCACGTCCCACTCAAAGTGGGACGTGATGTCAATGTACGTCCCTCTGTTGTAATAATAGAGGGACGTGCATTTTTTTAAAAAAAGTGGATGTCAAGGACTTAACATCCATGACAGTATGACACAGAGGTACTTTGACAAAAAAGTACCTCTGTTTTACAGAATTAAAATATAACGTGTCCGTTACATTACATATCGTAAAATTTATTTTTATATTATTTTATTTTTTATAATTATAATTTGTACATGTAGTTTTTCTTATAAATAGGTATTGTATTTCACTTCATTTTATTACAAAATTATTTATTTTACTACCTATTGTCTCTTGATTTTACCACAAGAGAATACACAGTATTTATGGCTATCAATATTTGGAATCATTTTGCTTACTTTGAAGAACATGGGTATGTAATTTGTAACTATTGTGAACGTAAATATATATTTTGTCGCAAATTTAGAATTGGAACGCTTGTAGGACATTTTGTATCTCAATACTCAAATATTCCAAACTATTTCAATCCTTAACCACCACCGCCGCCACCACCACCACCACCAGCAAGCCCAACACCCACACAAGGAGTATAATAAAATGGAGAACTTTTGCACCAACTTTCTTTAAGCATTTATGTAATATTTTTTTAATGTTTATTAGTAACGTATCCGTGTCTCATAAACTTGTGGTTTGTTAAGTAATATTTTAATATTTTATCATTTATATTAATATTTTTAATCAACTTATGTCTTGTTAATCGTTAAATTAAAATTTTCGTAAAAAAGTTAAACTTAAGTTTTTTTCGTTATTAATCCAACTATCAAAATTTAGAAAACAATAATTACAAAACAATAAATAAAAAATGAGCTGGCCCAGCCCAGCTCATGACTCGTAGTAGTAGGCTCGTGCGCCGAATTGGGTCATATATTTCAAGAATTGAGCCCAGCCCAGCTCAGCCCACTAAATATATGTGCCGAGCCGGGCTCATTTTTTCTTAACCCACGACTCGGCTGGGCCTTGTCGGGCTGGCCCATTTGCCAGCTGTAGCCCGCATATAGCACCATAAGTCGCAGTCTACTGCTGAAGGAGCCCATGCGGAGGCCCCTAGCTCTACACTAGGCCTAAAGAATGGATTATCTCATGTAGGTGGCCGATGACGGACTCAGGCGCAACCCATGGCCTCGCTGGGTGCAAACGGAATAATAACTAAGAAAGAGTCCTATGGGAAAGGCTACGAAACCCTCGATTACGACCACTTGTGACGAAAACGATGGCTGAAACGAGCACTCAAAACGATCTACGAGCACAGATGGATGCCTTGATGGCCGAGATGGAAGCTTGCAAGGACAAGTTGAAAGAACTTGAGGCGGAAAACACTGTCTTCCGCCAAGAAAATATTGAGCTAGAGGAAATGGTCAAGACCCTCACAGCGTCCGCTACCCCATCTATCCTCAGGAAGTCAATTGCCCATGGACAGTCGATAGTGCCCATGCAATCCCTTGGGTCTACATCACAACAGACGCCCAGGAGCGGGGTCCACCTCCAAATTACCGTCGCTACTGAGCGATCACCGACAGTCAACAGATGAAAGAGCTCCGAACCAGGACATCCTTAGTCGATTCCAAGAGATTGAATCCTTAATCCAAAGGATCCCTGGGGTACCTGTCCCCATCAAGAAGAGTGTGACAAACAGTTTTACCGACTCTCCGTTTGTGGACACCATTACCATGGTAGAGATGCCGGCTAAGTTCAGCTTTCTAAACATAAGGCGCTACGATGGGACTACCGATCTCGATGACCACATAATGCAGTACAAGCAAAGAATGTTCATAGTAGCCATTCCGCGAGATTCGAGAGAAGCCTGCATGTGTAAATGCTTCGGTTCCAGCTTGGTAGGACCCGCCTTACAATTGTACACTAGTTTGCCAAATAACTGTATCTCCTCTTTCGCCCAGTTGACAGACATGTTCGTGGAGCAATTTGCGAGCAGCAAGAAGTTAGAAAAATAGTCAGACAACTTCTACTTGATCGTACAAAGGAGGGGAGAACCCCTACGGGACTACATCGACAGATTCAACAAGGAAAGGGTGTTCATCCTGAATTGTGACACGACCGCAGCTATCTCTACCTTCCGCAAGGGTTTGCTTCGCGAGTCGAACTTGTATAAAGATTTAACCAAATACCCATGCAAGACCATGGAGGATGTCCTCGCCAAGGCGTGGGCCCAGATTAAGTGGGAAAAAGATAGAGCCAATTACCATCCCTTCTCACCGCGCTACAATAGGCGAGATCACAGACGAACTACAACATCTGATCAACATCATAGAAAATATGAGCCTTACATTGCGGATGAGCGAATGAGCAACCAATCACGAGATAATAGATGATTACTTGAACAAGAACAAATCCACAGGAGAAGAATGATGGCCCAAAAAGAAGGAGAGCATGCGGCTCAGGATGCCACTTCGCCAAGATTACCAAGATATGATCATACCATCAATGCCATCACAGACAGATCAAGGGTTGGTGGGACTGCTTACTCGGCAACAAATATATGCACCGAACGTGCGTTCAAATCTGACTTTAGGCCCCAACGATTAAAGGAGTCTGAACAAGGTGAAGTAATCACGGTCTCCAACCAGGAAACAAACTACCAAGATGACCCGCACTACGATCCCCTAGTCATTGAGTTGATGGCGGCCAACCGGTTGGTTAGGAAAATACTGGTTGACAACGGTGGCACTGCCAATGTACTCATGTTAAAAATCCTTAAGGAAATGGGAATTGATGAATCTTGCATCATGCACTCCACAACCATACTAGAAGGATTTAGCAGCGAGAATAAGAGCACTATTGGAGAGATTATTCTTCCTATCGATGCACACGGCGTAAACCTCTTCACTTAATTCTCGGTGATAGATTGTCCATCGCCCTACAACATCATTTTGGGAAGACCATAGATCCATGATATGAAAGCTGTTCCATCCACTTACCACCAATTGATTAAGTTCCCTACCCAGCGGGGCATCGGTGAAATAAGAGCTCAATGGAGAACCTCCCAAAGACAACCAGGCTACGATGTCGTATACCAACTGGAACAAGCTACCGTGCAAGCTCAATTCAAGCAACCTACCGCAAGCACATCTTAGTCACAGTAGTCGCAATACCATTTGCCTCAACAAACATTGCTTTTAGAATTAACGACCTTTAGTTAATAGCCCTTCCAGGGGGTCATTAGTCTTGAGTTAGTCTCCCCTCCAATGGGTTAGTAGAATTAGTCTCAGTCAGTGACACGCCCAAGAGCAATCACTGTAACTAGTTTCTCAAAATAAAAAGGCAACGTGTTTCGGCCCACTCATTGAATAATTTGTCTAGTTAAGACTCCGAGGTCTGAAGGCATGTTTGAAGTAAACTAGTGAAATATGGACGAGTACACCCATCATTAGGGCCGCGCGGTACGAACACGTAGACGAACATAGACTCAAACAGTCTTTTAAACCTATATAATGATAGTCTTCTAATCCTATCTCGATCAACTAGAAGAGGCACGCGAAGTCCCCAATTCACCACCTCGGTATCAAAAGAAAGGGAAAGTACAAAATATAGTCCATTACGACTACATGAAAGTCATAAAGGAATTAACCTACAAGGATGGAGCCCGTCGTGGCCAGAACAAAGGTCTTGTGAGGACCAATTTACGAAACATAACCCATTGCGGCTACACAAAAGTCCTATGAGGACTATCTTAGGAAATATAGCCCTTTGTGGCCAAATAGAGGTTCTATGTGGACTAACCTACAAAATGTAGTTCCTTGCGACCAAGTATAGGGTCTAAGCGGCCTGGCCTACGTGGTCCCTCGCGACTACCAAAAAGTGCTAATCAGACTAGCCTACGTAGTCCCTCGTGACTATATAAAAGTCCTATACGGACTAACCTACGTAGTCCGTTGCGACCATACCAAAGTCCCAAACGGACCAAACTACTTTGGTAGAAGCCCTAGCAGCCGAACTACCAATTCAAAGTTCCAAGTGGATCAAACTATTTGGTAGAAGCCCCAGTGACCGAACTACCAATTCAAAGTACCAAACGGACCAAACTACTTTGGTAGAATCCTCAGCAGCCGAACTACCAATTCAAAGTTCTAAGTGGATCAAACTACTTTGGTAGAAGTACCAACGGCCGAACTACAAATTCAAAGTTCCAAAGTGGATCATACTATTTTGGTAGAAGCTCTAGTGGCGGAACTATCAATTCAAAGTCCTAAGCGGATCAAACTACTTTGGTAGAAGCCCCAACGACCGAACTACCAATTCAAAGTTCGAAGTTGATCAGATTACTTTGGTGGAAGCTCCAGTGGCCGAACTACCAATTCAAAGTCCCAAGCGGATCAAACTACTTTGGTAGAAACCACAATGGCCGAACTGCCAATTCAAAGTCCCGTGAGACCAACCTATGGTCCCACACGGCCACTCGAAGTCCCATGTGGACCGACCTACAATTACGATCCCATGTGACCACTTAAAGTCTTAAGAGGACCAAGTAGTAGTCCTCTGCGACTTTATAAGAGTCCTAAGTAGACCAACCTACTATGGTAGGGTCTGAAGTGACCCATTTACCAAACAAGACGCCTAAGGAACGCAACCTACTATGGTAGGGTCTAAGTGACCTACCTACCAACTAAGATGCCTAAGCGGCGCAACCTATTATGGTAGGGTCCAAGTGACCTACCTACCAACTAAGACGCCTAAACGGCGCAACCTACTATGGTAGAGTCCAAGTGACCTACCTACCAACTAAGACATCTAAACGGCGCAACCTACTTTGGAAGGGTCCAAGTGACCTACCTACCAAACAAGACGCCTAAGGAGCGCAGCCTACTATGGTAGGGTCTAAGTGACCCACCTACCAGATAAGATGCCAAAAGGGCGCAACTTACTACGGTAGGGACCAAAGTGACCCATTTACCAGATATGACGCCTAAAGGACGCAGCCTGCTATGGTAGGGTCCGAAACGACCACCTACCAACTAAGAAGCCTAAGGGGCGCAGCCTATTATGGTAGGGTCCGAAGGGACCCATCTACTAACTAAGATGCCAAGAAGGCGCAACCTACTATGGTAAGGTCCAAAGTGACCCATCTACCAACTAAGACGCCTAAGCGTAACCTACTATGGTAGGGTCCGGAGTGACTAACCTACCACCTTAAAATCCCAAAGGGAGCAACCCATTAAGGTAGAGTTCGAAATGTGGAATGTACCAACTTGTCCTCTTGTATGTTGCAACCTACTACGGTAGGCTCCAAAATTATCAACCCATCATCTTAAGATCCTAAGGGGATCCACCTACTACGGTAGGTTCCAATATCATCACATCGCCACTTAGTATCCTAATAGGATCCACCTACTACGGTAGGCTTTGAGATTATCGACCTACAAGTGTCGTGACTTTTGAAAGCGAAGCTACCCTACCTAAGTCCACGCAATGGTAGGCCACTCTTGGGGCAAACCCATTAAGATCCAAACTACCCCTATGGTAGTTTGCCCTCCTAAATTGGGAAAGAGGGTGACCGTCCGATCAGGAGCAATATAGCTTGCAAAAAAAAGAGGAGTCCTAGACCCTCCAAACATACTCAAATGGTTAGAAACAGACTCACAAATTCCCTAACCTACTATATTCATTAGAGAAGAGTAGCGGACCCTTAAAACATACTCAAATTGTCAAGAATGGATCCATGGAGTCCTCAACTTGCCTTGCTTATCTAAGAAGAGTCGTAAACCTTCTAACTTATCCAATTAGCTGGAAGAGGATAGAACAAAGTCTTTGACATGTTACACCTATAACAAAAAGGTAGTAAATGCCTCTATCCTAATAAGAGGATCTTATACTTTTAGCCCATCAAAAGGGTCATCCTACTATATGTTGAAGTCATCGCCTACGATAGGCTTTACCAAAAGGATTATCTTACCGTATGTTTGGCACAACTAAAAGGTTCAACTTACCATCACTGGTTTCTAGAGAAGTCACCCTACTATTCTAAGGGTACTTGTAAGCTCAATTTATTATCTATCGCACTAAGCGCATATGCACCGTCCTAAGGACTCCTACATGTTAGTTGGAGCCTACCAACTATAGTAGGCAATCACTTGGTTTTAGAATAGCTCATGTTAGGTCCTACTAACCACGGTAGGCTGCAAGGATACAACAATAACAAATGGTAACCTACTTGGCTATGAGTAAGAGATTGTTGTAGTAGCCTGCTTGAATACGAGTGAGAATGATCATTGTAGTCCGCTTGACTATGATGAAGAAATTGATTTCTATGGTAGCGCACGCAGCTATGGATAAAAAAGTTACAATAGTAGTCTATGTGGCTACGAATGAGAGCTACAACACCAATTCACCTTACTATGAGTAGAGAGGGGAAAAAAGTTACAACACTTTGGTGCACACTTTTTGATTCCTACTAGCATGGTAGGCTCTGTCCCAAACTCAAGGAAGCGTACGATATAGAGGTAAGCACATTTTTTAGCCTACCACACTGGTAGGCTCTAGTCAACTTCTCAATTTACTATAAGAAGGCGCACACTTATCTTTTCTTCCCAAGACTTCACAACTTTTGCAAAACTCGTTGTGGAAGAAGAAGCAAGGAGAAAAGGTTGAATAAAACAATAATGTATCTGGGTCAAATTCGACGAGCAAGTCTCACCTACAAAAGAGTATGAAAGTAGTCCGCTCGACTGCAATCAAACAACTATTACAAAGGTCTACGTAGCTACGGGTAAAAGCTGGCATTAGTAGTCTACTTCCTCGGCTTAAGGTCTTATATGGTACAACCTACGATCGTACGCCACCACATAAGTCCTATATGGACCAACCTATGGTCCTACGCGACTACATAAGCCCTAAGCAGACCAACCTACAAAGCACAACCCTTTGCGGCTAAATAGAGTTCTTTGAGGATCGGTTTACAAAATGTGGTCCAATGCGACCATGTAAATGTTCTGTAATGAACAACCTACAGGCATGGTAGCCTACGGGCAGTGTAGCCCATGACGACCAAGCTCTTTTGTTCATGCCCTAAGTGGACTAGCCTACTGACATGGTAGCCCGCGAAAGTAGAGCAGCCAAAACAAGTAGTCTCGACAAATACAGTTTAACTAATGGTTGCCACCTCGAGTCAAGCTCACTCACTTTTTGGCCAAACAAACTATGAATTAGACTACCTCCGCGGTGGTCTGATCTCCTAATTTGAGGGCGAAGGATAACCATCTATTCTAGTTAATAGAGCCCCAAACACTAAACGCTTGACGCAAAGCCCACACCACTACAATAAGTGAGGTAAAAGCATAACTGAAAACTGCGAGCAGCGTTGTAGCGAGACCAAGGCTAAGTAGTGCCCAACACAACAGAGTTTCTACGAAGTGAGAGAAAAAATAAAAGCGTCATGTGTAAATTAAACACATTTGAGACCCTGAAGTCATATAAGTTAATTCTAGCCTATTAGAGATGAAAGCCTCATACGCGCGATACATGCATCCAAAAAGACAAAGTCATAAGTTATTAGTGCCTATCGTACCAGGATATAACTGAAAAGTGTCACGTGCGCAATACATGAACGAGCAAATGACTGAAGAATACCGTATCGGTAAGGGTCCTCATAGCTAAGTGGCACCTGTTGCACTACAAGTCATAAAAGAGAAAAAGAAGCCCAAATTTCTATCGCCTTGCAATGCTCTGTAGTTACGCTTGGCCAAGCTAACAAGAAAGTCAAAGATGTAGTTGCCTTGAATGATAGGCTTTGGAGGACAGGACAACTTGTCTCAGCGACAATCTATGCCCCAGACTTGAGCAATCAGCATGTGGAAGTCTACACGTCCCATTCGACGTAGAATTCAAAGAGCAAGACCAAATAAGGACAAGTGCTGTCTTGTCCGTAAATGGAGCATTAAATGGGAGTTGACTCACGCTTCAGCTCCTACTACCTTCTACACTGAGTTCTCTTTGTTGTCCCATTGGTTTTTAGCTGATTAGATGCAAAGTAGACTTTTAAGCAAAAACAATAAGACAAGCAGGGGCAACAAAACGACGCGAGAATGGTAGGCTACGGAGTGTCAAGGAGAAGTAGTAGTCTGCCACGTTACGACAAGCGACGGTAGGCTGCGAACTGTGAAAGCAATTTGAAGTTGTAAGTAGCGAGCGAGTAAATGGTAGGCTATGGGGTTAAACGCACAATCCTGGTAGGCTGCAGACCCATCCGAGAAAAGATATGGTAGGTTACACAACTTCAAGGCAAAATGGTAGGTTGCGAGCTGTAAAACCGAACATGGTAGGCTGTGAAACTTTGGAAGGTGACAGTGGTATGTGAAGCACCATTATAGAAATAATCGGCCACACAATTCCAAAAAAAAAACTACAGTCAAATGTGGAATTACCCACCAACATTTGATAGGCTGTTAACCACTCGCGTGGTGAGTTGCGAATTTATCCCAATGAGTACAAGTCGAGCTCACTTTACGAGCAATTTACTACTTAACTCGAAGACTCTTCGACTTAGGGAGTGGGGGGACTAATTGTTAATGCAAAAAATGGGCTTGGACTCTCGGTCCAACCACGATGGTTCGCTTAGCCCCAAACGACGTTAATACTTGGGTTAAGGCCCGCATATAGCACCATAAGTCACAACCTACTGCTGAAGGAGCCCACGCGGAGGCCCCTAGCTCTACGCTAGGCCCAAAGAATGGATTATCTCATGTAGGTGGCTGATGACGGACTTGGGCGCCACCCATGGCCTCACTGGGTGCAAACGGATTAACAGCTAAGAAAGAGTCCTATAGGACTAGTCTACCGTAGCAAATAAGCGACTATAGAGGATACCTTAAGGGACTAGACTGCAGGTGATGATCGACAAGTTCAGATGAAGGCCTATCCTATGAGATAATTAATTATTTCCTCGAGGTAGTCTCCTCAAGTTGCAAGTCTTAGGGGATGAGCGACTCTCGACCTATCGCGTTCGCCCAGCCTACGAGAAGCGGATAATCGACGAAGGATTCGAGATAGAGACTACCTCAATCCTACGCGGTAAGCGATTAGGTAGTCTACTGAGAGTACAAGTCCTAAGGGTCTGTGACTCTTGGCTTGACCACACTTATAAGTAGGTCACGCCTACACAAGGAGAAGACATCAAATACTAGCCGTACTAGCATTACTTCCCCTCTCCCCCTCTACATCTCCACGACCTACACTCCCAATATCGACGCCGATACTACGGTAGTCTCCGCCTTTCCCTTCCTATTTTCCTTGTTTTCTTATCCTTTCCGATAACCTACTGACTTGAGCGTCAGAGTGTCTTCGGTCAGTACCACACCAGTGTCCTAAGACTCACGCCACTTTCCTCGCTTTTTGTCCTTGCAGGTTGCTAGTGGCTCCAAATTTGTAATTGTAGATTTTAGCATCTACAGTCGGCTCCAAATTCGTAATTGTAGATTTTAGCATCTACAGTCATGTCTTCTAGTTGCATACAGTTCATCTTCCCATTATAACTCCGAAAATTTTGGCCTATCATGTGTAAGTGAATCGGATTCGAATTTCCTAATAATGTAATCAATATGAATAGGTTCAGATTTTATTTACATTGTCAAAGATACTTATTTTTTTGTCAAAAAAATAAACCATACTATTGATTAAAAAGGACATACAACGACTAACCAAACTTGAACTATACAGAAGTATAGAAGAAACACATTCATATTAACCAGAAAATATACAACTAGTACAGACAATTCTAAAGGAGCTGAAAACTACTATATATATAGGATAAAGAGGACCTATCAGAATTGTTAAAGCAATCCAAACTTCCATAAAGGTGATTTGTACAGAATAGAACCGGGTGTAATTAGACGAGAAAAATAAACAGTGACAAGTATTATAAACAATGAAAAAAAACTCCAATCACAAGATAGTCATTGGATCCAATTAGCGCCTCTACATCAATTGAAGATTCTAGGGCCAAATACCAATTAACAAAACTTTGCCGTAATTATCTCATCGATGTGCGATAAGACTTATTAATTTGATTATTATTCAACTTTCCCTTAAAATTCCGATAACCAACATCATCATGTCCTCACAATGAATAAACGCGACTCATACTTTTTGTTTTCTTTGAAAGACGTTCTAATCAAATAAAAGAAAAGGTTGAACAAAATGTGAATTGTAACTCAATAAACATCATACTTTATATAAATTATTTTTATAGGATAAATAAAAATTTGATATTTAATACCGAAGAAGACCGTAATTAGATCACCATAGGGTCACCCCAAAAATATTTAGGGTGCAAGTGCCAACGGCCCAGCAATTGACATCAATTTTCTGGATGTTGATCTCATTGAACAAAGAAATTAAATATAAAAATAAACAACGTAAATATCCAAAATCAGAGATTTAATTTCGTGTATTGTTCAAGAGTTTGAAAACTTGAAGGACATATAAATATAGCTGATCTGTCTAGGCTTTATTCTCACCTAAATTTTCGTCTTTAAGCAATTCCCTCGGATTCCTTAAAGTAACATCCCAACAACCAATCTCAAAAATCCACATTAAACGTAGGAATTGCTCTCATTCAACCGTACCGATCTCGGAAAAAAAGAAAAAAAAAAAACCGTGCTGATCAAACATATATAAATGTAATAATTAAATGAGTACAAAAATATAAAGAGATTTTTTTTTTTCTTTCTAATTTTTTATATTATGTTGATATCAAAAGAGTACACGCAAGTCCTTTAATTTGTCATAACTCTACCTGAACCACTAAATAATCGTCATCATCTTACGAAACAGTTTGGCTGTTTTTAGCAATAATAGAAAAAGGACAAAAAGGAAATAACAAAAGACAAGAAAAGAAAAACAAAAAATCAACAGATTAATTAGGAAAACCACAAATTTACACGACTGCTATTATACGTGAATCACCTATTCAATTGAGATGTACGTAGCTTTCAGGCCTTGAAACACCACGAATGGTGGTTGTCATGGTGCTGAGATTTTTCCTTATCGATCATGGCCTGAACGTGTCGAAACTCTTCGACATGGCAAGGAATGTTGATCGGACCATTATGATCAAATCCATACTCTTCTTCAGCTTCTTTCAGCAACTGCAAGAATAGTGGGTGGTTCATGTAGATCACAGGGATGATAAACCTTTGTTGCTCCTCTCCTTGCCCCACCAGGATTGCTAGACACCCTTTTGGTATATGATTTAACTCTTTCTTGCCATGGTGGTGGAGGTTGTGATGGTGGTGGTGGTGGTGGTGTTGATGGTGGTGGAAGTGTAAATGAGGCATATGTAGATGGAATTTGTCTCCACTCCCCATCCCAAAAACACCAAAACAATCAAACACGAAAAGAACAAGGAACCCTAGTTTGCTTTTCGTTTTCCGAAAAGCGATGAATTTAATAACCGTTACAAGAAAACAAAAGAAAAAGGCCAAGGATCAGACGCCGAGATGGCAAGATTGAAGAGGGTTAATGAAGAGTCGGTTAAGGATCTTGGAATGTTGCTGATGATATATGGTATTTGCAAAAGTAACGCATATATATGTGAAATAATGGTAAGGTGAGAATGCAGAAGCGGGATTTTGAAGTTGAGTAGGATATGTATATATAGGAAGGTTTAGGTGTTGTTAGTAGGTGAGGTGTGTGTAGCCGAGGTAGGAGGTTGCTTACAGGTGTTTTCTTAGTTTATACACAAAGGTTTTTTCTAGACAGGGCCAATAGCTGAAACAATCATATGTTGGGTGGGCAATTTGCCTTGTGCCGTCTCCTAAAGGGATTGTAATTCTCTAGAGATTGTCAAAACCCGATAAGATTTCAAATTGTTTCTACCAATTGGTTTTGATTTAGTACTACTGTTTAAAAAGGACTCTTTGAATAGCCGAAAGGTGAAGAATCAAGAAAAGAAAAGAAAAGAAAAGAAAAGTAATATTCTGAAATGCGAATAAATAAATAGATGACCACTATTCACGGGTCAAATTTGATCACGGTTAATATAAATTGGGATAAATACAACTAATGGTCCATTATTTTTAAAAGTTATGACATTTTAGTTTTATATTTTTCAAAATGATTTTTTTAGTCCTAAATGTATTAAAAAACTTGACATCGTTAACCCAACTTACTTATTCTGTTAGTTTGTTAGCGTTTTTTGCACATGATTGACACGTGTTTTTTATGACACTCATTTTTTACAGTTAAATTGGACAATTCCTATATACCCAAGTGGTAGGTTAGGTTAGGTTAAAAAAGAAAAGAAACCAATCGGTTTTTGTGTTAATCACGTGCAAAAAACGTTAACAAACTAACAAAATAAAAAAGTTAGGTCAATAATGTCAATTTTAAAATACATTTAGGACTAAAATATTCATTTAGAAAAAGATAAAATTAAAGTATCACAACCTTAAAAAATAAAGGATCACTAGTAACATTTATCCTATAAATTGACTTCAAGTTCAAATAAACTACTACTTGGTTCTTGAATATAGGATCACTAGTAACATTTACCCTATAAATTGACTTCAAGTTCAAATAAACTACTACTTGGTTCTTGAATATTCTTTTGTGGTTTGTGCATGTAAAGGTAAATTTCTTCGTAAGCCGCGAAATAGTTAACAAAATTTTATTACCCCTCACTAGCTAAGCATAATTATTTATATATTCCATGTGACCCATTTTGTTTGTTTTAATGGTTGATGTGAACTTAATTTTGCACATTCCGCGAGTGAACACAACCTAAAGTATATAAATGTTTTCTTCATGAGTATTCCAAATAACAATATAAATATAAATGCAAATCTGCTCAGTCTGAATTATGAATCTATATTTTTATTTTTTACTCTGACACATCATAGTTAAATTTTTCTGGGATATGATTTTCTGTAAATTATGATGATTATGGTTCAACATTGTCAATTTTGGAATTTTAATCAAACAAATGCGCGTGCTTGTGACCTTTGTTTGATTGCGCACTTGGATGATTATGTGCACATAGGTTAATTTGGAAAGACATTCACATTAAAAAAGGTAATGTTATATCACAAATAATTTACTAATTTTTAAGATAAGAATATTGTACATCGCCATAACTATAGCAGTAATATTAGTTCTTGGCAAGAAATAATTTGATTATTAATGCAACTCAAAAAGTAGAAAATAGAAGAAGATGGCAACAAAATATAAATTCTTGATTAGCTTAATTTTTATTCTTTTGTTGGTCTTCATAATATTTACATCCCTTTAAGCTAGTTATATAGGCTCTGTTTGACTTAGTTTTTAGACACTCAAAAGTGCTTTCTGTGAGTTTAGAAGCTGAAATAACTTGTTTGACTCATTTTTAAAAGTGTTTTGTTGAAAGCTAAAGCTGAAAAAAGCTAAAAATTGAGAAGCTCAAAATTAGAGCTTTTTAAAAAAGGCTTTTGTGAAGCTATTTTATATAATGTAGGAAACTATTTTTTTTTCGTCAAATTTACTCCTCTATATTTTTAAAGTTCGATATTATCCTCAAAATTTTTAAAAGCTTTATGTTGTCTAACACAGGCCAAACAGTCAACCACTTTTATTCAACAGCATTTATTGCAAAAGCTCTACTCTAATACGTTATCTAATACATGCTAAACAGTCAACGACTTTTGTTCAACAACACTTCTTGTAAAAGCTCTACTCTAAAAGTTCTACAGCTCAAAAGATGAAATTTCACAGGTAGGCCAAACAGAGCCATAGTAATTTTCAAGAGCACCCCATGTGTCGTATAATCACTTTTTTGGTAGAAAATATTGGTTGGGTTACTGAAATTCCTTATTTAAATGTAAATAGGGCAAAAGGTCAAAAATATTATTCCGTAAAAGGTCAAGGAAACATATGTGATATTTACCCTTTAAAGGTTAATCAATGATTATAAATGAATTGATTACAATATCCCGCAAGTCACGCTCCCACGAGGCCAGTCCCGCGACCCGATTTGATGCCAGATTTTGCTGCATTGCTTTTACAAGCATCTTGGAACAGAAAAAAAAGCAAGTGTGACCATTTTCTGTTGAGCGTGACCACAAATTATATATGCCTTCTTTACTCATGAGCAATTAGTGCTTCCAATTCACTCTTACGCATATCTATTAATACATCTATTATTGGGACATATGATGATACAACAGTAACAAAAGCTTTATTTGGTGGAGATTAATTGATTGAGGACATTAGTGTCGTTAGCAAGACATGAATAAGACAGCTCTACGCATATCATACCGTCGAGTTTCAACCACTAATCTCAACCCGTACTCACGAATGCTAATGTATAAGAAGCCACAACTTCATTTAAACAGTAGAGATAAGGTCTACTGTCTCTTCTTTTCCACATCTTCATTTGTTTGCCAGAAATATTAAATTTATGAAGAAGTTTGGGACATGCTGTAATGTTTAATGTTTTTTCTTTTTCAGGGCAATAAATAATCATTTATTGCTAAAAATCAGCTAACATTAAACCTCCAATAAATGGACATTAATCGTGTCTTTCTTTTTCTAGTCATTTCAAAATTAAAAAAGATGCAACACGAGAACCTTGATATATATGATGGTGTCAAAAAATCAATTATTTTAAGACACCTGCATCTGGAGAAAATTTTTCCCCGAAGTTGCAACCAGAAGAGTAAGGGTTAAAATTAGAATTTGCTAAAGATTTTTTGATACGAGCAAGTCCCAGAAAAGTTGAGTTATATCATATGTGGAAAATAATTCAAAAAAAAAATTCCTCCACGTGCCTTTGCTGTATATTAGTTCAAATGGAAAAGTGCTTTTAATTTTATAACGATATGATCACTGTGTGGATGACAACAATCTATTAAATGTAATCAGTTTAGCGTGGAAAAACAAAAGCGAAAGAATTTGACCAAGACTGTGGTGCACAAAATCCTCCAACGAATATAGAAACAAGTCATGACTTGCGGCCGACAAGACTATGCACATTGCACATGTCAAGAGCTCATTGGATTTAGAATATGGGATTCCAGCCAATTGAAATAAAGAATTATCAAATTTTTGGGTTTTAAGATTGGGAAAAAAAAAAGTTTAGTTGTTTGATGAATGATGACTAACTGGTAAAAGATTGGGTAAAATAATTAGATAGCGATTTGATGTAATTAAAGTTTTTGGATTTAAATTTATGTTATTCTACTAGAAAAATTATTTCATCTTTGACAAAATTAAAACATGCCGTAGAACGAACAGTTACACTACAGAATTGTTAATATTAAAATAAGTACAACATAATTATAATTAAAATAAATTTCTCGTTATTAAAACAAAAACACAAATTAAAGCAATTCACGCGGTCTCTCGTCCCAAGAGTCAAAGACCACATTGCTTGTTTCCTTTGTGTTGAAGTTCGGTTATTATTGTTGTCGTTGTTGTCGTCAGATCTGCTTACCGTTCTCTTGGATAAGGTAACCAAAGGATCATCATGATCCTTAGGCAGATGCCGGAAAGCTTTGGAATATAATCAGTCGCCATTAAAATTATATTAATTTTCTTGCTTATTTATCTCAAAAACGGACCCACCTCGTCTTTATCCTAATACTAGCCACAGTCTACATGCCCTTTCATTAGGATTCAATCGACATATTTATTTTATATTACCTCTCGTGTAATTACGCTCTCGTTTGACAAAAAAAAAGTAATAGTTGCGCTCTCTTCATTTTTATGTACATATATCAAACTATTTAATTTTTTCAAAACAAACGGGTGCAACTTATGAATTTAAATCTTTTAATAATATAATAATATTATTATGAAAATCAATTGTGGCAGAGTGATGAGATGATTAAGATAAAAAAATCTAACCATTGAGGGTAGAGGTCAAATAACTACCTCGTCACCCCACTACTATTAATTTTAATAATAATGTTATTATGTTATTAGAGAATCCAAATCCGCAACAAATACAAAACACTTTTCACATAAAAGCGCACCAAATATCAATTTTTTAATTGATGGTTTCCGTTGGTGTAGTTAAATAATGCAATTTTTATATATGCCTCGTTCTTTCCTTGTTTTTAAAATAAGTAATTAATTGTTGTTAACATTCTCCGATTTCCATTTGATTTCAGTTTTTCCTAAAATTTATTGAACAGAAAATCATAAACTATTTTCCTATTTGATTAAACAGGAGAATGCAAAACCATTGGGCATGCCCAATGCACATTTTATGAACAAAATTTTATGGCTGATCATCAAGAATTTCATGTGGCATGCTACCACAAAAAAATGTTAGCAAAATGATGATGATATATTCAATATAGCCGACAGTTTCTTTGCGTTTCGCAATTGTCATTCTCAGTGGCTACATTATGCACATATTGGAACTGTGATTACTGGAAGTCAAAGCATTTGATGAAGACGTTCAAAATCTATGGTTGCAGAGTCATCACCTTTTAAATTAAATCAAATTAAGATGTACTTGGTTATAATATAAATTTCACGATATCAGTTATTACTGTTGAAAGTCGTTCGCTTTGTTAATTTTATATACAGGAGATCCTTGGAAGAAAAAGGAGTAGATATGCGAAGTTGCATGGGCCATATATAATTGTCTCAGATTTGAGACAGTAATCTTTGCAAGATTTAGCCATTTGATGACAAACTAACTTTTGTCTTGAACAATTAGCAATGGGAAGAATGCAAGTTGCAGAACTATTTACGGCATGAACCACAAAACATTGGCCTTTGCCTTTCGAGTATGTGGGGCAGAGCATGGGGTTGCCTTTCGAACAAGGCAATATCAACGTAACGCGTAATGAATGGCGCTCTCTCTTTCCACCACAGCCACAAGGAGTTGAGGACACTCACAAAATGAATATTCGCGTGGAAATATACTAGTAATATCTTATGCATCTTATATGTTAACATATGTATATATCGCATTCACATTCTCTAGTTGCTTTACCATAGTTAGTCTTTTACCATAGTTAGCATAGTTTGGAGCCCAAGTAGTCTTACATCTATATAAGGTTCTATGTACATTGTAATTCATATAACACTTTCTCTGTAATAAAATCTTTCAGTCTTTCTTTCATTCATAGAATCTCTATTCTATTTCAACATGGTATCAGAGCTACTATCCTGGTAGCTTGTGCCACTGTCATCGCTTTATCTCTATCTTTATATCGCAATAAAACATCAGAAATTGTTATGTTCTGGGATTTTTTTTATTTCATCTCTTTGGGCCATGTGCCATACCTTCTCATAGTACTTGTTGAGATGATTACGACGATACCAAGATCGTCAACAAATATCTCCGAATGCACCTGTAATCGCCGGTCAAAGTTTCAACACTGTTTGACCTCTTCAGCAATTTTCAGTCAGCCAAATAGGGCCTTGCTAACACTATCTAGCAGCAGTGCTGACATCAACCTTAGCCATCTCAACATCCAGCCATTGCCACATCAGCATCCAATCAGCGCCACATCACCATACACGTCAGCATCCAGTCAGCACCACATCAGCGTTCTTGCCACGTCATCACAGCTGAAAAAAAAATGGGTAGACCTTTCCCAAGGTTTTTCGACGTCTTGAGTCCATTTTTGGCATCCGTGTCTTCAAATTCTCACTCTAAATATCAGTTTTGGCTCAACAATAGAGCGTGTGGATATCTTAATGAACAATCCAACATCTCACTTATCTTTTCAACAGGAGTGTAAGTATTGTCATCTCTCTGGCCACTCCTTCTTACACTGTCCTACTCGAACGTGCTCCTTTTGCAAGAAAATTTGTCCTGGTCATTACCTACATGAGTGCTCTCAGAATCCCAACATAAATTCTCAAGGACATCGACCAAATGATGGTTCCTTCAAGGCTCAGAGTATGTCAGGCACCTCCCTTGATCCTCATTCCTCATCTTTATCAGTTGCAAGCCTCCGACACCTCCTTAAATAAGTTTTATCATAGTCTAGTCATTCTTCTTCTATTGCTTTCTCCACCACACTCCGTAAGTCTTCTTGGTTCTTTGATACTGCTTGCTCTAACCATATGACTTCTGATTCTTCTAGTTTAACCAATAAAGTCATCAATTCTTCTGCACCTTCTATCTATACTGCTGACGGTACATTCATGCCATAAGTCATATCGGTTCTGTGTCTACATCTCATGCTTCATTTTCAGATACTTATCTTGTCTCTAAACTCACCCTTAACCTTATCTATATCGGTCAATTATGTGAACTTGGTCTCACAGTCACTTTCTCTGTTTCTGGTTGTCATGTGCAGGACCCTCAGACATGATAGACTCTTGGGATAGGTCGCAAGGTTGGACGACTCTTTGAGCTTGTTAGCTTGCACCTTCCTGCTCACCTAAGCACTGCTGCATCAGTCACCACCTTATCAAATTCTCCCTCTCTTCACTTATGGCATTCTTGATTAGGTCATGCCTCTTTAGGAAAATTGTAATCCTTATTATCTAGTGGTGTATTAGGCAAACCTTCTATGCACCCTTTTGATTGCCTATCATGTCATCTTGGGAAACAACCTGCTCTACCTTTCAATCAAAGTGACTCTTCATCTACTGCATGTTTTGACTTGGTCCACTCTGATATCTGGGGTCCTTCTCCTACATCTATCATGGGAGGTTCTCGGTACTTTGTAATATTTGTTGATGACTTTTCAAGGTTTACTTGGATATACCTTATGCATAGTAGGTCTGAATTGTCTGGCATCTATTCTGAATTTACTGCCATGCTTTTCATTCATTTAAAACAACGAATTAAGATCCTCCGTACAGATAATGCCATGGAGTATAAAGAGTCAACATTTCTTTCCCTTCTCCGTCAACATGGAACTATTTCAAACCGCTCTTGCCCTCACACATCTAAAAAAAACGGGCGTTCAGAACGAAAACGTCGCCATATTCTTGACATCACTCGTACATTTCTTATCTCTGCCTTATGCCCTGAGCGTTTTTGGGGAGAGGCTGCGCTTACTGTTGTTTACATTATAAATCGTTTGCCTTATCCCATTCTTAATAATTGTACTCCTCATGAATGTCTTTACGGTCATCCACCCGACTATAGTCACCTTCGTGTCTTCGGTTGTGTGTGTTTTGTCTCACTTCCTTCCCAGGAACGTACCAAACTGAAACCTCGAGCCCGTTTATGTTATTTCTTAGGGTATGGTATTGAACACAAGGGGTATCGGTGTTGGGATCCATTATCAAAACGTCTTCGGGTTTCTCGTCATGTGATTTTTTGGGAGAATATGATGTTTTCCTCTCTCTCACCATTCTCTCTTCCTCATGCTGTCTCTACCCCATATTTCATAGATCCTTCCATTTCCTTATTTCCTGATGATGACAGTGACACAGGTACATCTATAGGTCCTGACTCCACGCCTGCTGCGGCCTTTCGTGAGGAGACTGTCCTACCTGATGAGTCTGTACTCGATGATAAGACTTCTTCTACTGCTTCACCCTCTATCTTTATTGAGTCATCTCTCCGTCGATCCACTAGAGTAAGATCAATTCCTTCTCATCTTCTTGATTATCACTGCTTTTCCACTATTCTTTCACTCATGAGCCTCAATCTTATCGTGAGGCTAATTCTGACCCTCTATGGCAGCAAGCTATGACAGATGAATTACAAGCCTTGGAAGCCAAGCATACCTGGGATTTGGTCGATCTTCCTCTAGGGAAGAATGCTATGGGATGCAAATAGGTATACAAGATCAAGACTCGATCTGATGGTTCTACAGAGCGATACAAGGCTCAGTTGGTGGCAAAAGGTTTTACTCAGGAGTATGGCATTGACTATGAGGAGACCTCTGCCCCTGTTGCTCGCCTCACTTCTGTTCGCACACTTATTGCAGTTGCTGCATTCAGACAGTGGAAGTTATTTCAGATGGACGTTAAAAATGTCTTCCTTAATAGTGATCTTATAGAGGAAGTATTTATGAAGCCTCCTTCAGGCTACCATCATCTATCTCATAAGGTGCATCGATTTCGTCATGCTCTTTATGGTCTTAAGCAAGCTCCACATGCTTGGTTTTCTAAATTCAGTTCGGTTATTACTAATTTCGGCTTCACTTCGAGTAATCATGATTCTGCACTATTTATTTGACGTTCTAATTCTGGTATTCTTCTCTTGCTCTTATATGTGTATGATATGATTATCACTAGGGATGACTTGGCGTGTATTTCTGATCTCAAGCAGTTTCTCAACCACCACTTTGTGATGAAAGATCTTGGTCCTCTGAGTTACTTTCTAGGCATTGAAGTCTTATCTGATTTGGCTAGCTACTATCTTTCTCAGGCCAAGTATTCTTCTGGCTCGTGTTGGCCTTACTGACAGCAAGACTGCATCCACCCCTCTTGATGCTAATGTCCGCCTTACCTCATTGGATAGGACACCACTTTCAGATGCATCTTTGTATCGCCAACTGGTTGACAGTCTTATCTATCTCACTGTGACTCGTCCTGACATTGCCTATGTTGTTCATCTAGTCAGCCAATTCATGTCTGCTCCTCGTACCACACACTATGCTACAGTTCTTCGGATACTTCGTTATATTAAAGGCACCTTATTTCATGGACTCTTCTTTTCTACTAGCTCATCATTAACTTTGCATGGCTACTCAGACGCAGATTGGGTTGGTGATCTTATTGATCGGCGTTCTGTGACTGGATACTGTTTTCTCCTTGGTGATTCTCTTCTTTGTTGGCACAACAAGAAACAGACTGTTGTTGCTCGCTCGAATACTGAAGCCGAGTATCGTGCACTTGCTGATGCTACTCAAGAGGTCATCTGCCTTCGTTGGCTCCTCGCTGACATGGGTGTCTCTCCACCTCCTGGCACCACTCTATATTACGATAATCAGGGTGCCATTCAGATTGCTCACAATGATGTCTTTCATGAGCGTACTCGTCATATTGAGTGTGACTGCCACTTCATTCGCCAACATGTGGTTAATGGTACTACAAAACTTAAGTTCACTCATTCCGCTAATCAGCTTGCAGATCTCTTCACCAAGGCTCACCCACCAGGGCATCTCCAAGAATTAATGTCCAAACTCAAGCTCGTGTCATTCGCACCATCTTGAGTTTGAGGGGGGGTGTTAACGTATGTATATATCGCATTCACATTCTCTAGTTGTTTTACCATAGTTAGTCTCTTACCATAGTTAGCATAGCTTGGAGCCCAAGTAGTCTTACATCTATACAAGGTCCTATGTACATTGTAATTCATACAACACTTTCTCTGTAATAAAATCTTTCAGTCTTTCTCTGATTCATGGAATCTCTATTCTATTTCAACATTATATATATATATGAGAAAATTTCTCTCGGGAAATTCATATAAGAATGACAAAATTAAGAACACATGACCCGATATGAAAGATGAATATCTCATATATCCGTTAGTTATTGGGTATGCATGCATTGTGAAAAGGAGTTGTCAACAGCATGGCTAGATCTAGTGCAACCCCGCGGGCCGCGCCTTGGTAGCTTTGTCCTTATGTAACGTCTTAATAGCAATTACAGCTTCAAACTTTTTAGTATGTCAAAAAGAAAAATGAAAAGAATAAAGATCTGCTACATAGACCTCCTATTTCGTCTTCATATCCTCTGAAATTATTTTAACAGAAATTAAAATCCGATTAGTAATAGAAATTGCGTTCTCTGACAAAGACTTAAAACCCCAATTCATAACAAATGGTTAGACTACGAGATCCATTGTACGTTTATTATAGGAAGAAGAAGGAAAAAATAAGAAAATGGCTAAGTAAATTGCCATCTAGTTTTGAAATGTGTATGGTTCGAATTAATGTGGATTAGTATTATTATGAGAATTTTAACTTTGGGTTCGAGGGGTACAAGCATGTTTAGCTTCTAAATATGACTTTAATGAAGTAGTTTATGGAAAATATGATTATCAAAACGTACGTTTACTAAACGTATAGGGTCAAACCGTCCTAAACTAATTTTCTTTAAATCATTTTCTCGGGGATATTCAGAAGCTTTTCCTTTTGCAACTTACAGTTTATAACTTAAAATAAATTGCAACAAAATGCCTATAGCTTAAAATTAGCTGAAATCAAACAATGCGGGTGAACTTTATAAACCCAAAATTGTTCCCACATATGAATTGTTCTTTTTTTGGTGCCACAATAATTAATTTTTAAATACTTACATCTTCATAATCACTTATGAACAAGATTAATTAATCAAACTATGGCAAACAACCCTTAGTATTTGCAAAATCGTTCTTCTTTACAGTTATTATTGGTCGAGAAAATCGTTCGCCACGGTACATCCCAACGAAAAGAAAAGGCCAAGTGAAA
This sequence comes from Ehretia macrophylla, assembly GCA_037974665.1. Lineage (NCBI taxonomy): Eukaryota > Viridiplantae > Streptophyta > Magnoliopsida > Boraginales > Ehretiaceae > Ehretia > Ehretia macrophylla. The sequence continues at coordinate 10,536,508 of CM075781.1, forward strand.
GGGCCTATAGTGTTACGAAAGGTTGGAGCTCCAATGGCATATTAACTTAGAGGTGCCTTGCCAAATGACCCATCTTGATAGACTTGGTTTCTCTCGTATTGTTACAACGCTACGAGGGAGATTCAAAATTGTGGCAAATTGTTCATGTAATTTTGAATATATGATTTGATCTATATTTTATAACCGTTAGATTTTTCTCATAATGAGAATTCGAATCCTGCCTTAATACTTCTATAAAATAAGTGAAATAACACTGGAGCCATTTAAGTTGAATGTTTCCTCACGTTCGAAACCAGACACCTCAAAGCTGCAATTAATTTTTTGCCAAAAATCATTTAGATTAGTGACTTATGCGCATTATCCCAATTTCAACTAGCATTATGTTGTTATCGTCATAGGCGGAGCCATGTCTATCTCCAACTCACCTGAATTTTTTATTATAAGTATGTGTTTTTTTAAAGTATCTTTTTTATTGAAAAATCAATTTATCTCCGACTGAAAATATATATATATACAAATATAAATTATGTATTTTTAGCTTCTATTGAATAAAAATCATGAATTCATCCTTCGCTATCATGTCTTTTGGGCTACATGAAACTGGAAACGCAGAAATCAGTACATCATAGACTTGCCCTCAGCAAATATCATTCAACTCGCAAGTTGTATCGCGAAGAAAAAGATAGCTGAAAAAAAAAAGACGCAAAAAGAAGAAAAAGTAAAGAAATGCAAGCTGTATGACTTGAATTATATACATAGCCTAGTCGAAAGCTCAAGATGTGTAAAAAAAAATACATCGTCTATAATACATTTAAAAGAAATATGATATGTAATTATCCATATAATAATTCATTAAATCTTTTGCTCTATGTCCATGAATATGATTGAGATAGAGCAAGACGAACATTTCTTTTTCTTTTTTTGTTTATGTATAATGAACGTCAAAACCATGATATGAAGTAAGAAGAACACTTTAAGGACATTAAATATCAAGTCTTTTTCCGTAAATGTAAACTATTTTCATCTCATCAGAACTAGTGATTCTATAGAATATAACCTAGTCTATTAACATATTGCAGATTAAATTGTTGAAAATAACTTCATATATTAAAATTCACATTTCTCCAAACAACCAGACTGAAAGGGTACGAGGAGGGGAACATACAGTATATCAATTATAAGATAAGACAGAATTCATAAAGATAACTTCAATAATTTTTTTTCTTTCTAATTCTCTTTAATCTTTTTTCTAGTTTAAAAGTATGAATAACCAAAATATTCCTATTTGAAGTAAATTCTTTGGCAACTAATTAACAGTTGCTAGCTAGTTTTGAGGGTATAGAATTTTCAAAAATTGGATCGGGCCGAGGAAAACATCAAGTATCAACTCACAAGCTATAGATTTAAATTCTCTAGTAAGGTTAACAATTCTTCAATAGACAGAAGGTACAAACCCGTGCTGCATGTTTGATCGGCCGTTTATTCATTGACCGATATGCCCTTGCATCAATCGCAAATGTGCATGATGTTCTTATCTTGAAATCACGGTCTTTGCTCATTTCTACAGATTTCAGTCCCTGTCGACCTGCCGCCGTGCTGCGATTGGCAATGGTCTAAACCTGCAGCAAGCGCATCGGTGATGGGCCAAATTACTAAAATGACCTCCCCGACGGCCACGCAGAACACAACGGAAAGAAACATGACCAGCGCAACACAGCCGTGGACAGGATCTTGAGGAAACCACAATGGTGATATTCCAAAACACAAAAGCTGCACAGGCAGTGCCACCATTACCGTCAAACTCAGCTCGTTGATTCGAGCTCTAATTGCCTTGTTGATCACAATTGATGCAACTCTCCAACACGTCACCAACAAGGCTAACGAGTAGGCAACTGCAAATCCACCAAAAATTATACAGCTTAAAAAAGGGTACGTGCACAACACCGTTTTGTTACCGTGACCATCACTTGATAAGATAGAGAATTGGTGCATGAATCTTGGTAATTTGGCCTCCAATGGACAGAAAAACACAGAGAATATCTGTAGAAGCAAAATGGGGCAACAAACGACACAAACAGACGCGAAAGCCCATATGCAACGTGGGTTAGGTTTCTGAATCGATATGTTAACCAAGAAAAGAAGGGTGACGAGAAAGCCTGGTTGAAATAAGCCAAATGAGGAAACCACATGAACTTTACATAGAATGGCTTGTTGTTTTAAGGTTAATGAAGGCAGAAAAGGGTAAGGATATTTGCTGCCGAAAAAGGGTAGGCGAGGAACTTCGTTGAGCGCCCAAAATGAGGCAAATGATACAAGGAGCAATCGAGTCGTCCAAAGAGAATTGAAGTTTTGTAAATGTTGCAATCGACGTGATCTTAGCCGGAGGTGGAGGATCAAGGAGAAAGAAAGTACAGAGAGAAGGACGAGACTTGAAATTAAAGTGAAGGTAACCAAATCGAATGCGAATTCGGCGAATATTGGGACTGGACGATGGTCGACAATGTCTTACACGTCTGTTAATGAATCTTGCGACATCGACGACGACGACGGCGACAAGGATGGTAATATCGGTGGCAATGTCGTGCCATTGGTATCAATAAGGGGATCAAGAGGCTTTCTCATAGACTTCAGGCGGTGGATGTTGTGGTGGCGGCCGACTAGATGGTGGTATTAGTAATATTAATGTTTTCAATATTTCGTTGATGCAGGCTTGGAAGATTTGCATAATTGTGTGATAATTCGATGATGAAGGCTCGGAATAATTGCAGCATGATTGTGTAGTATCCAGGCATGGTTTCGGGAGGGCGGGAAGAGAGAAAGAGGGGATTTACATTCCCCTCCTCTTCTTCCAACCTACGTTTAATCAGGCTGTTGCAAAGCTACAAAAGATTGCCTTAGTTTGAGAGACAAGAGAGGCGTTTTGTGTTTCTATTACATGGAGCCGAAACTGATATCGTAACCTATGACTATTCCAAGGGACGTCACACCCTGTTTTTCTTTAGAGCATTGCTATATTTCACTTTAATTTTCACACTCAAATACCACTTCTTACGTGAATACTTAATTGGCATGCTAAAATAACTAATTTTTTGATTTATCTCTCTTCTTTTAATATGCCAACTCAATATACACATAAGAAGTAGTATTTGAGTGTAAAAATTAAAGTGGTATATAGCATTTCTCTTTTTTTTATCCAAAAGAGATCGAGGCGCAAATAGTTGAGGATATTCCGATGCTGAAAGAAAAAAGTGCTTAGTACGCTCTAAGATGACTCCTAATATTTCGGGAACGTAAGGTTGCGATGTTTTTAATTTGCCCATGCAAGACCAGTTTAGATGCAGAACATTTAAGAGGGCCTTTCATATGCAGAAAATCATTGAAAATATTTTAATGCATTTTCTCCAATTAGTGACTTAATTCATGCTTGGAAGCCAAGTTGGCTACTGTTACTTGCGGATTCGGTATAGTTATTTATTTTCACTTGCAGTTTTTATAATTTCGATCACCTTTTCATTTTGATACAAATTAATTTATTTTCTGTTTTATATACAATCAAAGTGATTCGAAATTTTTTTTTTTTTGAATTGTACATTATTGGCAAAAATTTAAAATGAAAAAATCTTTCTTCATCTGTGGTTTAAACTCGACATTCACTTCCATTGTCATTGAAGCGCAAAGAAACCGCTATTTGAAACAAATTCTACCTCACTACTTTAATATAACCAAATCAAACAAACCAAATTGATTTTTTTCTCACTAGGTGGGATCGATTATATAAATCATATGACGCCATTCATTTTTGTCGAGAATCCTCTATTCTGTTAATTCTATACACGCAAGGTCTTGTCTCAGTGTTTCTGTTCAAGTCATCTTAATTCTTTCTCTACCCATTTTTTCGGTGTACAATCTTTAAACCTTCACACCATCTAACAGACACTTCAACAGATTGTCTCTTCTGTTACCTCACTTCTTTAATATGAAAAGAGTTATGAATGCTGGACGACATTTTATCTACTTCAAATGGAAAACTGTTGTAGATTTCATAATTGTGAAAAAGAGCCCAACTATTTAATCTTTGGCAGTATAAATTAAAGATGTATAAGTACCTCATTACCTAAATGTCACCTTTTGTTCTGCGTTCATAGTACATTGCTCACCAGCGTGCCATCTACTAGCATAATATTGTGGATTTGTTGTCCTTAAATAAATCATGGACAGCCTTTAATTTGACGACACCAGTTGTTTCTTTGTATAGTCTATCATTTTCTTTTTACTTTATTAACAAAGAACCTGACATATACGCATTGACGATACTACAGCTTGTTTGTCACTAAATGGTTCGTTGAATTCTGTACTTTAGTTGCTAAATTTAATTCTCTACATCCCAAATGCCAATTATTATGGTAAATTAATGATGTCGCGATTTAATTTTTATATTCAGTGTTCCACATAACTATATCATGCTCTACTAATATTGATCTCTTTTCATAACATTATGAAATACTCTAAATCCGTATAAGTGGTACATCTCTCAAATTCGACAATAGATGTACGTAGAACTTGATTAATCTTTTTCCGGAGAAAAATTACTTACTTCTCAAACGAAGGAATGTTAGAGCAACTCCAACCTCTACTTTAACTTTTCAGCCAAAATAGAGATCTAATTTCAAAAAAAGCACTCCAACAGTCTAGCTTAATGTTCTCGCCAAAGTGTTGAGCTCGCTAGTTGGTTTGGTTTTCTCGCTACAAGCAGCGAGGAATTGAAGCTCCCTACTCCTTCATTTGTGTTCAATCCTACTAGACTTTTGGTTGGTATTCGTGATGAGTACTTTGAAGTTCTTACCACTCACAAATGAACTTTAACTAATTTTATAGTAAATATTTTTTTGTACTCTAAACATATTTACAGTTCATATCGCAAATCAAGTTCAACTAATTTTATTTATAGAAAATAGTAAGTATTGGAAGAATAATAACAATAACATTTAATAAATTAAATTGTATTAACATTACAATTTTTGTTAAATCATAGCTGTTAATAAAATAAAAGATAAAAAAAAGACATTATTAAGTAATGAAGTGAAATCAAATAGAGAGTCTGAAATAAAGAGTGTTGCTGGAGTAAAACTGAAATAGACAGTTTATAAAAGTAGATAACTACAAATTTGACTCTCTATTATAGAGAAAAAATAGGGAGTTTGTTGGAGTTGCCTTTATACCTAATTTTATAAATAAAAAAAGAGCATTGCTATATCCACTTTAATTTTTACACTCAAATGTCACTTCCTACGTAGATGCTTAGTTGGTATGCTAAAATAACAATTTTTTTGATTTCTCTCTCTTCTTTTAGTATGCCAATTAAGCATACACATGGAAAGTGGTATTTGATTGTGAAAATAAAGTGATATATAGCATTTCTCATAAAAAAAAATTGTCAAGGACTAGCACTATTCTGAGAAGTGAGAAATAGACAAGCGGAACGAACTTAACATTGGGTCATTCCATAAAAGTATAGCCGGACGCCTACCTATCAAATGTGTGTGTCTCATGCACAGGTGGGGCGTTTACATTGACTCTAACATAACACAATTGAGACGATCATTTAAAAGAATTTTTCCTTAATCTTCACCAAATTTTAGATGTCCAAGTTTTAAACCGCACTAATGATGTTAACAATTATATTGCTAGAGTATCTAATTGCCAGATTCTTCAAGGGTTGTCGATGTTATGTAACGTAAAAATGGTAGTTTTTTGAAGTTACAAAATCACTTTTTTCTGAATGAAGTTATGCTATGTAAGGTAAAAAAGTAGTGAGGTCCTCTTACAACTGACTAACTGTTGACGTTTCGGAGCACACACTCAGACATTAACTAACGAAGAATTTTTCAATTAATTGAGATTGATATTACCCTTTCACATATTATAGTGAAATTCACACATATAATTTTCACTAACCATGTAAGAGATTGACTCATTAATTCAGACCGATACAAGAATTTTCCTTAACCAACTGGCTTATACTTTCCTCATCTAAGGTGTAGGTGTTGTCAATCTGATCGGTCATCTCCATTTCAGTCAGCTTTCTCTGTTTCTATCTCTTCGCTGTTCCCAAGGTCTGTAACACTGATGATATGATCACACGATGCAAGAAACTGTAGGGGATTGAACGCAGAAAGATGAGTGGGCTCTTGTGCTGCTGCACGTTGAGAAAGTTTAAGCTAACAAATTTTACCATTTCAGACTACATTGATGTCAAATTGGACAATAAAGAAGAAAACTTTTCCATACTTGACTACGTTGCTATTGCGGGAGATATCAATAGTCAAGTCTTTTGAGTATATTAAGACTTATAGGAGACAAGACTATAGGCAGCAAAAATCTGAACTTTTTTTAGGCTTTTAAGAAACTTTTTCTTATTTCTTTCTGGAACTTGAATTATAAGAAAAATTCTTCAATTCGACTTGTTCAAAGGGACGAATGAAAATTGAGTTGATGTGAATGAAGATAAAAAGGGGGCGAAACGCGAAATGATCATAATAAACAGTTTTAAAAAAATAGTACAAGACCATAATATAGCTAGATAACAGTTTTATAAGCAGCAAGAAGCTGTCAATTTTAATTGTTTCTCATATTATCTTTGACATGATCATTATGTGTAATCCTACAATTAATATGAAGTCAAGTCAGATTTTTGATTTACTAAGAAAATAGTGACATGAGGGTACGTAGCTATCCTAATACTAGTACATTTTCATCATCCGGAGCTAAAACATCATAAAGTATCGGCCTTTTAAGGATTTTCACTTGAGGAAAAGTTAATCTAACCCTATTTCATAATAGATATGATACAGTTAAAATATCATTCTTACAATAAGTAAATAATCATGACAAATGAAAAACTTCTACAAAATATGAATTCCTTTGTAACAAACATGTTTATGTTCATGAGAAAAATAGAAATACAATTCAAGATGACAAAGTATAGCACATCTACAAATAGATCACAGGATATCCAAAAATTGAGATAGTGACCTAACACTGAAACCACGACTTCGACATTTGTTCAAAATAAATAATATAAACTAGACAACAAGACATATATATATATATATAGAGGTTGCGTTTGCATAAAAAAAAAAAAAAAAACTAAACGAATACCTCTGGCACAGAAAAGTACCTGACTTGAAAGATCAAAGAGATCATGGCAAGATGGAATAGATACTCTAATTCATCTCTCACATGTCCTCCACAATATGTGCTAGCTACGTTATCAGTTTAATATTACTACAATAAGCATCGCATGTGAAGTACAATAACTTCTAAGGGAGATAAATGCCAATGTGATCTTTAATAAAACTAATCGACACATACCTGAATATACACAATGTAAAATACGAAAATGTCTGTAAAAATTAAAGTGTGTAGAGGTCTTCATGTTGGTTGTAGCTAAGATTTAACAAGTTAGTGTAAATAGACTAATCTAATTTTTCATTAACATTCTACGATTTTGTATGACCAGAATTTCCTTATTACGTGATAATGTTACATCTAGTGAATTGATAATATAGTTATAATGAGATAATTTAGATAGTTTAATACTATTAAATCTTGTTCATAATGTTATATGGTGGATCTGAATCGGTTTTGTCCAAAAAAAACCCTAACAAGGCAGAAACAAACACATCCATAGTTTGAAAGATAAATCCATCATAAAAACAAGTTATTATCCAATGATACCACAAAAGTCTGTACTTGATGTCCTATGTTAAGTCTGAGTTAGACTGACAAGTTCATTCCAGAGCCATGATAACATAAAGAGAAAAAAAACAACAGATTGCAATGATTCGATCCTATATCTTCTCTATCAGTAGACCATGGACAAAAGTCAAGATCCTTCATCATTACCCCAATAATCTACTGCTAAACACGATCTTAATTTGCATGGAACCAAAACCTAAAAGAGAGAAAAAGATGGAAAAAAAAAACACAAAAAATATGGCAAATTAAGGGAAAAGATACCTCATACCTTACACTACGATTTTGAATCAGAAGAGAGAAAGGTAAAGCAAACACCATAGCGACTACTTATAATTGAAAGCAATGATTGAGGGGAATGAAGCCTCATCCGAGTCACCAACAATTCATCACTTAATCGCATATAATGGTTAGAGCAAGTATGGATCAATAAGCGTGATAGCCTCGAGCCAGACAACATTCCCCTCAAAGAAAAAAAGCTTCCCCTCAAGTATGGATCTTCGTTGCTCGAGTACTGTAGCTTTCAAGATCTGTGTTGTGACTTGTGCGCTGATATTCATGGAAACTAGAGAGAATGGATGAAGAAGATATGGGGTTTTTTTATGCAATCATGAAAACTATGATGAATATAATGATTTGGATGCACGAGAGGAGATCAAAGAGAGCAGCAGAGACCTAACCCGATCAGTACAGAAAACAGCTGTGTAGCAGTGATGACTACTAGGAGTCTAGGACCCCCCATGTCTCACTTTTCCCATTATATTATGATGAAATTCACCAATGACACGATTACCATCTTGTACCGTTGGATACGAGAGAGATTCATTACGATGGAAATATTACCGTTCATAATGTCACACTAAATTATCGATATAATTATAATAAAATCATATAAACAATTTATAATCGATGAATATTTTTTATAAGATTATAATATTATAATAAGATTTTTACTCTATTATGATACTCTACCATCCCAAATTCTTGACAAAAATTAATGACCAATAAAAAGAAAAGAGAAACATTGGGAGGTTTTTCTCTTTAATTTTTAGTTTAATCTCCCTTGTTGAAGTATAATATAAAGTTTTAATATAATTTCTTATATTGTATCACTAGTATAGGTTTGGATTAAAGAATTAATATAGATGAATGCTCTATTTTTATTATTAGACTGATTTTTTAATTTTCTTATTAGACAAGCTAGATAACTGGTTATGGAAATTAGCAATTATATCCCTAAATTGTACTCGAATTTTAATTGTGCAACAATTAATATATGTGTATATCCATATTCATATCATACAACTACACAGAAAAGATAACAAATCTTCGAAAATATAGATATAATATGACGCCAATTCCTTAGAATATTCATCATATAAATTTTCAATTATCTTTAGAATTGGGAGAGTCATTTTCTTTAGTACTACTTTCTACATAAGATGATTAATTCTCTCACATTTTTTTATGACGCGCTTAGGCTCATCTAAGAGGCCTTGGAACAACACCACTTTCTAGACTTTTTATCAACTCCACTTGTATAACCAAAAAGTGATAAATCTCAAAACACATAATCTAATACAAAAAATTAACGGACAACCAATTGAGACTTAACTTCCAAAAAAAAAAAAAAAAAAAATCCTACAAAGACTTGAGGGTCACGACAACCTCTGTTCCCTGCTTTCCGCAGAAATGACTTAAAGTGAAGTGGTAAAAAGTAGAGGAAGAGAGTCAGTCCAAAAGTAAAAAGTTGAACTAGACCGCTCAACGCTGTCATATAGTTAATTGAAGTCAAATAAATGGCCCAAGAGGAAAGTGGCAGGAAAGGAGCTGCACACGAGCGATGAGTACGTGAAACTTTGTTATTATTCGCCACGCAAGGAAGATATAAAGTCCTTCGAAAAGCAAAATGGCAAAGATTCAAAGAGAAGAAAATTTAAAGAGCATGTTCGTTCATATAGGATTGAATCGTCACATACACTGAAGACAACAGCTTTATCAATTGTTTTTGTTCACAATATCCCATTTTTACTTTGATTATTTCCATCATCACCCTCTCTTTAGACCAACAAAAGATGGACCTCTATTTGAGGAAGTCTTTTGATGAATTAAAAGGAAGGAATAAAGCTTGCCTTCCAGACTTGGACTGGTTGGTGAGGTCTTTTTAGCCATAGGTTTTCTGAAAGAATAAAAATTATTTTCAAAATCAACATTTCTTACTTCTCAGATTTTATAAATTCATTTGTTCAGAATATAATTCAAATAAGTTAGAAGTCAATTTTGGGCAAAAGAATTGCCATAACATCTCTCAGCTTTCTCCGAGGTGAGACAATTTCTAAAGGCCCAGTTTTTCCCCAAAACAGATTCGTTTATCCGATTATAATATGGGTTGAAGCCCATAAGGTTGTTAAACTTTCGTGGACTGTGTCATTGACTGAATGCTTTGCTCAACCCACTGTAGTACTGGGCTGTATCATACATATAGTTATTTGGGAATTTTTGGGCCATACTTAATGGTCTTGTAATTTAGTAAGTATCGATCACATCCACTAACCATGCAAAAAAAAAAAAAAAGAGAGAAAAAGAAAAAAGAAAAAGATATATGGAATGGAGCTATACAACCAGTCATATTCGAACCTGACGAATAGAATTTGTAGACTCATGCTTTAATCACTTAGCTATGGTTTCCTATCAATTCCATGCCTTTCCCTCTTTCCAACTTCTCTTTACAAGGTGAGACTTGGAATAACATATGCCAAAATACTTTATAAAGAATGACATTTTTTTTTTCTTTTTAGTCAAAAGTATTGATGTTTTATATAATAAGAGAGATGTTTGACGTTTTATGACTAATACTTTGCATCATTTGAGCGACATCTTAATTTGCTCCGATCTTAGTGGAGTGTTATGGTTATCGGTTAACGTGTTCCCATTTTACGTATTAAACACGAACAGGAATCTGCTCGAACAAGTTATGCACCCGGTCTTATGGCATTAATCATCCTCATCACCAATCGATGGATCCTATTTTCTTTCCTTTTTTCTCTCCAAGGGACCAAGCTTAAGCCAGTCGGCTTCAATCAACGTAGTGTATTATCATTACAAGCATTGCAACGTGTAATTCAATAAATAACAAGACAACGAGCAATTCTTGCCTGTATAGTTGAATACGTGCAGATTTAAAATTATTATTTGACATGGTTAAAAATATAACTTAGTCTTTTTATATAGATAATTTTCTCTTGTGAGAATTAAATTAATTTTTTAATTTAAAAATACATATTTTTTCAAAAATGCAACCTAATTCATTTTTTAATGATTTTATTCTCGAACCAGTAAGAACTATATCTTTAAAAATAGATCCCACAAACGTGTGAGTTCTATTCTCAATGTTTTTAAGCTTTTTCCATAATATAAAAATATCTAAACATGCTTCATCCTTCATGCACAGTTTTACCGCAAAACGAGTTTCAAAGTCTGATAGTTATCCCAAAAGAAGTTGAAATTCAATCATCTTTACCCCATATAGTAACAATCAACATTGACATAAAGCATTACCCACTATGGTGATGTGGACGTTGTAGTGATCAAAACTTCCACCCAACTAGTTTAACAATTTGCGCACGAAACTTCTGCAACAACTAAACTATCAGCAACCCCTTTGGCACAAATTGATTCCCAACACATGTAATATTGATCATCCAATGAAGCAAAACCAAATATAGGTTCTCATCATTACTTGATTACAGCCATTACGGGTCTTCAATTCTATTTTAGGGGTGAGAAACAACAATCATGGCCGTATAAGACTAGTCCAAAAAAAAATTGGCCGTATAAGACAAAATATATTGTCTTTTCAAAGACGAGAGAGTGAGAGAGAGAGAGCGCTCTGCGTCGACCAAAGTACTGTTTTCTTCACCAAGCTGACAAGTTTCCTGAACGTGGACAGACAATTGGTTCGTAAAGTAGATTGGTATCTATCTCTCACATAATTATTATTAATTTAAATTAATTTAAAAATTTTCTTAATATGTGATGACTAGAAATTTCTCATGAGAAAATTTATGAGGTCACGTCAAAGTTACTAAATTTTAACATTATAATTATGTTTGATACAAATATGATCTAAGTTAATTAATTATAAATCGTATCAGAAGTGATCCTAAAAATATAAATATTTTAATTGATTCGAACTCAAAATATAAATAAATATTTTGTACACATGACTTTTTTTGATATTTGAGACACCATAAAAGAATGGCTTGTGATAATATTGAAGTGATGCCAACATTATTTGACAAAAAAAGGAAGCTAAAATTTCCCCCAATTGATAGCTCCCTTTCTAATCTTTTGTTTGCTAATAGTCCTCACTACTTCTAATTGTATAAAATATTATCTCACCAAACCAGGACCAGCACCTAAAAGCTTTTGTCATAATACACTCTTTTAGGTGTGGGAGAAGATGAAATGTTTTTGCTACATGGAAAAGATGAAAATATTGTTGCTTGCATGTAACATAATTTTCTCTATTTTAGAAAAACGTGGGACATACATACATCTTGAACTTCTATATTGTTAAGAAATATAAAATTCATTGTAAAATAACTAGTTTGTTTAAGTAGAGTATCCAAGTATCTTATATTGTTATCCTGAAAATTATAATTTATTAACTATGTGAGAATTATATTATTTAACGCTTTTCTTACAGGTAATCCAAATTAAATACGTTGAAAAATTCAGTTATTAGTGCATTACAAATTTCGGAGAATTTCAGTGGTGTAAAGTATGATTCTGATCCATACACTCCAAAATTTACACAACGAAAACGAATCTGAGTGCCACCATCCTATGAAGATCGATGATCTTGATCTTTGCAGAAATTCAATCAAACTGCTGTTGGCGGCCAGCCAATAAGCCACGTCCCCCCCATGTAATTAGAACAAACCATATCCTAAGAATGCCATAAAAAAGCTGGGGCAGTCAAAATTTAAACTAACCCATCAAGGGGACAATTATAATAATTAAGCATCGTTAAATTTTATTTGTGACGTTGCGAGGATTGTTACACTGTTAAGGAAGTTTAGTGACATCTGTGAATAGCATTTGTAGATATTTGGCGCCAATGTGACATCGACAAGGCATGGTTGGGATAGGGACATTGGAAGACTTTCCAAGATGTGAAGCTAAAAGGTGGGGTTCAATGTTTCAGATAGAGCAATACGTGGTCAGGTTAAAATCAGAAAGTGGAAGAATCTTGCGCCAACTCAAGACCCTGCCATTGGCTTCTAACATAAGTTTTTTTCTTCCACCTTATGATTAGTTCTGAAGACAATCTTAATTTCATCACTATTGTCTTTCTTATGCAGCAAAAGTCCTTTCACTTCTCTGTCATCAAAGATATTCCATCGCAACATCTCATCTCATCTGATCTCATCGCCTACCCCTGTCCCGAAACACAACCTTTAATCACGGAATTTTCCTTGCAGTGTCGTAATATAATATTATAACGTTAGCTACAAGGGCAATCCTTTCCTTCAGTCTCTAGTCTCTAACAATTCTTTCCAATTCCCACCGAGTAAATAGTGGGATATAGGAAAGCTAGTGATTATTAGTCGCAGCAATTCACAAAAGGGAAACTTTCAAAAGCAAGGAGGCTAGAACTAGAATAGTACAGCTATCAATGAATGATTGCGAAAGCAACTCCATGTTTAGAATAGCTTGGTAAAGGACAACCAACCATACAACACAACATGTGATCAACAACACTTAGGAAAGAATTGCTAATTCTATATTTGAAACAGAGAGCATGATCTAGCCTGCAAAAACATGAACCAGCCCTAACTGATTTGGTGATGGTAACAAGACTCCTCAGTCCATCTGTCTCTTAGATCCGAGAATAACATATTCCATATAGATATATCCGGAAATGATAATCGATTTAAGGTCAAATTTATGAGCATAAGAATTTGGACTAAAATAAAACAGAAGAGAATGTGTTGAGCAGATTTTTGAAAAGCAGTTTTGATATGTATCAAAATTTAAGTGATTTCAGAGGAAAAGAATTGAGCATTCATCACAAATATTTCCCAACAAGAGCATGCACATACATATTGTTGCACAAGTATGGGAGACAAAGGATGTGATTTTATATACTTTTCCACCATAGATGATAAAAAAAGAAAAGTAGCCTACAATTGTACTTGATTACAAAATTAGAAAGAGAACAAACAAAACAAATGATAATGATATCCATTACTGAAAGGATAGAAAACACTACACGATAGTAAAAGACCAGTGGCTTGAATCAACCATCACCTAAAAGCTCCTTTCACTTGAAAGTTACAACTGAAGATACTTTAACTACATAGACGACTATATATCTAAAACCACTCATCTTCAATAAATGACCTTCTTTCCTTGAAGCCAGATAAAAATATTAAGGAAAACGATTTTCACATCGTCGGACGATCTCAGGATGGACTCGGAAGGATATTCATCGGCACAAACTGAAAATTTAACCCCCCGGGAAACCACGGCGCTTCCAAAGAGGAAGAGATGCTGGAAAGGCAAGAGGTTTAGCGATGAGCAAATAAAGTCACTAGAGTCTATATTTAAGCTGGAGACCAAACTTGAGGCTAAGAAAAAGCTTCAACTGGCGAGAGAACTCGGGCTGCAACCTCGCCAAATAGCTATATGGTTTCAAAACAGAAGAGCTAGATGGAAGTCAAAGCAAATCGAGGAAGATTACAGAGGACTTAAAGCCAGTTTTGATAGCTTAAGCATGCAGTTCGAGTCCTTGAAGCAAGAAAAAGAATCCTTGCTTACACAGGTGTTTTCTTCGAAAAGGATCTTATTTTATTTATTTATTTATTTATTTATTGTCTTCAACGGTATTAACGTGTTTTGGTTTTGTGACAGTTAGAGAGGCTTAGCGACCTTCTAAGAAGTCCAAATGATGATGGGCACAGCGGAAGCAAGGATTCAGAAGAGAACGGAAACAGCAATGGCCCAGAAGAGGAAGACAAAAATCTTAAATCGATCAAAGAGGGATTGGATCACCATGAAGTGATGTACACCAACGACAATGAGGCAGGATCGTCAGAGTTATTTCACAAAGACTCGTCAGGAGTGATCAAGAACACGGAGCAAAAAGAAGAACCAGAATCGTTCAAGTTTGGCGAATACAAAGACACTTCACTAGCATCGCCTGAAGAATGGCGCAATCTTGACTTAGGTGGCCTCTTCACTCAGTCATGTGGCACTTCCAAATGGTGGGAGTTCTGAAACTTCATTAAAGTGAATCAACATTCAAGGGAGAGAGAGATCAATGGAGATAACACTATAAACATATGCTCCTTCAAGACCCTTTGCTGATCAAAAACGATTGTACGACCTACATTGTAAATTATTAATTATATCTCTAGACTTTTTAGTATTCTCATGTTGTTTGTCACCATTTTTCTTGCTATTAATTTACTGGATCGGTTTCGGCACTTCTTTTTTTTTTTTCTTTTTTGAGATTCGTAAGAGGCATTTGACACCCCTTTTTATCGCTTTTCACAAGCAAACGCAGCTGACTCGGGAGGTCATGAACAATTATTTGATGCAACAACGCTGGTAAATTCCAAGGAAGAATAATTTCCTGTAACTAAACAGGTTAATTTTTAAAACTATTTTCGGTACATGTTTTACATATATAGACATTTTGCTTACAATTTATATATATATATATATATATAGACAATAGACATGTTGTTCAATTTCTCAGTCCGACTGGTTACGAAGCTCGACAGACGATAGCATTCATCCAAATATCACAAAGATAGCAGTAGAATAGGCTATAATCGGACCAAAAAAAAAAACGAATAGGTTATATGTAATGAAAAGAGAAACAGCTATCACAAGCCTTGACGGTTTGGCCGAGTGGTCTAAGGCGCCAGATTTAGGCTCTGGTCCGAAAGGGCGTGGGTTCAAATCCCACAGCCGTCACTGTTTTTTTTTTTTTTTTTTTTTTTTTTTTTAATTTTTTGTTTGTCATGACTGAAAAGTGAAAACCAACTCACCACCTACTGCAATCCCCTCCTCCAAAGGGCAAACCTTTTTTCTCAAATAAAGCATCACCGATTAGTACGAAGTTTAAGAAAGTTGATTGCAGAACAAAAGCATCATCAATGGCTGACGCTGCTCTCGACGAGAAAATCAAAGGCGAAAATGTACAGGTGTTTGACTCGGAAGAGGAGCTTGCGGTAGCATTAGCCAAATACACAGCTGATCTATCGAAAAAATTTTGCCAAGAGAGAGCTGCTTTTACTGTTGGTGGTTCTCTTATCAAGTCTCTCAGGTGAGATAAATAAATTTCTTTTCACTTTGTTTCTTCAAAATTGAGTAGAAAGAACTGCAAAAATTCCGTGTTTTATAGAAGTTACACGTTCATCACGTGGTACCGTAATTATAAATTTCTTTTCACCTTGTTTCTTCAAAATTGAGTAGGATAGACTGTAAAAATCCTGTATTTTATAGAAGTTATACGTTAATCACGAGCTACCATAATTATCTAGTAAGAGCTATAATTTGTATGATCGTGGCTTACTGCCTGTGTTTGATAGTGACGACGTGCACATTAGGCAAAAAATTGGAGGTCTTTTTGTAGTTTATTACTATTTTAGTGATTGCAAATGAAAATTAGTATTGCTTTTCTATAATAGTTTGTTTGCGGTTGAAATCGCAGAAAGTTAGTGGATCCGCCGTATGTTGATTCAGTGGACTGGGGGAAATGGCATGTGTTTTGGGTAGATGAGAGAGTGGTGCCTAAGGATCATCCAGATAGTAATTATCTCCTCGCATTTGATGGTTTTTTTATCTAAGGTATACGTTTGGAATTTTGAATTTGTTGTTCATTTTTCAGTTATAGTATAATGTTGTGGGATGATGTAAAGGATTATTGTCTATTGGCTGTTTCTTCTTTTTATTTTGTGGTGCCATTTTCTCATATTCGCCTAAATGTTCTGTGCTCCTTTGATTTGGGCTTTAGATATTTTATTTTTTTAGGGGTGTTATCTGTTGCGTGGTAAGCATGTGGATTTTGAGCTTAATGGTGAAAATATGAAGATTCTGCTATTATTATATATTTGGAGCTTTTAGGATGTGCTGGACCCATGTTACTTAACTAACAACAGGGTGAGGAGGCGTCCTCCAATTGTATATCACCTGTGTTTTCTGATATTGCCAATCCCTCCGAACTGTTAAAGATATATTCATTTGTTAACGATATATGCTGCTAGTCACAATCTCCATTGAAAATCCTACACACATTTTCCCCTTGTCATAAAGTTTTTATTCTTCATGCAGTTAGCAATTAAGTTAGAGGTGAATGGAAAAAATTCTCAATCTTAAGAATGGTGTAAATGGAGTAAAATTAAATTGCCATCTAATACCAAGAGCTAACATCGTTTGGCTATGTACTTCTCAAAAAGAATCATTTGGCTATGTCAATGGTATGGGCTAATACATTGCAATTGTAGAACGGATATGGTCAATAACAACAATTCATGAATAACTGTGGAATTCATGATTAACTGTGAGTATTTGGTGCCTTTTTCCGGGAGAGAAAGGAAAAGAATTTGAAAATCCATAATAGCCAAAAATTATGTGGGCACGCTTGACCAGAATAAACTCTGTAATTGTTCTTTTTGAAATCTTTAATTGCATTCTCCCTTCTTTGTTGTATATATTTTAACTTTCAAGCAATTATTGTTCATGATGTCCTGAGGATAATGACTGTTATTTTCTGCCTTAAGGATTTCCGAAAATTTTGGATACATAATTTATGTGGAAGCTCGACCTTGCCATCCATACACTAAACATGTAAAGCAAACGCAAAGCATATATTCTGGTGCAGCCACTGCCACTGATCCTAGAGTTCCTCATTGCTAAATACCATGACTCTAACTAGGATGAAGCCCGTCCCAGCTTCTCTAATGACTGTCTAGTCCCTTTGCTTGCTTCTGCTGGAGACTGACTTGTTTTGTTAAGTACTTATCATCGTAACTCACAAGCCAGATTTTATATGCTCTTCTACCTAATAATAAATTGAGAAATCCTTTCTAATCCGTTCTTCTGTATGTGAGTCATGCTTTCAAGAATGTGATTTGGATGAGAGAGCCTATGAAGAGGTGTATGAAGTATCCTTATTGACAGATATGTGATCACGAGTAATCTATTCTTCTATTAATTCTTGTTTCAAGTGGATAAGGTGGAGCAGGTCAAAATCAAAGAAAATGAATTTTTGATTGAACATGATTTACCATAACTTTTTGACCCAAAAAAAAGATTTACCATCACTTAGTAGCTATTTTCTGAAGGCATTTTGGCATGTTCTGTTTTCTCTCTGCCCTGACTTTCTCATTATGAGCAGTCATGTTCTTTGTTACTTGCACGATTTGAAAGGAAGATTATTCTTCCTTTAACGATCCTTTCACTGCATTTGTGGTGCTGTTCTAAGACAATCTTTGAGATTGCATATATGTGAGCACTTGCTTTTTGGCTTTCTTGCAGATACCCATTCCTACCGGTAATGTATATGCCATCAATGATGCATTATCTGCAGATGGTGCAGCAGATGATTATGAGACCTGTCTGAAACAATTAGTTAAAAGTGGAACAATAACTCAGTCCGAGGTTAGTGAATTTCCGAAGTTTGATCTCATGCTTCTGGGTATGGGTCCAGATGGACACGTGGCTTCTGTTTTCCCTGGGCATCCTCTCTTAAAAGAGGATAAGCAGTGGGTTACATTCATCAAGGACTCTCCAAAACCTCCTCCAGAGAGGATAACGTTCACTTTCCCGGTTATCAACTCTTCTGCAAATATCGCACTGGTAGTTGCAGAAGCTGGAAAGGCTAGTGCAGTTCACACCGCACTAGGTAATGGTCAGGGTCCTGGTATCCTGCCCGTGCAAATGGTTTCGCCTGAAGGGCAGTTAACCTTGTTTTTAGATAAGACGGCAGCTTCAAAGCTGTTGGGTCCCTCGGAACAAATTGAGTTAATCTATAGCATTCACATAAGTGCTTCCATGGATGTTGAAAATCGTTGAGAAGTTTGCAGTACTAATAAAAGTTGATTGTTTTATGCCCATTTCCATGCTAGTAGCTGAAATTTTGTTTTATATATTTTCATGTATTATATGTTAGCTGAAATTTCCGTTGAAGACCATATTAAGTTACGAGCTCATTTAAAAGTTTAATTCGTTAAAGAGTAATCATCATATTTGTTTAATATCTTCAACACTCACTCTAATCATCATATTTGTTTAATATCTTCAACACTCCCTCTGATTCATAAGCTTTTTTATTCAAGTGATTATGATTATCAGGTACCAAATTATTGGCATTTCTTCTGAAATTATTACTTATTAGACTGATTTAATCCCCTTGAAAGGCTTCTATGGTTTTGTTGTTTGTTTTTAAGGTTACAGACCTAGCTCAACTATTGGTTTAATTATAGTTTTTCATGGGCCGTCCCTGAAGGAGCACTTTTGTCTTATGGACTTGAGAAGCTTATCCACCACAATTCTTTATTTTTCTACTGATGCATACCTACAAAGACGACAACAATCTTCACGGAACACTAGTTAAACATCTTCAGCGTTATTGTCAAATCACGGCCCAGATAAACGAGGTAACGCCGAACTTTTTTTTTTTTTTTTGGGCAAATAAATTCATTACTTAATGAAACAAGTACAAAAATTATCCTATACCCATAGCGTGGATGTCCAAGTTCAAAAACTAATACAACTGAGGGGATATTAGAAAACCAATCTAAAGACAAAGTTTCTCTTGATATTTCTCTAGCAACCCAATTATAGGGTATGTTAGCAGTTTTCCAAAGACAACGAAACTTCAAGTTGGTTGTGTCTTCTATAATCTTTTCGATATCCTTCACAATGAAATTTGTTCTCCAATTGAGAGCAAAAAACGAAGGATTAATTGCGTTGATCAATGTTTCTACATCACTTTCAATGGTGATGTTGGTAAACTGGAGTTGCTTTGCGAAGAGACTAATATTTTTAATGGAAAACACCTCAGCTGGGGATGAACATCTGATAGTGGCTACATAGCCATAACAAACTTGTCCAAAGCTAGATTGCCCTAAGAACGCAAAAGCTGTCTGCGATGTGTTCAAGTACGCTACATCAACATTAAATTTGAACTCGTCACCTTGAGGTGGGACCAAACTGCAGCAGATCTAGAAGATCTATGGGTTGGTCCAGTGGATGTTTGGTTGGTTGAGACCAAAACTCTCAAGAATTCCTGCTTGTTGCACTGAGCATGAATCTTGGACATCAATGGATTACCCCTCCATGCAAGATTTGTTCCTTTGCTTCCATATTTCCCAGCAGTGGAATGCAATAATCGATGCAGCTTCGTCAATACTGTATCCAGCCGCAACACATCTGTTTGAGGTTCTAAAGAACCAATCACTAAATTGGCTCTGGATTTGGCCTGAGTTGAAGAAGGGATGCAAACCATAATCTTTGGACCCATGGACAAAGAATGAATAAGTGTTCCACGGTTTCCACTTCGGCGTTGCAAAATCTGACAAATGGGCGATGTAGCATATTTTCTTTTACCCCTGTTCTCCTGCATTGGAAGTCCATTGTTGCAAATTTTCTACACGAAAATTTTGATCTTTGGTGGTGCTTTCATGGTCCAAATATGGTCCTCAAAAGGGTTTGCAGGGCTTGAAAAGACGAACTCGGTTTTTGATTGCCACTTCTGGTGTCATATGATTGAAGATGTCCCTGGGAGCATGATAAGCAAATTTCACATTAAACTCGCCACTATTGGTGAATGGCCAAATAATCTTGTCCTTAGATGTCATGGCCAGGATAAAGACTACCATGATGTCCTTAGCAACTGAAGGCTCAAAACAACTTATGATAATGTTATCTCTCCATGTTCTTGATTCAAGGTCTAAAAGCTCACACACCAACTTACGACAAATTAAGTTTTATCTCATAATGTGAGATTATATATCAAATTCATATAAATAATCCTTATATGATTACATTGAATATCGGTTATTTAATGTTATTCAATTTGGAATTGACAATACAAAAAGATAATTAGATGTGGCCTAACAATCTATAAATTGTGAGAGTTAAACCTTAAACTAACGAGACGCATCTCTTGTTATTTCATATTGCAGATATGCAAACCTGAAATGTAGAGTTCTCTATTAACCTAGCCGTCGTGCCTCCCCCCACCCCCTCCCCCTTCACTGTTTTGTAGTTCTCTGTCTCGAAGAAGTTGTTGTTGGACAATTAAAATGAGAGAAGTACTGTAAATATAAATACAATATGTACAATAAAGATTAAAATAACAGAATGTAAAATTAACAATATTAAAATTTAAGGATGTAGAAATAAACCAAATACAGATGATATCGAGGTTCGAGTTAGACTCGATGTCCTTAAGACTTTAACGTCCCGTTACGGTGCTTTCGGTTGATTAACGCAAGTCTCTCAGGATACAACGATATTTTCTTCGTAGTAGGAGCACATCAAACTACAAAACTATTGAACTGAATATGACAAACTCTCTCTATTGGACACAATGATAAAATGAAATTATTTTTCGTTCTTGTTCTTCTTCTTTGTTTCAGCTAACATACACAACTATTTATAGTCAATTCTTAATGGGAGTTATCATTGCCAAAAATTCTGATAGAAGAAAATAATATAAACTAGCTCAAACATTCACACAACCATGTTACTCAAATTTGATAAAATCTGCAGCACATGGACAATGAATATATTGCACAGAAATACATGCAAGCATGCTCAAACAAAGCTGTTCCACTAATCTATAATTAATAATTTTCATTCACAAAGCACTAAATATTCTTACAATCCCCCACATGAATGGAAATTAACAATACAAAATGAAGCGATAAAAAATAGACACTAGAGAGAGTTTGAAAGATTGATACTGCTTCCGGATAGGTAGCTTTTGGCCTTGAACCTTCCGTAGTGAGAACTATCGGATTTACTTGCTAACCAATGAACACAATGTCTTGAACTGTTCAGCTTTTGTGTAAACCAAGACAATAGAACTCACACAGCATCCTCTTAACCATACTTCAGTTCTCACGGTTGTGTTCATTTTGGCCCTGAACAACTCCCAGTTTCATGAGTACTCTAGAGAATTCAGCCTTAGAGATTCTCGTAGGAGCGGCCCACTCCCTACTCACATAGGTGATCACTTATTAAGAATAATCCTGTAATACCCCACTTGGATTTTCCAAGATATAAGTATCATTAAAAACATAGCTTATCCTAAACCACATGCAGGCAGCACTATCTGCTCATTATAGGAATAGGTGGGAATATTACCCCCACAGTGCTCTCGATGAATCATTCATAGCTCAATTTTTCCCTTTGAACCTACTTCCAGGGATCTCCTGTCACGTAGGTAGGGTTTTCCACTATGATGACTCTTTAGTCATAGGCTTTAAACCCATTCCCCTCGACGATTTGTAAACTTGCTCTCTGTTTAAACCTTTAGTAAGCGGATCCGCAATGTTATCTTTTGACTTTACATAGTCAATTGAGATAACCCCATTAGAGAACAATTGTTTGACGGTATTATGTCTACGACGTATATGTCTAGACTTACCGTTGTACATGCTACTCTGTGCCCTTCCAATAGCAGATTGACTATCGCAGTGTATGCAGATAGCTGACACAGGTTTGGGCCAGTTTGGAATATCCTCTAAGAACTGTCGAAGCCATTCGGTTTCCTCTGCAGCTTTATCCAAAGCTATAAACTCAGATTCCATCGTGGATCTGGCTATACATGTTTGCTTAGTGGATTTCCAAGAGATGGCTGCACCTCCCAAAGTAAAAATGTATCCACTCGTGGATTTGGAGTCATTAGTATCCGATATCCAGTTGGCATCACTGTATCCCTCTAGTACAGCTGGATATCGAGTATAGTGCAGCCCAAAGTTCAATGTGTATCTCAGATACCTTAAAACTCTTATTATGGCTACCCAGTGGTCTTTTCCTGGATTGCTAGTATACCTGCTCAATTTGCTCACTGTTAATGCTATATCAGGTCTCGTGCAATTCATAATATACATCAAACTACCAATAATCCTTGAATACTCTAATTGAGATATTCCTTCATCGGTATTTTTGGTTAGATGTACATTTGCATCTATAGGTGTCTTTGCGAGACTAGCATCATTTTTATTAAACTTGTCTAGTATTTTCTTTATATAATGGGACTGAGACAGGATTAGTCCGTCAGATATTCTGGTAATTTTAATACCCAGAATCACATCTGCCATACCCATATCCTTCATATCAAAATTACTGGATAACATCTTCTTGGTAGACTTAATGACACTATCATTACTCCCGATAATAAGCATATCATCTACATAGAGACAAACAATGACATATTCTTGACCCGTGCCTTTTACATAGACACACTTGTCACATTCATTAATCCTAAAGCCATTTGACAACATGACTTTATCAAATTTCTCATGCCATTGTTTAGGCGCCTGTTTTAGTCCGTAAAGGGATTTTACAAGCTTACAAACATTTTTCCCTTTCTCAGGAACTACAAACCTTTCAGGTTGTTCCATGTAAATCTCTTCATCTAGATCTCCATTTAAGAATGTTGTTTTTACATCCATTTGATGTATCTCAAGATTATTGATAGCTGCAATAGCTATCAACATCCGTATGGATGTAATTCTCGTGACTGGTGAATATGTATCAAAATAATCAAGACATTCTTTTTGTCTATATCCCTTAATGACAAGTCTGGCCTTGTATTTTTCTATTGATCCATCAGCCTTCAACTTCCTCTTAAAAATTCATTTACACCCTAAAGGTTTATTTCCAGGAGGAAGATCCACCAATTCCCATGTATGATTTTGCATGATGGATTCAATTTCACTATTTACTGCCTCTCTCCATAAAGGAGCTTCAGGAGTAGACATTGCCTCATTAAAAGTGCGAGGCTCATTTTCTAACAAATACGTTAGAAAGTCTGGACTGAAAGACTTAGATGTTCTAGCCCTCTTGCTACGTCTTGGTTCATCTTCAATATCTTTAGATATAGCCTCATCATCTACATCTATTTTTTGACTCTCATCATATATTCTTTTGGTAGAACTTGATTCTTGCGTATTTTTACAAGAAAATTTTTCTTCAAAAAATTCTGCATTCCTTGATTCAATAACTGTATTCACATGTATATCAGTTATTCTGACTTATACACAAGAAACCTGTATGCAGGACTGTTATGTGCATATCCAATGAAGATACAATCCACAGTCTTTGGTCCTATTTTGACCATTTTAGGAGCTGGAACTCTTACCTTAGCTAGACCCCCTCACACTCTTAAGTAATTGTAGGAAGGTGGTCGAGCTTTCCACAACTCATAAGGTGTCTTGCTTAATTTCTTGTGGGGTACCTCATTAAGAATATGGTTCGCAGTTAACACTGCCCCCCCTCACAAGTTCTGAGGTAAACCTGAATTAATCAACAAAATATTCATCATTTCTTTAAGAGTTCGGTTTTTGCGTTCAACAATACCATTCTGTTGAGGAGAGTAAGGAGCTGTCGTTTGATAAAAAATTCCATGTTCAGCACAATATTCCTCAAAGGGATATACATATTCTCCTCCTCTATCACTTCTCAACATCTTAATCCTTTTACTGAGTTGATTTTCTACCTCATTTTTGTATAGTTTAAATACTTCCAAAGCCTCATCTTTGCCTCTGAGTAGATAAACATAACAATATCTTGTGCAATCATCAATAAAAGTAATAAAATACTTTTTCCCACCTCTAGTTTGCACAAATTTTAAATCACAAATATCACTGTGAATTAAATCCAGAGGTTCTGAACTTCTTTCTACTGATTTAAAGGAAGTTCTCGTTAATTTTGATTCTACGCATACTTCACATTTTTTATTTATGTTCCAATCAGCTTTAGGTATTAGACCTAAATTGATCAATTTATGCAAAGAATCAAAATTCACATGTCCTAATCTATCATGCCATAAATTAGGAGAATCCAAGACATAAGCAACAAACTTATTTTTATTCATACCAAATTTAGTAGGCTCATCAGCCTTTACAACAGTTGGGGCAATAGTCATTACATTGAGCTTAAATAAGCCATCACATTCATAGCCTTTGCCTACAAACATTCCAAATTTGGTTAACACAAATTGACCAGACTCAAACACCAATTTGAATCCGTTCTTACTCAACAAAGATCCAGAAACCAAATTCTTCCGGATGTCTGGGACATGCAGCACATTGTTAAGTGTCAGCTCTTTTCCAGAGGTAAACTTCAAGATTACCTTCCCAGTTCCTTCCACCTTCGAAGTGGTGGAGTTACCCATGTAAAGGGTTTCAGAAATAATTTGATAGGTAGTAAACATTCTCCTATCAGAGCAAACATGCTTAGTGGCCCAAGTGTCCACCCACCATTGCTTTGGATTCCCCACCAGATTGACTTCTGACACGACAGCTGACAGATTGATGTCAGAGAGATCATTGCCCAAGTCTTCCACAGCATTTGCCTGAGCTTTCATTTTCTTCAGATTGCCCTGGTTCTTGCGGTGCCTACAGTCTCTTGCCTTGTGCCCCGGCTTGTCACAGACAAAGCAATTCCCACCGAACTGCTGTTTCTTATGTTCTCCCCCTTTTTGACTTTGGTTGGAGAATTTTCTCTTTTTGTTGCTCGGACCATGCTCAACCACATTAACCTTTGATTCCAAAGGCGGAAAACCAACTCTTTTTTTCAGATTTGCGATTGTCTGCTTCAATCCTCAATCTCAGAACTAGATCTTCAAGAGTCATCTCCTTTCGCTTATGCCTTAAATAACTTTTGAAGTCTTTCCAGTTAGGAGACAACTTCTCAATAAGTGCACCAGATTCAAAACGTTCTCCCATATTTATACCTTCTGCATGACACTCATGAATGAGTATTTGATACTCATCTACTTGCGGCATCAGAGGCTTGGAATCTACCATTTTGAAGTCAAGGAATTTGGCCACAACGAATTTTTTTGTGCCCGCATCCTCCGTTTTATACTTATTCTCTAAAGATTCCCATAATGCCTAAGCAGTTATCATTGGGCTATAGACGTTATACAACGCATTGTCCAACCCGTTGAGGATATAGTTTTTGCAAAAGAAGTCTGCATGCTTCCAAGCATCAACAGCAGCAACAGTCTGCATATCAGGATTGTCACCCAACTGTGGTGCATCCTCTTTCAAAAATCGAGCAAGATTCAAGGTAGTCAAGTAGAACAATATTTTCTGTTGCCACCTCTTAAAATCTCTCCTGTTGAACTTTTCTGGCCTCTCGCCATGTCCAACAGGAGTTGACGCCACAAATGGCACAGCCGAAGCAACAGTCACCGATGGCCTAGCCAAAGGTACATTCTCATGTCCTATAGATCCACCGGTTGATCCACTTCCAGTCAAGGGCATATTTGGGTTGTTAGGTCCAAAAGATTGTCCATAATTCATATTTCCAGTTTCGGTATTCATAATTAATATTATTTATATTAAGTCCAAATCCCTGTTTATACACCCAAATACAAATACAAAAATCAAGTTAGTCGCAAAATAACTTAATACCAAAATTAATTTTAAAGTAACAATTAAGGAAATAATATTTCTGATACAAAAATAAAAGAAATATTAAAATCACACAGTCTACTATATGTATATATATACTTATATTAGACTGTCAAGTAAATAGTTCAAACAAAATAAGTAAAACAATTATTCAAATTGTCTTTTCTCGAATCAATTAAAGAACAATGTAGTAATATATTATTTTGTCACTTAAGAAACAAGAAGTAACATTTGGTTCAGTGGTAGACTCTTCTGATTAGTAGCCTTGAAATCCTGAGATCAAACCTTTGTAGCAGTAAGAAGAATAATTAGAATTTTTGCTTCTCAAATAAAATATATATATTATAATGTTACTGCATTAAAAGCTACAACAACTAATATAATAATAAATATTATAATACAAAGATGCAACTAAAGCATAATAAATATTATAATACAAAGCTGCAACTAAAGCTACTGCATTAAAATTTATAATTAATATAATATAATATAAACTAATATACTATATTATAATGATTTAATATAATATAATATACTATAATGCAAAACAAAACAAAGCTTCTGCTTTCAGCAACTTTCAGCAAACGTACTGTGTATGCAATAATAGCAAGAAAACGATAACAAACAAACGTGCAAGCAGAATTGAACAGTTCAAGATTAGGTCCTTAAAAAATTTATATCTTTCTCATTTTAAGTCCAAATTTGATAGAATTTTTATCATTAACTTCAGAAAATTAAGAGGTATATGAAAATGTAATTTATTTTCCAGTTTGTTATACTTCATAGAATCATATTAAATGAATTATACCATTAAAGTCTTAAGATTGTTGGACAATTAAAATGAGAGAAATGTTATAAATATAAATACAAGATGTGCAATAAAGATTAAAATAACAGAATGTAAAATTAACAATATTAAAATTTAAGGATGTAGAAATAAACCAAATACAGATGATATCGAGGCTCGAGTTAGACTCGATGTCCTTAAGACTTTAACGTCCCGCTACGGTGCTTTCGGTTGATTAACGCAAGTCTCTCAGGATACAACGATATTTTCTTCGTAGTAGGAGCACATCAACCTACAAAACTATTGAACTGAATATGACAAACTCTCTCTATTGGACACAATGATAAAATGAAATTAATTTTCGTTCTTGTACTTCTTTGTTTCAGCTAACATACACAACTATTTATAGCCAATTCTTAATGGGAGTTATCATTGCCAAAATATTCTGATAGAATAAAATATAATAAACTAGCTCAAACATTCACACAACCATGTTACTCAAATTTGATAAAGTCTGCAGCACATGGATAAGGAATATATTGCACGGAAATAGATGCAAGCATGCCTATACAAAGTTGTTCCACTAATCTTTAATTAATAATTTCCATTCACAAAGCACTAAATATTCTTACAGTTGTTTGGAAAACTTTTGTCATCTACTTCTTTGAACCAACCCCACCATCAACATAATCATCTGTTTTGACCACATTTGAAAAGGTGTGTTTCTCCATTTTCTGTTCGATCATTAATAGGCAACGACATCAACTGATGCAAAAATCATCTTTTTGCCTACCCACCTGCTGAACTTCTAAGATGAACTTCATCCTCTTTCCAATGGGTCCTCTCTTTTTGGGCTCAACTACTGTGATGGCTTTTTGGGCCAAACCTCTGATTTTGGATTTATTTATCTTTGTTCCTGAAAATGATAGTGAAGATGATGATTGGTCTTTGATGCTTACAGATCTGGGGAAGGTACCCTCAGATCTAACTATCTTTGTCAAATCTCAGTCCTTATGGTTATGGATCTAGCAAGAAGTGAAAAAAAAATTTAGATTCATCGCCGGTATGTACTACTCATATCATCTTCTTCTCTGTGGTCGCAGTCTATTTACTACACACTTGGCTTCTGCACCTGCTTTCATTTCCACCGTGTCTGGTGGTTTATCTGGTAGCGATAGGGTGGCCTTTGTCGCCACTTGTTCAAGCTCAGAACACCAAGGGTCCCATTTATCATGTATTGGGTTTAGACCATTAGCTGTTTGGAACATCCGGGCCCAGCTTCCAGTCGGGTTAGTATGCCCCGTTAAGTATGCTTTGTTTTCGTTACCTTTCTTTACTGCTCCGGCAGTCACTATTTTTGCAGCATCTTATGCAGGATTTGTCAGAACTTTGGTGTGTGTTTTCGATCTAGCGTTATAAGGAGTGATGGAACGGGTTCTTGTACTGCGGTGCTTAAGGATTCTTTTCGATGTTCTGACTGGATCTCACTATCGGTCTTCGTCCTTTGCCGCATCAGGCTCACTGTTCCCTTTTGGGCCTTAGCCGTTTCTGTTAATTTTCTGATTTATGTCTGTTGGGCCTTAGACTACTCTGTTAACTTTCTGGTATCTGTCTGTTGGACTTTAGCCCATTATGTTTATTTCACTATATTCTCTACCCGATCACTTTTGAATTTGAATCTATCCGTAACCTGTTATTTCTAATGAATATTTCAAACAAAAAAAAAAAAAAAAAACAATCTAGAAAAACGTTACCGCTTCGTGTTGCTCAACTTTTCTTCTCTCGTGCTTTTTTATTGTTAAAACAAAATTTATTTTCTGTATTATACGACATGGGTGTTAAATAAATCACTAATTTATATATTTAACATTAGAAAAAAATATCTTCACCATAAGTCTCTTTCTCTATCTAGAATATACTCTCCATTCTAAAGAGAGCAAATATTAAACCGCATTTATATTGATGAGAAAAGGCAAAGAACGTGACAAATGTGAGAGAAAACGCTAAAAGCAATAATTGAAGATAAATAAATAAATAAATAAAAGCAGAAAAGAAAAGAAAAGGAAAAAGAAAAACAGAGGGAGCTGCTGGAGCTGGAAGAGGAGCTGCTGAGGGGCAAAATCGTCACTTCATAAACTCTTCCTCCATGTTCGTACTCTTGTTCACATCCGGCGGCGGTTCTTCACATGTTATTGAAGCAATCGGCGGTGGCATCAGTAAGCTAGGCGAAGTCATCGTCGGCGTTGGTCTCGACGGCGGAAGAGGATTCTGGAAGGACACCGCAGCTGTCAATGGAGGTGGAGGTGTAACTTTCGCTTTCACGGCCTTGGCTGGTCTCGCCTTGGCCGCTGCCGTGCTTTACACCACTAGGTAAAATGAAAAAAATAAATAAATAAACAATTTCGAAAATGGAGCGTTTCAGCACACAGATGAGCTTTTGATGACACTAGTCGATTGAGAATTGAAAAACCCTAGGTAAATGAGAGCTCTAAAACGAAGGAAGACTCCGTCGTCGACGTCGTGGATTCATTTGAGATCGCAACCATTCGTTGTAGCTTCCTCCAAATTCACTATTGCAACTGTGTTACAATTCTTCTATTTATTTATTTTTATTTTTTAATTTTCCAAATTTTGCTTTTACTTCGATGTTGTGACAAATATCAGGCAAGAGTGAATTTGCTTAGAACTGAGTGAACGGCTATGCTATCTACCCGAGAGATTTCCAAATTCCAATTCCATTTTTTCTTCAAAAACTTACCTAGAGAACCAGGGGGAAGTAGATAAAGTCCAGGAAGTCATGAGTCAGTTTCCAAAATTAATAGCTTGGAACGAGCTATGCCGAGGTAGAACTTCAACAACAATGATGCTACATATTCTTCTTCCCCGGGACTAGTATCAACGAGGATAGAACATATCTGTGTTCTTTCAATTTCCTTGTACATCCCCCTAAAGAAGCAACATTGTCCATGGAAGGATGTGGTGTTAGAAAGTTTGTAGTCATTTTCTCAGTTCCTCAGTATTCATGGATCCTGCATACAGCTGCCATAGCTTACAAGTCGTTTCTTAGGTTTCTTTTTCAATGCCTTCACCAGTTAGATAGGCTCTCCCCTGCCAAATTTCAACATTCTTCTGCTTTAGCTGTGATTGCCTTCTCCACAAGAGGTGTTTTCTTCCTTGAGACTTTTGGAGTTGTCTCAAATCAATGGGCTCTGGTTCTTGGCTAGATGTTTCTCATATACTCGTTGATGCTGGTGATTTTGGTTAAAAGATAATGTTATATAGAATATTTTATATTCATTTACCTTATATATATATATATTGTTTTATATAATCACTTAAGTGGTTTGCTTCTTTAAGACGGTAGTTTCAGCTACTTAACTCTTGTCATGTAATGGTATTTTCCTCACTGTAAGTGTGAGAGATTGCAAGATCAATTCTCGTAGGTGACATCTTTTAATATATGTTGTACGGCTTAGGCCTTTCTTAAATCACAACTCTTGTCATTTAGTTTCGAAGAAAGAAATTTGTAGAATGCATTATCTGCTTCTTTACATTATATGATAACACTGCCTCCTCATTGATCAAAATAATGAATTGCAATCACCATTTGACTTCAGGGGTGGTCTTAAATCACCATGGTCACACAGAAAAAGAAAACGTGCCCTTACACCCCAGCAGTGGAGAAGTTTGTTTACTCCAGAAGGAAGGCTTCGTGATGGAGGGGTGGAATTTTTGAAAATAGTCTGCAGTGGAGTGAGTTCCTATTCATGTAGTTCATGTATTATGCCAGCCACATGGATCCTAGCAAGCGGTAATATCTCTTTTACATATTTCCTTGTTTTCTAGTGTTGTAATATCTCTCATCTGTTTCATGTAGGGTATTGATCCAAGCATAAGGGCGGAGGCTTGGCCTTTCCTTCTTGGAGTGTAAGATTCTTTTCCTTGCCTGTTACATCTATGCTGAGATTTTCTGCTTTATCTACTTTAAGGCAGAGTGAATTCTCGATGAAGCAAACTTAGCTTGGTCGTAAATGGTTGCAATACTCTAAAATAATGTGAAACCTTATACATTAAAGTGTTGTGCCTGCTAACGTATTCCGTAGTCTGCTGAAACCTTATATATTAATGTGAACCAGAGTTCTGATAAATATTTTCGCAATCATCTCTGCTCTTCCAAAACCGTAGAAGCTTAACATTTTTGTGTTGCTGAACCATTTATGTAAGAGAACCGCATAGCAACTGTGTAATCCTCTGGGTTCTAATCTTCTCTGCAGCTATGATTTAGGCAGTTCCAAAGAAGAGAGAGACGTAATAAAAACTCAGAACAGGTTTGGTTGACAAGTTCATCTTTCTATTTCATTTGTAAATAATTTCGGATCACATTTCTGCATGATAAATCTAAAATGAATTTCCTGATACTACCTACCAATGGATGTAGAAAGGAATATGAGAAACTGCGGCGAAAGTGCAGTCGCCTACTAAAACAAAGTGATGAAAGTTATAAGCCAAAGCATCTGGGTGCAACAAACAGCGATGGAGGCAGTGATGCGGCCATTGATGGCATGGACTCTTCCGACTCGGAAGATATTGCCAGTGCCAGGGAGTCCCCCTCTGGTGAGGAAAAGAGTCCATATAATGAGGATTCTGACCTCTGTTCTAGTGCAGTGTTGGATGGAGATGCTGATTCTAAACAAGTCACTGATCTAAATGTTGTCTCAGACTCAGATGGAGATGCTGATTCTAAACAAGTCACCGATCTAAATGTTGTCTCAGACCCAGACTTGTCAGACTTGTCAGACTTGGACTCCCCAGGAGACCCTGCAGTAAGTCAATCTTTTCCCTCTGCAGAAAGCAGAGAGGAGAATGTTCCTGACATGCCATCCAAGAAGGATTCTTCTCCCTCAGGGACAGAAGTCCAGTCAGGTCTCCGCAGGGTTGAAGATTTTTCCACGTGGCTGCGAATCATCCGCCTAGATGCAATTCGTGCTAATGGGGAATGGATACCGTACTCCCCAGCTCAAGCTGCGGTATCAGATGACATGGCGCGCCATTCTGCTGAAGCTGTTGGGCTGAAGGATTATGATCACCTGGAGCCTTGCAGGATCTTTCATGCTGCTAGATTAGTTGCTGTTCTTGAGGCTTATGCACTTTATGACCCTGAAATTGGCTACTGTCAGGGGATGAGTGATTTACTTTCTCCAGTAATCAGTGTAATGACAGAGGACGATGAAGCATTCTGGTGTTTTGTTGGTTTCATGAGGAAGGCTAGGCATAACTTCAGACTTGACGAGGTCGGCATCAGGAGGCAACTCAACACTGTCTCTAAAATTATCAAATACAAAGATTCACATCTTTATGGACACTTGGAAAAGCTCCAGGCAGAGGACTGCTTCTTCGTATACAGAATGGTGGTAGTACTCTTCAGGAGAGAATTGACTTTTGAGCAAACAATTTGTCTGTGGGAGGTAATGTGGGCAGACCAAGCTGCAATTAGGGCTGGAATAGGGAAGTCAGAATGGAACAAGATAACGCAGCGAGCACCGCCAACAGATGATTTATTGTTGTATGCTATTGCGGCTTCCGTGTTGCAAAGGAGAAAAGAGATCATACAGAAATACAGTAGCATGGACGAGATCTTGCGGGAGTGTAATAGCATGGCTGGGCATCTTGATGTGTGGAAGCTCCTAGACGATGCACATGACTTGGTGGCAACACTTCATGACAAGATTGAGACACCGTTATAATGCGTGCCATTTAAAGTTTACTAATGTATTTGCCTTGGCTCATCATTTCGGAGCATTCACTTCCAAATCCTTGTAAACCTTTACAGGAGATGCCCTTATAGGGTGTTAGTTCTGGTTGATTTATAGCATTTTCTGCCCCTTTGCAAGTCATAGATGTCATTGTGGATACTATGGGAAAAACGCCTGCTCACAGTTTAAACGTTGGCACTGTCAGTGTCAATTATCATTAGATCGTCATCGCCATTAGATCATCTTCTTTAAGTTTGAATCGATGATCTAACTACTCAAAATTACGAAAAATGCAACGAACTAAATGACTTGACTGCCCGGACTGAAAACAGTTTTATTTTTGGTTACTTGGGATCCTGAATGTCGCGAGGCCTAAAGGAACAGGACGATGCTCAACAGTTAGCATGCGTACTGGGTCTGCTAGGATGACCTTAGCAAGCAAATCAACAGTAACCACTACCAAATATAGACAAAGATGACTGTCTCATCTGTTTTATCTTTCATCTCACACGGCTTCTATAAAGATTAAGATAAAACATAAGAACTCCTTAGAAATAGGCTTATCACACATTCACCTTGGCTCCCATTCTTGACAATTCTTTCCATTTCTTAGAAAGAAAATGTGAGCCACCTTGTATCCCTTACCTCTCCTTTGGGGGTGCAAGGGAGAAGCGGAGTTTCACACAAAACCTCCATTCTGAAATTGAACCAATTAACACAAAAAAGTGGTAAAAGAATTAAGAAGTAAGAATCGCAATCATGGACTGTATAATAAAGCACATCCGGCCACTGTTTGGCCGGTCTAGAAACCACATGATTGACAGTACGAAACAGAATGCTATCTGATCTTAATTGCAGCAAGCACCAAATTCCAGGTAAGCACCACAAGTCTAAAGCCAAAATTAAGATATTTATTCATTCAATAGCTACAAAATTTAAAGCCATCTGACCATGGTACACAGCTACTTCTCCTTGGTGTAGTGTCGCACAGCAAAGGCCAAACCCAGAATCAAGAGGGGTACAAGGAATTGTAATATCTTGATCACAAATTGTGGAGTCTTGTCAGGATTGTATGGGGCTTGTTGTGGTGGAATGTAAGTGCGTTTCAGGGGAACAGTTGACTTGTCGATCTCTCCAATGTAATACTTTTCCAGCATCTCTCTAGCCGAATCACTATGGCCAACATCCTCAAAGTCATTTGTTGCATCCTTCCCTGCAAATTTTCCAAACAGAGTTCAGAAGGCATTCTAGCAAAAGTATATTGACAGTTTGACGCTAATAACCTAGAACACTAGAGTTAGGCACAAAAGCTATATCATTACAACATTACCAGTTGCTGAAAGCAACACTTCATCACCTCCAGGATGATCATCCATAAACGGGGTTACATCATAAACCTGTATATGCAATTGAAAAAGGAATCAGTTGACATAAAAAGGTAATTTAGCAAATGAATAGTCAAATCATACACCTGAAACACAAAAGCCCATCAGGGGTTGTTAATCTAAAGGACAAAAAAAAAAGAGAAAAAATTGACCTTGATATTGCACTTCTTAAATTTCTTCGATATTTCAACATTTCAATATTTCTGACAGTATGAAATTCAGAGAAAAGCACATTTCATCGAACCTAGATTTTGGAGCTCTAATTAGGAAGTTATATGTTAAAAGCCACAGGAACCCCCAGCCACTCGCCAAATGTAATCACTTTCACCTTCCAATGGATAGTAATATACAATCATTTACGATTAAGCAACTTATCTGCACAATGGATCATACAAGCCTCATTTCCGTATTCTTAACAACTGACAACAAGGAGATCCGAAGGCCATAATTGCAATCAACACCATGCCACAACAGATTTACTAAATAACACAAGCCACCAAAAAAACTCAAAAATTTAGCTGAATTAGATAAATCAATAAATACCCACAGACAATCAAATGCATACCAAATTCAGCCAAACTAGAATCACAAAAATTAGAAATCAAATAAATTAATCAACACATACCCACCCATCACCAAAAAAATTACTAAATTAGACAAATTAATAGATACCCACAAGGCATCAAATCCATAAAAAAAAAAATTCAGCTCAACAAGAATCACAAACATTCAATAAAAAAATAGAAAAAAAGAAAAAAAAAAAAACAATGTTTACATCAAAATTTCCCACATTCAAAAAACTGAACCTTACAAAATCAAACCAAGACTAGGATCAGGTGGAATCAAATAGCTAACAATTAAAGCAAAAAATTTAAATTAAAAAAAAAAAAACCAATCAGATAAAAAAAAGGATCTTATATAACCTTGCCATCAATAATCAGCCAACAATCTTTGGTCTTGTTGTGCTTTGCAACCTCCTCAAAAACCAGCACTTTCTGATCTGATGCCATCTTTTCCTGCTACTGCAACACCAAATAATATTTTTTTCACACACCCAAAAATGCAAACAAAAATAAATCAATTTTACAAACCCACATAGAAAAAAAAAAAAAAAAAACATAAAAATTGAATCTTTACAAAGAAAAAAAAAGCTAAAAGTAAAAACTTTTGCTTACGAGCGAGAGAGAGAGAGAGAGGGTGTTTTATCCAACGATTCTCTCTCTTTAATTTTCTTTATTTACCAAACACCTCGTAAGAGACGAACGATACTATTTATATGTATATATCTACAAATTGATTGGCACAAGCTTTTGGCCTTCGAAATGTGTTAAATTACAGGATTGACATATGTGGACCTCGTTTGTTTGTTGGCTAGCACAAAGCACAATCCTACCAGATGAGCCGTTACGCAGCTAAGTGGTGTGTGTGAAGGCGGGGTTACCTCCTTTGCTTGGTCAATTTAGTGTTTGGATTGGTAAGTGATTAATGCATTTCTTAGTGTATTCTGTTACAGGTTATTAGTTAAGCTCAATCACTCGTGCACCTCGTGGGAGTACGTTTCCTTATGAAATAATGGGTAAACTATGACAAAATCTTGTGTTATTTTTCAAGATTGCACGTTATATCATACGCTATTATAATATTCAGTAATTTTAAATAATTTATAAAAATAAAAAACAAAAATTTATATTATTTTTAGGCACAAGAGAATGACGAGTCATACTTTTATAAATTATAAGATGTTATTAGATTATTATCTTGATCTGGTGTATAATTTCAACAAAACCCAAAAACCATTTGCACTCAATCCTGGGAAAGTTAGAATAAAGATTATTTGAGTTGTATCGGATTTTCTTTAAAAAAAAATATATATACATTGATATCTTTTTTTCTGGTTAACTTTGTCCTATATATATATGTACATATATTGTCATAAGTTATAGACTAACATTTTTCTTTCTCCTTTTCTTGTTTTCATTTTGTCCATGACTTCTCGATGTAGACACCAAGTTTAGCTATTGTCATGTGATTTATGGCTTCTCGATGTAGACACCAAGTTTAGCTATTGTCATGTGATTTATGGCAAGGGAAAAAAAAAAAAAAAAGAGAAAGAGAGAGATGATTTATGGCAATGCGTAACAATAGAGGGACCTAATATTGTTTTTGTATCGAGTAATACCATTGTTATTTAAAAATGCTAGAAAATACCTATTAAGGCAAAAATTGGCAACTCCGA
This sequence comes from Ehretia macrophylla, assembly GCA_037974665.1. Classification (NCBI taxonomy): domain Eukaryota; kingdom Viridiplantae; phylum Streptophyta; class Magnoliopsida; order Boraginales; family Ehretiaceae; genus Ehretia; species Ehretia macrophylla. The sequence goes on from CM075781.1 coordinate 10,573,098, forward strand.
ACTCCTTCCGGAGCTGGATGAGGTCCCTTAACCGAATAATATCTTGTATGCTTTGCCCACCTTGCAGTCCTTGTAAATCCGGGGCAGACTATTAGCAAGGTTGTTATCAGTCTCGTGGGCTGACCTTTCCCAAGGCTACAACCCCGGTCTTTCATTTCTGATGGGGCTTGGTGGTCGGGGCTGACACGTCTGCCCTGTTCCTCATCCTTGTCTTAGGGGTTTACCCCCTCCTGCTAAGTGTTCTGCTAGGTCCTTGCTCGTTACCATGTCAGCGAGGGCCGTACCAGATTTATGCATCAGGACCTGTGGTCCTGGAGCTCCGAGGTCCGATCTTCTGTTCTCAGGGCTCAATGGCCTGGGCTAACCTGTTTTGCAAGGCTGGACAAGTCCTGTCAGCCTAGGTTGTATGAATTGTAGGAGCTGTAATCTACTATTTGAGGCTCCTCCATCTTATTTCCTGCAAAACAAGGACCCTTGGGGGGTACTCGGGAGCCCCCTCCGACGCTCAAGTCAGTTCTGGGAGCAAAAGATTGCTTAAGAGCATTCAAAGTATTGCGTGTGAGCAAAGTAGTTGCTTAGGAGCAATTAAGAGAGAGCTTGTAAGCATTAGAATGAGATATCTGTAATCTTCATGTCTACCTGTATTTATAATTGCTGAAATATGGAGTTGTAAGATAGGATAAACATAAATCCCACGATATTAGGCTTAAGGAGATAATATCAAAGGAGATAAGACAAATCCCTTATCTTTAGGCTTAAGGGGATAATATCCATATCCCTTATTTTTAGGAATCCAGCAAAATCATTGTGTACTTATCCTTATCTCAAAACTCCTTTGTTATTCGTCTGCTGCTCAGTGCTCCCCGTGAGCCCAGGTCAGGACGTTTGACGGGGCTACCCTTGTGAGCCCAGGTCCGAACGTTGGTGGGACTACCTCAGCTCCGTAGGCCAGATATTTCCGTCTGCTGCCCCGTGCCCCTTATGAGCCCAGGTCCGAACATTGGCGCGGCCACCCCAGCTCCGTAGGCCAGATCTTTCTGGAGCTCGAGATCTACCCCTATCAATTGCCCCTCCAATCTCCTGAGCTCCGCAGGAGGTCAGGGGATTGTCATGTGGGTGGAGCTCCTTTGTTCCCCCGTCAGTTTAGCTATTGTAATCGCTACTTTGCAAACTAGATATACCATCATCTCAGTTGTTTTACGTACCTTGAGATTCATGCCCCCTACTTCACGTCGTCAAAAAGATCTCATTCATGACATGGTTTTTGCATGACTCAGGCTAATGACCTTATTTTTGAATTCAGCTCATGGCTTTATTTTTGTGGTCTAGTCGGTGAGCCCTCGGACCCTCATATCAGTGAATTCAATTTTGAAGTTGCTCCTACTGATATTTTGGTAGAGCCTTGGTATGCCCCCCCAGTCTTCTTTAGAGAGGTTGGAGAGTTTGTTGCGACTATTAAGGTTAGATGTAGAGGCGCTGTGAGATCGAGAAGAGAAGTCGACCAATGGAACAATTCGAGGCGCAGACCTCTTCAATGGGAGCGCACATTGCGAGCCTGTAAGTACAAGCACATGATGTTAAGGCTAACTTTTAAGCTTGATTTAGCCATCTTCCCATGTTTATCTTGGGCTCTTATGGTCCCACATCTGGTATTTTATTACTCTTACAATGCTCGAATGTTTGGATCGAAATGACATTCGACATGTAATTTTTTTTTAGCTAAGGGCAGTTCGACTTTGCCATTTTAGGCTCAGCCTTGGCTTTCTGGCCTCTGGCATATATCCGATCTGAGAATGGCACTTCAACTTCTCTCTTGGTTCTTCTTATGTTTGACATGGCTCTTGGCCTTTCCTTGTGCTTGAGTTTGGGCTCGACTTTCCCGAGCTTTCTCTAGGTTCCTCTCATACTTGAGCTCTTTGAAACTCTTTTGAGTAGGTCTTTCTTGATGAGAGGGGAGTGTTGAACACTTTGCTCTACTTAACTTGGCTTTGGCCGTTCAGCCCTGGCTCTTTTGGAGCTCACCACCGCTCTCTATCTTTAGCTAAGTTTTCTTAGCGCTTGGGACTTGTAGGAGCCCTTTCGATGGTCTTTTCCGAACTTACCTTTGATTTCGAAGGTCTAATGGACTTTTGGGGTCCCTTCTCCGACCCTTGGCCTAGGCTCATTTTGGCCTTTCTTGGATCTCGACATGTTCTTCTTAGCCCTCGAGATATGTCGGGATTTGGCCTTGGCTATGTATAGATTGGCTTGGTCATTGTGCTTAGCCTTGATCTATCGCGAGTTGGTTTCCAACTCAGCTCGCTTCAGTTAGCCTTATGTCGACTTTATTTCAGTTTCTTCTGAGCTCAGAGAGGTTTAGGCGTCTCATGGAGGCCCTTCCTCGATCTCTTTCTAAGTTCTTCTTAAGGTCTTAGGGAATTTAAAGGTCTGTTCCAACCTTCTTGCTAGCTTTATTAAGGCCTGGGGATTTGTGTAGAGCCCTTCTTCGGCCTTAAGCGAGCCTTTTCGAGGTCTAGGGACTTATAAGGGGGCCCTTTTTATGACCTCGAGCTCATTATATTTTTGTTACAGAATCCATCTTTTTGGCGAAAAGCCTTTATGCCGTGGTTCAGCTCCTTTCAGCTTGGGCTTCGACTCTTTCTCTGATCTCTTTATTTAGATCTCAATTGCCCCCTAGACCGCATTGGCTGAGATCCTTTATGTAATTCTAGCTTTGGTAGTTCCAACCTCTTCGAGAATGTGCTAAAGTTCACCCCCTCTTTAGTTGAGGCTTGAGGAGCATTTTGGCATGCCCAATGGTCTTTTGGGTAAGATACATCTCTATGGGCCTCATGTTTGGCCTAATTTCTCTTGATGACCTTTAAATTGATACCAACCTCTCTAAGTCTTTTTGACTCAAGTAGCCTTGAGTTCTTACGTCCTTGAGGGCTGACTCGATAGTTGGGGGTAGTCGGCCTTGAGCTCTTACAACCTCGGGGGCTGGCTCAAAAGTAAGTGCTATTCAGCATTTTGGACCATTATATGATCTATTGCTTGTGAAATAGGCCTCCCTGATTTTGGACCAACAATTTGCAGGTTCTTAAATGAGGATGCTAATGATCCTTTGATTTCGGACCTGGTACTTGAGCATAGACTCTCGGTTATTTAGCTTAGGAATTCTTTAGTTAGCTCTCTGCATACTTGCTAAGGATGCTTTAAACCTTAGTGAAGGTCCTTTCTTCCTGGTAGGACCTACGGGGCTGTAGTGCTTATCAAATGTTACAACTTAAGTGGGCTGAAACCAAGCTCCACTCGGTGCTCAATTGTTCCAGGCTATGCTTGACTTTTGGAGCAAAGAGCTCAATGAGTATCGTGACCGAAATGGGCTATGTCGAGCTCCATCTGGTGTTTGGATGCTTCTTGCTATACCATCTATTGTTTGGTCCCTTGTTGGCCTCGATGTATAGCCTGAGGGATGATAACTTGAATAGTTGCTGGGAAGACCCCGAAGGGTTCTTGTCTAAGCCTAAGAGATGATAACTTGAATAGTTTCTCGGAAGACCCCGAAGGGTTCTTGTCTAAGCTTGGGGAATAATGACCCCGGTGATGGTAGTGAGAACTCGGGGGGTTCTTGTCTTAGCCTGGGGAGTGATATCCCCTGTGATGGCTGGTACGACCCCGGAGGGATATTGTCTTGGCCTGGGAGTAATGTCTTATATGGTGGCTGATGAGACCCCGAAGGGTTCTCGTCTTTGCCTGGGGAGTAATGGCCCCGATAGTGGCTAGTGAGACCCCGAAGGGTTCTCGTCTTTGCTTGGGGAGTAATGTCCCCTGTGGTGGCTGGAGACCCCGAAGGGTTCTCGTCTTAGCCTTCAGGGTGTTGCAACCCTTGATAGTGTTGAGCTCTTATGGATCGTAGGCCAGCTCCCGTAGCCTGGAGGAGCTCGGGAGACTTCTGTTGTGACTGGGCTCAGTTGGTCACCCATTTATTTATGCCGGAGGCGCTCCACTGAAGTTTGGGGAACTCTCTTGAGTTTAGGAGAGTTGTTGCTTTTTGAGATATGGAGAGCTCCGATAATCTTGGGAGAGTTCCATTGAGCTTAAGAGAGCTCCTACTTTTCATGCTAAGGAAAGCTCTGTCGGTCTTGGAAGAACTCCACTGAGTTTAGGAGAGCTCATTCTTTTTTAGCTAAGGAAAGTTCTACTGATCTCGGGAGAGCTCCGTCGCTCCGCTAGGCTTAGGAGAGCTCCTGCTTTTTGAGCTAAGGGGAACTTCGTTCATCTTACGAGAGTTTTGATACTTTGTAGGGCTGAGGAGAGCTCCTGCCTTTTGAAGTATGGAGAGCCCCGATGCTCAGCTGGGCTAAGGAGAGCTCTGCTGATTTTGGGAGAGCTCTGATACCCTACTGGACCGAGGAGAGCTCCTGCCCTTTGAGGTAAGAAGAGCTTCGTTGATTTTAGGAGAGCTCCGATACTGTTGGGTTGAGATAGCTTTGCTGATTTTGGGAGAGCTCCGATACTCTGCTGGTGCTGTGGAAAGCTCCTGCCTTTTGAGGTAAGAAGAGCTCCGCTGACTTTAGGAGAGCTCCGATACTCTGCTAGACTGAGGAGAGCTCCGCTTATTTTGGGAGAGCTCTGATACTTTGCTGGGCTAAGGGAGCTCTGCTGATTTTATTCTTGCTATATTTCATATTCCTTTCATAGTGTAATTTTTTGCTTCTTACACTACTTCAAAATGCAATAGTATGACAAGCTAGGTTGTCATTATGCATGTCAAATATATGCACAACAGGTCAAACCATAATTATAAGCAACTTAAATTAGCTCAGACATATTGTTCCCTGAAGCACTTATTTTCTTCAGGTGTTTTACCGGACACCTTGAGTGCACATCATGAAAGGCATGCATTTGGATAAGCTTTTCCATGCAAATTGCAAATCGATATTTTATCAAACATCTTCGACACATAACACGAGATATATAATTTGTGTCTAAGTTTCCTGATGCCAAGTTCACCTATCAAACACCTTAAGTGTTTTGCTAAGAACACATACTTTGTTCACAATTCATGATAGGTGTCTGTCAAACTAATGTTATTTCTAGATAACATAACATATTAGAATCAAAATGCAAGGATAGTGACTAACATGTTGTAAGTGATGTTCTGGACATTATTATGCACATATATATGTATTCTTTTAAGCTATGATACAAGCATGTTATGGTATGAAAAAATAGTAGCACGAATTCGGCTAGTCACATTGTGTAATATGGAAATCATTAGATATCTTGTCGAAACAACAAGGTTGAGAATTGTGAGCGAATCATGCACTTTAATTAGGTAGTATCTTGCATAAAATCAACATGTCGATTGATAAAAATAATATCAGTGCCTTATCATTGAACTTTAATGAAGCATATAGTTAACATGAATGTATAGCACGTAAATGCTTAGCAAACTGGGTGATCAACTTAATGTAATAAGCAATCAATATATGGTAGCTAGCACAGGGCAAGTATTATCATTACTTATCTGGCATAAATGTGGTTTCTCAGTGGGATAATCCTTCGTTCCCACAGACGGTGCCAAACTGTTAAGGCAAAAATTGGCAACTCTGAACTCCTTCCGGGGCTGGATGAGGTCCCTTAACCGAATAATATCTTGTATGCTTTGTCCACCTTGCAGTCCTTGTAAATCCGTGGCGAACTGTTAGCAAGGTTGTTATCAGTCTCGTGGGCTGACCTTTCCCAAGGCTACAACCCCGGTCTTTCATTTCTGATGGGGCTTGATGGTCGAGGCTGACACGTCTGCCCTGTTCCTCATCCTTGTCTTAGGGGTTTACCCCCTCATGCTAAGTGTTCTGCTAGGTCCTTGCTCGATACCATGTCAGCGAGAGTCGTACCAGATTTATGCATCAGGACCTGTGGTCCTGGAGCTCCGAGGCCCAATCTTCTGTTCTCAAGGCTCGATGGCCTGGGCTAACCTGTTTGGCAGGGCTGGACGAGCCCCGTCAGTCTGGGCTGTACGAAGTGTAGGAGCTGGAATCTATTATTTGAGGCTCCACCAGCTTATTTCCTGCAAAACAAGGACCCCTGGGGGGTACCCGGGAGCCCCCTCCGACGCTCAAATCAGTTATGGGAGCAAGAGATTGCTTAAGAGCATTCAAAGTATTGCGTGTGAGCAAAGTAGTTGCTTAGGAGCAATTAAGAGAGAGCTTGTAAGCGTTAGAATGAGATACCTGTACTCTTCATGTCTACCTGTATTTATAATTGCTGAAATATGGAGTTGTAAGATAGGATAAACATAAATCCCGCGATATTAGGCTTAAGGAGATAATATCAAAGGAGATAAGACAAATCCCTTATCTTTAGGCTTAAGGGGATAATATCATATCCCTTCTCTTTAGGAATCCAGCAAAATCATTGTGTACTTATCCTTATCTCAAAACTCCTTTGTTATTCATCTGCTGCCCAGTGCTCCCCGTGAGCCCAGGTCAGGACGTTTGACGGGGCTACCCTTGTGAGCCCAGGTCCGAACGTTGGCGGGGCTACCCCAACTCCGTAGGCCAGATATTTCTGTCTGCTGCCCCGTGCCCCTTATGAGCGTAGGTCCGAACATTGGCGCGGCCATCCCAGCTCCGTAGGCAGTATTTTTCTGGGGCTCGAGATCTACCCCTATCAATACCAATTGTTCTCCATGAGTTTTAAAATCGGTATATAAGTTTTGGGCTACTCCACATAAGATCAACCAATTGGTTTTAGAATAAAACGTTAACTTATTATTATGGTGTTAGAACTACGTCTTTGTTAAATTCTATCCATCTACTTTTAACTTATTCAACTTAATTCTTTTGGGTAGGACTTTTGTAAATTGTCTTTTGAGTTAAGTTTCAATGAAATACTTTACTTTCCTAACAAAAAAATCATTGACTATGAATAATGATGGGTCACACATGAAGGTCAAGAGAGGTGTTGGGAAATACCAATTTTCTTTCATGGACCGTAAGTTCCAATACTAATATGTAAGGTCTTAGACTATCCTATCTAACACCAATTAATTTTTAAGGTTTTTTCAATTTCAAGTTCTCAAAAATTTGTACGAAACTATACTTTTAAGGTTTCTAAAAATTCAACCATCGTAAATTGGTAGATTCATACTAAAATAGATAGTGTCGAGGTTGGGAACCTCGCAATTGAGGTTGAGAGACTACTCCTGCTGAGCTGGAATTTTACGTCAGCTTCCTGACCTGGATTTTCGGGTCGGCTTCCTAACCTGCACATGGAAAATAAAGAAAAATGCGGGGTGATGACCTAGATTTTTCCTTCGGGCGTGCAAATGATTAGTATGTCCTAGCTGACGGAATAGCTGAGAGCATTTAATGAGCAGTTACCTCAGAAATGAAGGGATGGAACTCTATTTATACTAAATTCAAACCTGACAGCATTTAATGTGGCACAACTTTATGTCTCATCAAGGCTTTATGTCCCATCAGGACAGTTGGCGTATAGGTCGGGGTTTTCCTGGGTCAGAGTGAGGTCGGATCGGCATCCAGGTTGGGCATTAGCTGAATACGCTGGCCTGGGCTCGGGTTGGCCGGCCTCAGCTCGTACGGGTATCTTACCTCAGCTCGGGGTCCACCCTCATCAATCCCCCATCCCCCAAGTCGAGATCAAGAGGGTGAGATCTAGATTTGGGAGTTGTCCCCGAACCGGAGGTACCCGACCCTGGAAGAGAGACTGGCCACGTTAGTGGTGCATGTAACCCCCCGATCCCTCTCGAGACCGGGAGTTCTATCAATCAATCTAATCGTAACCCAATTCCAAACCCGGGCAAAATTTTTAGGGAAAACGGATGGAGTCTCCTCTGTTTCTAGGCAAAATGCAAACCTGCGAAGCATATAAGTGGACCAACACCGTGTCCAACCATTCACAATTCCTCAAGGCCATCCGAGCCTCGGTTCTCAATAATTAAACACAAGTATATATACCTTTCCAAGTACCCAGACTATTCTAACTCTTTCTTTAAACAATACAATCATGCATTGAAGTTAAACTATATTAACTATATACATAAACTAACTTATCATACCACTTCAATAATCCAGTTAAACTTAAATTACATTCCTTTTAACACTAAACACATACATTACATGAAAATATACATCTTTGCATCTTTGACAACTCAAGCCACATAGCACGCAAGACAACTCTTTAGCACGATCTATCACATAACCACGAACTTTCCAGCCAACATGGCATTTCCTAAAATGTGGTGGTGAGGAGTGAGTATACACAACACGTATACTCAGTGAGGGTGAGACAGATATCGAGGTGGAGAGAAAGAAGATCGTGCAATGCAAATAAGGCAGTTAAGCAATATATATCCAATAAGAACAACAATCAATATAATCAACAATACAATAACAATTAAAGAAAATATTAACACAACCAATCAAAGCTATACCACACTTTGAAGGTCACGGTTCACTCATACGAGCAATGTACCATTTCACGAGCAATACATCACTCTCGAGCTTGATGTTGACAATGATGACAATAAGCACGCAACCACCTTATAACATCCACTAGGTGTACTCCGGATGTACCCCGACACATCTACGACCCAAATCTCCTAGGGCAGCACCCCTAGCAAGAATTCGAATAGCACACGGAGCTAGAGCAAACCAACATTGACAGCCCGAGATTGCCCAGAGAGGCCCATCACTCACACGCCTGACACTATGCAATGCAATACGAGATACAAGCAATAAACGAACGATAGCACGAAAGTACAGATTAGTGGCGATATACTAGATATCAATCATTTACAATCAATATTAGCATTCAATTAACTTTTCAAGCATGATTATCATTAATATCCACAATAACATGAATTAAACAGGTAATAGCAGTTCAAACACGAAAATGACAAATATCACTATTCAATCTCTAACTTCCAAAGGCAATTACGAGCAAACGAGCTACAAGATTAGGAAACCGATTTCACTACATTCACTTAGGTACTACAAGGCACGTTTCCATATCACGAAACCTCACTTTCTCAACCGAAGCCCGAAAGTCCACTTACTGCGTTTGAACTACAGCTAAGTTAACCGGTCACTCAATCAACGCCACAATAGTGCCAAAAGTGCTTCCATGCCCTCAATAGCAAAACGCCAAACTTAATTCGAGCACGGTCTACACTTGGTCAAACGGCCCCTTTACGTTTCTTTGTCTAATTTCTAATTTTAACAAAGGCCGGTCCGTTTTTATTACACATTTTATCTTTCTATCACTAATGGCACCTATCCAAATCAAGAAATCGCAATTCGGATCAAACTCCAAAATTCTAGGGTTTTACTATTCAAAATCACTATTCATTATTCTCTCCCAATTTCAAATTTACGTTTCTAGCCGTAAAAATTGCTAAATAACTAACACGCAATGCTCTACGAACCCTAAAGAGGCAATTCTAAGCAATTTCAAGCATTATAATGCATTAAATATCAAATCTCAGAAATTGAACCAAAAATCAAATTCGAATATAAATGCACAAAAACGTGAAAACCCTCACAGAGATTGACGGGGAAGACCCGCAAGGACCCGAGCCACGATCCTCGTCCGATTCCACGCAATTTTAGTCTAATTCAAGTTAAAACATTACAATTTTAATGAAAACCATCTAAAACTAGCTAAATTAAACTAGAAACGCTATTCACGAAATCCGAGAAATATTCTTCGAACTTTTATTTTCGAAATGCTACGATCGAACGGTCAATAAACGATCGCTTAATCAAATGATGAGCAACAATATAAAACTATAATTTTTAAAAAGTAGAATAGTAGAATAGTTTAAAATTTACTCCGGCTCGGAGTTACTTCTCTCATTAATTGAAAACCAAGTAATTTAATGCAAGAAAATAAAACCGATTATTAAAATAATCAAAATAATGAATATTCATTTAAACATAAATAATTTAACTATTTCCAGAATATTTTATAGAATTATAAAATTAATGCTAAGATACGAATGAACAAGTTAATATAAGCACGTAATCAAATGCAATTAAATACTAACATTCAAGATGATACTAAATTAAATACAACAAAATAAATCCAATTACTATAAATAATAGAATTAGGTAATAATCTTTTAAATTAATCAATATAAAAATTATTTGAATATTTTTAAAAGAAATATCAAAATAATACAATAAAAAAATAAATTAAATAAATTAATAAAATAGTTAAATAAAAGAAAATGAAACCGATTATTAAATATAATAACATAGTTAATACTTATTTAAAATAATTAATCCAAATATTAGTTGAATACTTTTAAAAAGAAATATGAAATCAATGCAAAATGAATAAACTAAGTTAAACAATCAATTAAATGCATCTAACTGCCATTAAATGCGTACCGGGTTCGGGGTTTCACAGTGCATGCTCTTCGGATGGCTGACACGTCACCTAACAATTATGATGAGATGCGACGTTTAGGATTCCCGAGACGGTTACTGAGGTTGCCTAAAAATTGGGCCATAAAGTTCGAGATTCATTTAACACTGATCGCAAAATTTGGAGAGCTTTTAGGTTGGCAGGTCGGACATTTTTAGCTCGGCAAGCGATCTTCTCGGGATCCATTAGCTCGGAGCCAATTAGGTCGGAGCCAATTAAATCAGGCCATTTTTGACAACTAAAGCGGGAGGTACGTCCCAACTTCTTTTAGATATTCCTATACATATATTTTAATTTGTAGACAGGATGGGGAGGTCGGAGTCAGAAGATTCTGTCGAGCTCGGAATCTACCTCGGATGGAGGTCACGGTGATGACAGCGCCGATGTATCTCAAGGTTCAGCTCGGCAATCTGGGCCCAAGGAGAGCGATAATGATTGCCAAGTGATCGGGGTCAGGCAGATACAGGAGGAGGCTGAGGAAGATCCTTTGGCCGACCTGGGAGAAGTGGGAGATAAAGAGGACGGGTTGCCTTTGAATCGGTTAGAGGGGGTCAAGATACAGCAAGAGCCTCTACTGCAGAGCCGATTGAGGCACTCCTGGTTAGGGCAGTCCGAGCTCGGAGCTCAGCTACAGCCAGTGGTTCGTCGACCCGGAGGAAGAGGATAGGGCAATTGTTTACCTGCTGTAAGCGTGAGTGCCATTCCACCGTGCAGATGGCCAACGTCAGGCTTAGGAATTGGTCGGTGGACCGACACCATCAATTGAAGGTTCTAGGTTGGCACGACTCCGCTTGTTATCCTTCTCAAGTCCACTTTACCATTTACGACCTCGCATTCGATGTTGTTCGGCTCCCGCTTCCCAACTTCGTCACCAGTATCTTGAACTACTTTGAGTTTAGCCCAGGTTAGATGTCACCCAATGGTTGGGTGGTAGTGGTGGCGTTCTATGTATTCTGCCTCAAGAAGGAAGTGGTGCCGACCCTGCGTCGGTTCAGGCAGTTCTTTGTATGCAAGCCCAACCCGAAGCAGCCAGGGTGGTTTCATTTCGCAGCTCGGGCCAATAATGCCAGATTCACCAAGTGGCACTCCTCTAACAAGGGCTGGCACAACGACTACTATTGGGTCGAGCCGGTTGTGAACCCGGGGTGCAAAGTGGATTGGAATCCCTCCTTAAAGAAGAATGTGAACGATGACCCCAAGCTTTCAGAAGCGAAACTCGCCGAGGTCAGGGTACTTAGATCCGAGCCGGGTATGCTGATTAATATTGATAGCGTCCTCAGGTGGGACAGAATCTGAAAATCAAAGTTATTCGGCACAGAACCCGACCTGAGAAAGAAGCATCCTCATCTACTTCCCAAGCCCAAAGGGAATGCGGAGCCCGGCTCAGAAGAGGGTCAATTCGCAGGATCAATGCCCGACCTCCCCGTCTCCTTGTCTACCGTTGTTCTTTTTAGTTTGCATTTGGTCATTTCTCACATCTCTTTCCTTTGTTTTTTGCAGACATGGCTGATACTGGAAAACTCGCTTATGTATAGAGAAAGAGAAAGGCCGAGGCCAGTGGTGAAGTCTCAGCTCGGTCCAGTCTGGGCTTTACCGTCCCTCAAGGGTAGAAGCAGCGGCCCAGTGGCCAAGTACGGGATGTCGGTACCAAGGTATCTTCCAAGGGGACTTCGGGGTCTCCCCTGCCTAGAAGGTCGAGCTCGGGGGTGGCGATCCCGGAGCACTCGGCGGCCCGTCCTGACAGTAAGAAGCGGCCTCAGACCGAGTATTCCGGGAAAGGCAAGGCCACGGAGGCGAGCTCTCCCAATAAGGATTTCATGGAGGCTACCAAGGTCACCCGTGACCCCAAGATGGCAAAGGTCCTGGCAGAGCAGCTCTTACTTGACCTGAGGATGGCCATAGTCACGGTGAGTTATACTTGATTGTGTAGGTATGGTTATATTTTTTAGCTCGGCTGATCATTCTGTCGTCTTTTACGTAGTCCGAGTCCCATATCGTTTCAACACCCAGCTTCCTTGCCAAGGCCCTGGCTCACTACGTCGATCTTAAACAACGATACTCCGATGCCCGAGCCCAGCTTGAAACCCAAAAAGAGGAGGCCACCCAAAGGTACAAGGTAGACGCAGCGGAGATTGACCGGCTAAAGAAGGAGCTTGAGGCGGAGAAATCCCGACGTGAGGCCGCTGCCAAGGACGTCGAGCGCTACAAGCTGGAGAGGCACGAAACCGAGGTGAAGCTCCAGGAGCTTCTTGATCGGGTCAGCCCCCAAGGAGAGAAGGCGGTGGAGGCCGTCAAGTCCAACGACGCAGCTGTGAGCTGGGTGGAAAGCGAGGGCGGGGTCATGGCCAAGTACGCCGAGCTGGAGTATTACTTTCGAGGCCAGGTCGCTACTCGGGAGCGAGAAAAAACCTTTCTTCCCTCCTCCAAGAAAGATTACATCGAAATCTTAGAGGTTCCGCTGCCAAAGTTCTGGGAGATTGCTGAGCTACCAGCCGACCTGACATCCCAAGCTCAAGAGGTGATCGATTTTGTCAAGAGGGGCAGGGATCAGGTCGGGGATGAAGCCAACGTTACCACTCCCGGGTCGGGCTTTGTAATTTGTATTCCTTCCAATTTAATGAAATGAATACTTTTCGGTTTTATTTGCGTTTTGTTTGAGTTCGTACAAGTGCACTTTTTTCTTTCGCAAATTTTCTTTAAGTAAATGGGGTCGGTCCGACGTAATGGACCTTTCAAACTCGAACAATTAATTGTTAAGAACCGAGCTGGACGTGGCTAATGAGTTATCATCCTAATCCGAGCTGGTTAACTAGGCAATCATATAATTGTCGCCAACCTAGACTTGTCAGTCCGATTTAAAATTGGTCAAACTAATTTTGACAAATGTTGAGCTCGAGTTTAGACCAAAACTAACATACCGACCTGGAGCCGGCTTATACCGAGTTAGACTCTAATCCAAACTGGTAAAGTGAATCAAATCATTATTGATTATACCCGAGCTGGAACCTTGACCAAGCTGGTTTGCTTTATCTCACAATTAAGCGTGGCCACCGTGTTAATCCGAGTTTGCAATAGCTTAGTTGAGGTGCTTGGGCCCTGCTCAGGCTTCACACTTATTTACAAAATGTATTGTATTGAGGTTGTACATGGAGTACTTGGGCTAGGGAGCCAATTACAAGTAATGTTTTAGCTCGGGGCCTTAACAAGAGATTTCAGCTCGGAGGCCGTTACAAAAGATTTCGGCTCGGGGGCCGTTACAAGAGTTTTCGGCTCGGGGCCATTACAAAAGATTCTGGCTCAGGGGCTGTTACAAGAGTTTCCAGCTCGGGGCCGTTACAAAAGATTCTGGCTCGGGGGCCATTAGACAAAATATCTCTTCAGGTGTTCTGCATGTCATGCATTCTTCAATTGCTTCCCGTATCTGTCGCGGAGGTAGAAGGTCCCAGGTCGGACTTCTTTCACGACTTCGTACGGTCCCTCCCAGGTCAGGGAAAGCTTGTTGCCCAAGCGCAGCAAAAAGATGGTCTTTCTGAGGATGAGGTCACCAACCTTAATAGGCTTAGGCTTGACCTACTTGGCAAATGTTCTTTGCATTGCGGCTTTATTGGCCAACATCCTGATTTGAGCTTTGGCTCGGAGCTCTTTAGCGAGATCGAGCTCTTCACGGATTAGGGTTTTGTTTATTACTGGATCGTGATGGAGAGTTCTACTGGTCGGAGACCCGATCTCCACTAGCAGCACTGCTTGAGTACCGAAGGTCAGCTTGAAGAGTGATTCTCCAGTTGCTGAGCTGGTGGTGGTTCGTTGAGCCCACAGTACCTCGGGGAGAATCGATGCCCACTTGTCTTCTGCTTCCTCCAGCTTTGTTTCCAGGCCCTGCAAAATGATTTGGTTAGTCTTTTCGACTTGGCCATTACTTTGAAGGTGAGCAATAAATGAGAATCTAAGGTCGATCCCGATCTCAACACATTTGCCTGGAAAGTATGCACTGTCAAATTGCTTGCCGTGGTCGGTAATGATGACCTTTGGCACCCCAAATCAACAAATGATATTCTTCCATAAAAAATCCTAAGTTGCCTTTTCTGTTATTCTAGTAACACCTTCAGCCTCAGGCCATTTGGTGAAGTAGTCTACAGTTACGAAGGCGTGCTTCTTCTGGCCAACACTGGTTGGCAATGGACCAATGATATCTAGACCCCATTGATAGAATGGCCATGGGCTTACTATCACTGTCAGGTCTACCGCAGGCTTTCTCTGTATATTGGCGAACCTTTGGCAGGTGTTGCACTTTTTAACATATTCTTTGGCATCTCGCTCTAAGGTTGGCCAAAAATAGCATTGCCTCAATGCCTTCCGAGCCAGAGCCTTGCCACCCAAGTGGTTTCCACATACTCTTTCATGGATCTCTCGGAGTACATAGTTTCATTCCTCGGGCCCGACACACTTTAAGAGAGGCCAAGTATAGGCTCTCTTGTAAAGTTGCCCAGCTATTATGACAAACTGATAAATCCATATTTTTAGTAAATTAACCCATTAAATTTTGTATATTGCATTATTATTTCAATTTAATGCAATATAGGTTTTAAAAAAGAAAGAGCAAAAACGGCCATAAAAACCAATTTTTGAAGCGAATATTCAACGCAACACTGAAGGAAAATGGTAGAACAACTTCAAAATGAGAAATTTGAGATTGATTTTGGCTAAACTAAGTGCGGAAACGGATTCAAAATGCTGAAAAATCTTGGAATAGACCCAATCAACTTTTTGGTCAATGGTCAAAGTCAACGATCAATGATCAAAGTCAACCAAGCTGATCAAAGTCAAAGTTCGGAGTCAAAGTTCACCTACCACAGCCAGAAGGGAGCTCGAGCGTCCCTTTTTCTGCGCTCGAGCGCCACTTTTTGAAAAAGGCCGACAATTGAGCGGCAGAGTGTAGACCGAAAATGACAGAAAAAAATAAAAAATTCAAAAGCGCAGAAGGGCGCTCGGAAGGGGGGGCTCGAGCGCTCCCCTGCATTTTTTCCTATAAAAGTCGCGATGATCAGAAGCTAAAGGACACCAATTTTTTTCATCTTAGCCAAGTTTCTGCCTCTTTAGTGGGCAGAAATAATTTTTCATCTTTTTCTTTATATATAATCAGTTTTTTTTCATATTTTAGCTTAGAAGTAGGTTAGTTTAGTTTAGTTTAGTCAGGGTCCTAAATTAAGGATTGGGCTTATGGATTAACGCCATAGCTTCGGAGAAATCGAGCCGGCTAAATCAAGATGTGCTTAAATTCGGTAACTTTTATTCTTGATTTCGATTTCCGTTTTGTAAATCTAATTATGGCACTTTAGACCCTTATTTTTGGAATGATAACTAAGTGAGAATATTTTTATATATATTTAGATTTAGATTAATTCAAGTTTCGTATTCTTTAATTGTTTAGTATTATCTATTAATTATACGTATACTTATAGTTATGATATAATTAATCGATAGTACATATACGCCCAGTTTTGTAAACCAGTGGCAGTACGTGACTACCTCGGACGGAATCAGCTAGGCTATACCAGCACCTCTGGGGTACGTAAGTAAGAAGATTAATTGAGAGGTTGGATGTTGTTAGGTTCGACCAACATATTTAGTCTTGTTAATTAATTAGTCATATTACTTACGTATCTAAGGCTAACTTCAGAAGTGGGAACTTGTAGCCCTATTTCTTGAATGATTTATTTTTTTAATTTAATCTATAATATTATACTTAAATACTCCGATTGAATTTATCATTCCAAATCATGGACCCGCTAAATTGAATTAACCGTTCCTGGATTAAATTATTTTAGCATAGTACCGTACCTTTGGATCTTTTATGGATATTTTGGACTTTTCTTGGACTTAATTTACTGTACTTTTTGACTTTTGGACTATTGGACTCAATTAAACTTATCTGTGACGGGAGATAGTGAAACAAATTATAAACTAAATTCTTAACTTGAAATCGTTAATCCCAATCTCCGTGGATCGACCCTCTACTCGCCACAGCTAGAGGTAATTCAAGATAAGCAATATTTTCAATCATTTAACCTTACTATTTTTTAGCGCAAAATGACGCGATCACAAACCTTGAGGCTTGTTTCATGAGTTTCTGAGCTGCTTTTTCATCCTCCGGGGTCATCCTCCCCTCCAAGTAGTCCATGATTGGTTTGGTCCAATCTGGGCTTAAATTGAGCTCGGCTACGGCTTGCCTCCCTAAATGGATACTTGGTTCGGAGACTTTTTCCACATGGACCAATGTAGGTCGGCTTTCGCCCAATGCCAGCCTGGACAGGGCATCAGCATTCATATTCTCCTCCCTCGGGATTTGTTGCACCGTGAGCCTCTTGAGCCCTAAGGTCAAATCCTTAACTTTGTTGAGGTAGGCCAGCATAGCATTGTCTTTAGCTTCAAACTCTCATGATATCTGACTAGAAACCAATTGAGAGTCGGTATTCAGGTCAATTGTTTGTGCCCCGAGCTGAGCCACAATTTTCAATCCCGCGATCACTGCTTCGTACTCAGCCTCATTGTTTGACGTCGGGAAGGTAAATTTGAGGGAGTATTGGTACTCATGCAGGGCCAGGTCAAGGATGACTACTTCGGCTCTATTTCCAAACTTCCCTGATGCCCCGTTCACATAGACCTTCCACACATCCTCCGAGTCATGTTCGGCTCGGCCAGTACATTCCACCACAAAATCCGTGATGGCTTGAGCTTTGATGGCTATTCTGGGTTGGTAGGTGATGTCAAATTGACTCGGCTCATTTGCCCATTTCAACAGCCTACCCGACGTCTCCGGCTTGTGCATGATGGACTTAAGTGGGGCATCCGTCATGACCTTAATTGGATGAGCATCAAAGTATGGCTTCAGCTTCCTTGCCACTGTGACAAGCGTGAGGGCGAGTTTTTCCAAGGACGAGTACCTCGCCTCCGCCCCTTGCAAGATTTTGTTGACATAATAGACCGGTTTCTGCTCCTTTCCTTTTTCCCGGACTAGTGCCGCCACCACTGCTATCCCCGAGCATGCCAAGTATAGTACCAGCTCTTCCCCCACCTCAGGTCGGGATAGTAAGAGTGGCGAAGCTAGATATCTTTTCAGCTTTTAGAAGGCATCCTGGCATTCCCTAGTCCATTTAAAATTCTTAGGATTTCTCAATATTTTGAACAGAGGAGCACACTTATCGGCCGACCTGGACATGAATCTACTCAACACCGCAACCTTGCCCGCGAGCACCTGGACGTCTTTCACGCAGGTTGGCGGTGCCAAGTTAAGTATCGCCTGAACCTTCTTCGGGTTGGCTTCTATTCCCCAAGCCGCGACCATGAAACCCAAAAATTTTCCCGCCTTGATGCCGAATACGCACTTTTTCGGGTTCAGTTTTATCCCAAAGTGCTCCATTACGGCGAAAGCTTCAGCCAGGTCGGTCACATGATCTTCCGCCCTCCTGCTCTTGACCAACATGTCATCTACATAGATCTCCATATTTCAGCCAATCTGATTCTTGAATGCCTTATTCACCATCCGAGTGTAGGTAGCTCCAGCATTCTTGAGGCCAAAAGGTATGACCTCATAGTAGTAGAGACCTTTATCGGTGGTGAAGGCAGTTTTCTCTTTGTCCCGGGATGCCATCTTAATCTGGTTGTAGCCTTTGAAGGCATCCATGAAAGAGAGTAGCTCAAACTCAGAGGTGACATCCACCATCTGATTAATCTGAGGTAGGGGAAAGTAGTCATTGGGACAAGCTTTAGTAAGATCGGTGAAGTCAATACACAATCTCCATCCGCTTGAGGACTTGGTCACTAGTACCACGTTGGATAACCAGGTCGGGTATTGAATTTCCCTTATGTGGCCGGTGTTTACCAACTTCCCCACCTCCTCTGCTATAATTTGTTGCTTATCATAATGGAAGTGCATGATCTACTGCTTTACCAAGTAGTGATTTTGGTCAGCATTTAAGAGATGATCAATCACACTCGGGTCAATACCTGTCATGTTAGAAGCAGACCATGCAAATATATGTTCATTTTTCAAGAGAAATTGGCTTATACGTTTCTTGAGGTCATCAGAGAGCTCACTCCCGATCTTCGTTCTCTTCGTTTCATCGGAGAGCTCCACCTCTTGAAGGTCTTCAACTGGGCTTCCTCTCTTCGCATCTCTCTTCTCCTCGAAAAAATCTGGTCCCCAGCCAACCTGATATTTAGGGCGGATGGAGCTTTCATAGCACTCTCGGGCTGAGAGCTGAGCTCCTCGGACGGTGGTTGTGCCGCCTGGGGTCGGGAACTTCAAGGTCTGATGGTAAGTTGAAGGAACGGCCCTGAAATAATTGAGTGCCACCCGACCCAAGATCCTATTGTACGTGGAGTTGCAATCCATCACAATGAAGTTGGCTTGAACCGAAACCTGCTTGTCTCCGTCTTCCAGTTTCAGTGGGAGGTTGATGACCCCTTCGGCTCGGTGGGCTTGTCCGGTGAAACCAGCTAAGGTGCCCCTCAATGGCCTAAGTCAGCTCCTGTTCAACCCCATCTACTCAAATGCGCTCAGGAATAGGACTTCTACTGAGCTCCCGATATCCACTATCAACCTCTTCACGGTGAAGTTGGCTATTTCAGCGCTGATCACCAACAGGTCGTCATGGGACAATATCACCCCTTCCAAGTCTTCTGAGAAGAAAGTGAGCTCATCCATCTCCCGGACCGGACCCCGCACCGACCCATACTCTCTTCCAACCCGAACATAACCCTTCCTGCCAGTCGAGGTCTCCCCACCCGACGCCAATCCTCATGCAATGGTCTCAATCATAGCCAAATGTCCGCCCCCAACTTGGCGCCTGGGTAGACTTCTCTCTCTATCTCTCTGATCGTGACCTTGGGTTGGCTGTTGATCTACTTACCTCCGGATGTGACCCTGAGCTATTAGTGCCTCGATCTCCTGTTTCAAATCTTTGCACTCCTTGGTAGTGTAGCCGTAATCCATATGGTAGCGATAATACTTGGTCCTATTGCGCTTCTCAGGTCGGCCTTTCATCCTCGACGCTGAAGGTAGGTGGTTCTGGTGCTGGATCTCTATCAGGATTCGCTCCCTGGTAGTGTTAAAGGGAGTGAACATGGTGAACTGGGGGTTCTGCTTTGGCTATTGAAGCTGTTTGCCTTGGTCATTTTGGGCCTTACCCCCAGGTTGGCCTCGAGAGGCCTCTCCCTTCTTCCCGGCTTCTTTCTCCTTGTCATCTTCCCTTTTAGCCTGATGGATTTCTTCCGAGTATATGTACCCTTCTGCCTTTACCATCAGCTCGGCTACGGTATCAACGGGGTCGATGGCCAAGAAGGACATAAGGCGGCCCGACCTGAGCCCACTCTTGTACGCCATTAACACCATGAAGTCCTCTAGGTTGAGGATTCTGAGGGACTCGTCATTGAATCGAGCTGTGTAAGTCCTCAAAATTTTCCCTGTGTGCTGTTTCACCAACAGCAATGTTGAAGTGTAGCGGGTTGCACGTCGGTTTCCCGCGAAGCGGGATAGGAAAGCCTCAGCCAGCTGATGAAAACTTGCAATAGAGCCAGCACGAAGTTTTTGGAACCAGTCCAAGGCATTGTCAACCAGGGTGGTTGAGAATGTCTTCGTCTTCATAAGGTCGGACATATCATGTAGAGTCATATGGTGATCAAAGTTGAGCAGGTGGCTAGCTGGGTCGCCATCCCTATTATAGACCGCCAGGTTGGGCATCCGGTTGTCGGTGGGCAGTGGCGTGGCCAGTACTTCTAGTGAGAGTGGGCTTACACCGAGCTGGTTAATGACCTTGGCTATAGCAGCCGCGGTCTTGGCCTGCTCGGGGTCGACATGTGCTGCCCTTTTTTCATCTCACCTTCTCAGGTCCCGCCATCGGCTCCAGGAAACCTTCTTCTTCTTGCACCCGCTTTTGCCTTAGGGCTGGGATACGGAACTGTGGACGAGCGGGCCGTGGTGTAGCTGCTGGTGAAGCCAAGGGGTCCGCAGCTAGCCGGGCTACCTGCTCCTTAAGTTGCTTGAACATCCTGAACATCATCCCATCTTTGGCGACAGGCCGGAGTTGAGGTCTTCGTCTGTTGAAGGGTTGGTTTGCGAGGCTAAGTGTATACGTTGGCTCGCTCTAACATCGGTTTGGGTTGGGTCTTGGCTAGGCACCTGCGTGGTTTCGAGGTCCCCATCCGAGTTGGGCGAGTCCTCTACCGGTGCGCTGTAGCTTCTTGTTTGTACCATGATGGTTTCTCAATGAGCGATGAGAAGAGTGATAGAAAGAACTCGTTCCCACAGACGGCGCCAAACTGTCGAGGTTGAGAATCTCGCAGTTGAGGTTGAGAGGCTACTCCTGCCAAGCTGGAATTCTAGGTTGGCTTCCTGACCTGGATTTTCGGGTCGGCTTCCTGACCTGCACAAGGAAAATGAAGGAAAAGGCGGGGTGACGACCTGAATTTTCCTCTCGGGCGTGTAAATGATTAGTATGTCCGAGTTGACGGAATAGTTGAGAGCATTTAATAAGCAGTTACCTCAGAAATGAAGGGGTGGAGCTCTATTTATACTAAATTCGGACCTGACAGCATTTAATGCGGCGCAACTTTATTTCCCCATCAAGGCTTTATGTCCCATC
Organism: Ehretia macrophylla; assembly: GCA_037974665.1. NCBI lineage: Eukaryota > Viridiplantae > Streptophyta > Magnoliopsida > Boraginales > Ehretiaceae > Ehretia > Ehretia macrophylla. The sequence goes on from CM075781.1 coordinate 10,594,178, forward strand.
AAGACAGTTGGCGCATAGGTCGGGGTTTTTCTGGGTCGGGGTGAGGTCGGATCGGCATCCAGGTTGGGCATTAGCTGAATACGCTGGTCTGGGCTCGGGTTGGCTGACCTCAGCTCTGTGCTAGTATCTTACCTCAGCTCAGGGTCCACCCTCGTCAGATAGACACAAGCACTACACCGTTATGAAATATTTTTAAGTGCCTCAGAGTGGTTCACTAGACTATCATATACATTTTTATGACCAAAAAACAAAAAAGGAAAGAAACCATCGGATACATTTCTAAGGCCTTCACGTCATTTACTTAGCAACTTATTAAATAACATTCAATGATTCAAATCTAATGGTTCCCTTTTCACTAAAATGGATGTTATTTGTACTTGCCATGAGTAGAGATAATTTCTTCATCATCTCGTGAGGATATGCTATAAGATTTCCTCCTTTAAAGTCCTATCTTAAGTAAATACTAGTGTTGTACCCGTGCGATGCACGGGTGTGATAGTAATACGTAGTTACTTAAGTAATTTGTCGATTTATTCAACTTTTTAATCACGTTATTTACAAATTATAATATGTAGTTACTGTAAGTAATTTACCATTACTAAAGAAACCAAATAAAGTAAGCATTTATTCTTTTAAAAATGTGACAGTAAGTACTATTTAACAAAGATCGAACCTTTCAAAAGACAAATATATTTCCTTTCTTCGAATTGTTGTTTTTACAAAATTCACACCTACCTCATCTTTATTTGACACCATTCTCACTCTTTGTAAATGTGATCTATTTGGAAATAATTCATTTTTACTATCAGATGTTTGAATGATCCAATGGTCAAAGAATATGTTGTGATCTTGTATAGATATGGTTCTCAACAAAAGATGTTGGAAAACTTTATACTACACAAAAAAATTATTATTATTTGATCAACTTGAACATATCCTCTAAAAATATTATGGACTACCTAGCAACTTATAATTGATGGCTGTAATGAATTTAAATTGAAACAGATTTGTTATCGCTTTCAATTTACAAATATGTCTCATTAATTTAAAATGCATTAGTAATATTTGAAGCAAATTTGTCATATGATCTAAGTGAAATTCAAATGACTGGGCAAATCACTTGAGAAGTCATATGATACAAGACTTTGTTTTTATTGCTAAAACTGCATTATAAGATAAACATTAATGAATAAGGAATATAAACATATTAAATCAAATCAACGATCAAAATAATAAGAGATGCATACTTAGCTAATTTATTATTTACAATACTTCTTTGAAAACCACATTAGTTGTAGTTTTTAATATTTTGTCATTAACAAAATCTTTAATCCTTTTTTGCTTGTCACTCTTGAAAATGCAATATATAGTAACTCATGAATGAAAGTAGGTCTTGAAAGACATAACCCAACATGAGAAAGAGTTTGATCCTGACTTTTATTTATAGTCATGGAAAAACTTACAGCCAAGCAAAATTGCCTTTGTTAAAATTTAACGGACAAACTTTGGTTAGATGAGATCATAGTCGCCAATGTATATTACTTCAAGAATCGATATTTAACAAATGAAATGTTTCAATAAATTATAAAATACTTAAATATTAGTGTGAAGTGCAAAAATGTTCATTCTTAGTATATATGATTGGAAAACATACTCTTAGTTCTTGTCAGTTTAGAACATCATCTACCATTTTTATCTAACTCTACCATACATGTTTTATTCTACTCATATTATTCTATCTAAATAGAGTTGAAAAAATTCTTCTAATATAGAACTATGATTCCCAAGTATTTGTTTCATTTATTCCGTCAATATTCTCTATACATCTTCTAATAAACCAAGTGCATGAAAAGCTTCCTTAAATCTAGAATACTAAGATAATAATCCTCCTTATTGGCTGGAAGCACGTGTGATATTATTCTAATAACAAACCTTTTTTTTTCTTTGATATCACTTATGCTCACATTATTTATAAACAAATTTTATTTGAAAACTCTAAATACATCAGCTCGTCAACTTCCTCATGCTCCTTATTGCATTCATCCAAAGTTCAAACATTAATTTCTTTTAACTTCTTCATTTGATTTATTTTCCTTATAGATAAATGTGTTTTTTAAGGGAAGATAAATTGATAGATTTTATAGTTGGACATATAAAATGAATATCTTAATTCATCAGAAAGTTGGGATTAATCTCCATTTACAAGTCTATCATATAGAGTAGTTGTAACTCGATTATGACCATTGGGAATATATTTGAATAAATATTTAATTGCAATTGTCTTACACATATGTAGTCAATATTGATATGAGCATAATATTTTATGGGAAATATTGAGTAATAAATGACGATATTATTGAGCTCAATCCCTTTTCTTTATAATTGTTCGTCCATCTCTTATTCTATATTGAGAAAATCCTTCTCCATTAATAGTGATGGAAAATTTTTATTTTTTTTCTTAGCCAATATGGTTACATTGAAGAAAACAAAAAGTAAAAGCCAAGGAGATATGTTGGATTAAATTGGGAAGATTGCATTATTTGTCCACTCTATTTTGTTGACGAAACTCACCATATGCATTTTTTTTTCCACTCTATTTCGAAATACAACAAACGAAATCATAAAATAGAAATATTTTCCACTTTATTTCAAAATACAACAAATGAAATCATAAGATAGAAATATACTCATATAGCAATTCATGAATTTTAAAAATACTACCCAAGGAGATAAGTTGGATTAAATGGGAAGATTGCATTGCTTGTCCCAAACTATGTGCAGAATATTGACTAACTTCCCATTGCCCTACTATTCTACGACTCTTATTGTGGATGGATAACTTAGAAGTCTGGATATCTCATTCAAGCAAGAGACTATCTGACCTTTCAATTGATTGTTGAACTACAAATAGTGATATTCAAACTTATTACATTGTTTCAATACTGGGTATCGGAAAATATGTGATGTACAATTAGAGAAAACAATTAACACAATTAGATCGATGACTCAAGTCAAAGCAATTCCATTGTGCATGGTTATTTATGATATATGGAGGAATATTTTCAGCATTTAAAATAAATTTTAGAATGTGTTGTCCCATTTTTTGGGTCTACATTGCATATTAAAATTACAAATATTTGTCTTATTTAAATAGAATTTCATAAATCTTATCCTTACAGATATCACTAGAGTTACAATTATCAATGTAAACAACATTTGTTGAACCTAAAAAAATGAATGTGAATCTTTTTTTTCACTTATTTATGGCTCTTTTATGTAATTTTTACTATACAAAATTGAATTTTCAAAATTAATCAAGCTTTTAATTAAAAAGTAAACTAATTTCATGAGGGATGTTTTATCATTAAAAAAATAAAGGTATAAGTTTCTTTTCAATTATTTATGGTTTTAAATTTAAATTTCACTATATGAATCGAATGTGAAATTTTTTAGATAGAAGTAAAAAGAAAGAAAATGGACTTTTTTTTTCTCGATGCAATTTTATTTTTGTTAAAAAATAATAATAATAACCACATCTAACTTCTTTTTCAATGCAATTCCATTTCAGACTAAAAAAAAAAGAAGTTCAACTTGACCGAAAAAAAGAAAATAAAAAAAAGTTCAATGTTGGATCTCTTTTTCAATGGAATTTTATTTTTGACCAAAAAAAAAAAGAGAAAAGTTTCAAGTTGGATGATGTCTAACCATTGCTACGAAACTTGTGAGATGACAAATAAAATCAAAAATATGTAACATATCAGATGAAGGCAAATGTAATTTTTTATTTTTTTATTTATAATTTCTACCACCTAAACTTGTTTTTATTTTGATATTATCTACATTTTAACACATAAAATAACATATGAAGGCAAATATGAATCAAATATTTAACTTATTAGATGTAAATAAGATTCTTTTTTTTTTGTGAGATTGAAATTTTAAATTCATCAAACTTTTAATTGAAAAATTAAACAATTCTGTGAGAGATAAATTTTTTATTTAACAAATGAATGTGGAATTTGTTTTACCTATTTATGATTCCTTAATGTAATTTTTACTATATTCAGTGAATTTTCTAAATTGATCAAGCTTTTAATTGAAAAACAAAGTAATTTTATGAGAGGGGCTTTAACATTTAAAAAATGATGTATAATTTTTTTTCGCTTATTTATATTTTTTTTTAATTTTATTTTTTCATCGTATGAATCGAATATTTAAAACTTCTAGATAGAAGTAAGATTCTTTTTTTTATTATTTAGATATGATACTTATTTGATCACTTGTAGTATAATGGTGTTTTTAGATAGAAATAAAAATACTTTTTTCTTGTTGTGGTTATTTATTATGTTTGAAAGAATATTTTCAACATTTGAAATATTTCAAAAAATTATAGAATGAATTTGTGATATTTTTTGGATCATATTACATATTAGAACTATAATAATTCATCTTATTTGAAAAAGGGTCTAGCAACTCTTATTATTGTAAACACCGTTAAAATTATAATTATCAATGTAAACAACATTCAGTGAATATAAAAGGAATACTAATTCTGTTATTAGATGTCTAAAGTTATCATTGTTAATATCCATGATTGTATCTCTATCATTGTAGACTTGATCAAGTATTTTTCTCAAATTATATTTAATTAAAGAAGAGACATATATTGCCAACGAAATTAAAAACATATCAGACAATAAATTTTAAGAGATACTTTTATACTTTTTGTTTAAAGTTAGTTAACTTTTAATTGTAATCTTTTTGAACGATTAATTGTTTATGTACTGTGACAAGTCATTTGATAACTTTGGAGCATTTATTCTGAAATAGTTGCTGCTTACTTATAGACTTTGGAGCATATATATATATATATATATATATATATATATGTACTTATTTGGTTACTTGTAGCATAATGGTGTGTTTAGATAGAATATAATTTATGTACTGTGACAGATTAAAGCAATCATTTTCGTTTAACATGAAAAAAAAATATACTATTGGATGTGTAAAGTGACCATTATTAATATCCATGATTGTATATCTAAAAATGATCAAGGTTATTGCATTTAATCAGTCATTCAATAGACCACCCCTTTGAAATAATTATGTATATAAAAGCTAATTATAATTCTTTTTCTTTTTTTTTTCTTTTTGGTTTCGTTATTGTCTTTCTTAAAAGTAGAGACCCTACGTATATAATATAAAAAATATCAAAATAAAGTACACATCCAACTTTATAACATATCATAAAATATATCACATTATATACGAAGCATCAAATAACAAAAATAGAACAATATCAATAAATGACTTTTAAGGACTCATCCTTCTCTTCCTTAATCATTTTCCTAATTTAGTAGGATATATCTCAAATTCAACTTTGGCATTCTCTCTATTTATTGCTTATCTCAAACCCTCTTGAAAGGCAACGCACAAACTTGGACCCCTCAACAACATCTTCAGAGCACTGGAATATTACACTAATTTTTTACAATACCAAAAAATTAACAATGATAAGTAAAAATAATAAGCAAACAGAATTAGCAATATTAATTAATGAAATATGAAACTGATCCCCTATTATTATATCAACAATCATCTTGTCAGGAATATTTGTGAAACTCGATCCAATAGCATTAATATCAAATATCTTGACAAAAAAATAAAAATAAAAAGAGTGCGTAACAGATTAATTAAAAATTAAATAAAAATAACTTGAAGGACCCTAAGATTTATTTTATGAACAAATAAATCACCTATTTTACAAATGCAAAAGACAAAAACTAGGTTAAAGAGTTGGATCATTTGTCGTCTTTGTAATGACGTATGAAGATTTACATTGGTTGACATTATTGACTCGAACTTTAACCTCAAAAAAAAAAATAATCCTCACATTTGGTTAAGTTTGAGGTCCAAATTGAATGTTATCATGTTATTTTAATTAAGGTTTCAAGGAAATATGAAATGCAAAGTATCTCAACCTCTTTAGCCAGATTCAAGTCCTCGGTTGCATTTACCCTTCTTGAGTCAATGCAAAGAAAACACGTTACATCAAAATCCTAATCTAAACGAAGATGCCAAGAAAAAATGAATATCAACAACAGTAAAAGCTACAAACTCCTGCTTCTATGGCAAAAAATTACCGTTTTGCAAGCTCTTGCTTCTATGACAAATTTTTTTTTTAAAAAAAAGCTCTTGCTTCTTCAACTCTGGCAACTGAGCATAAAAAACATAGCTGTCGTACAAAGATTAAAATAAGCAAAATCTACAAACTTGAACGAAATATCATGATATATCACCACGAACACATTTAACACATAAGTACCATTAATAGTAGAACAAATTAAAAATATATAAAACTCACCAAACCTAGCTAGAAAAAGGAGTTACACACAAACATAATAATTAAAAAACATAGCTTTATCTCTTTTACATTATTTTTATTTTTTAAATAAAGAGTTATAAATGTCAAAAGGTACCTTATAACGTCACTAGTCTCATTGGTGAGAGTTTCCATGCTAACTCTTCCCACGACAATCTACAAAATTTCATTAACAATAAATACATCAATTACGCTATAAAAAGTAATTAAACTACGGAAGGGAAGTAAACTGATTTTGATGTAACATTAAATTAGAAACGATATGGGGAGAAAAAACTGCAAATCATATATATACACATTAGAGTCATTTAATCTATAAAGATAAATGAATTTAAAAGAAGATAGACTACATTCCTAACATACATAGGATACAAATTAAAGATACAATTTGATCTAATAGATCTGATAGTTAGTTGTGATATGGATTAGCAGCTATTAGATATATTCAAAATAGTGAAATCAGATTTTTTTTCACATAATTGAAGGGGTAATATTTTTTTAAGGAAAATTGATTATTTGCTTACACATGACATGATAATTATTCCCCAATAATACTCATTTGTCGACATGTGACATATGTGGTTGTTCTCTTAGAATATTAATAAATTCGTTTCTAGTCGTCAACTTAATCTTGGTAGAGTCGTAACAGAGGCGGGTAGTGAGTTTGAGTGGGCTGAGTTAAATCAAAGATAGTCGAGAAGCTTATAGTAAACAGCTTAGTGGGCTTGGTGGTTGGGCTGTTTATACCTTCGATTTAATAAAAGAAAAATATGATATGAATTTGTGTGCTCGAAAAATAAAAGCATCTATCACAAAATTAAAATTGATTAAAAAGTAATATATATCGATTAAGCTCATGCACATACAAGCCCCGCTTTTGAGTTCAGGTTCAGCTCAACAAGCTATTTACGTTACTCAAACCTGATCAAGCTCGATAAAACTAATTTTCAAGAAGTTCGCAACTTCAAAGCACTAATATGCACCTTTAGAAACAACAACAACTGTTAGAGAAATATTTGGGCCTGAGAATGAGACTCATCCAGCTCATGCAAGTACATAGGCCCACCATGTTTGAATCGTGCTAGACCAAAATATTTTTCTAATTGTTATTTTCGACCTATCTCTATTTCGTTATTACTCACAAATCCATCCTTTTCTATCTCATTTTTGGTCACGAAACTAACCTATCTTGATACGTAGGTTGTGTTCTTGTACATTTTCAGAGCAATGGAGGGGAAATGAGGCCAGAATGGAAGAATCATTTCCTCACATATGTGTAAAACTATTCTAGAACATAATTATGAGTGAACAAATGTAAATTAGCTGCAAAAAGAGAAAAATGTTTTTTATTTAAAAGAGTGAAGGACTAAAATTAAATGAAAGAAAATTCTGACTACTCTACACTCATATCTATAATCTTGATTTTACAAATTCTTTTTATGATTTATCAAGGAAATCGTTTCAACAATAAAAAAAGAAAAAAATGCAAAAGCCACTTAAAAAATAAGTGAAGCAGTTTAGCAGTGGTAGGTAATCATTCTGTAAAATTTGATCTTCCGCCATTTTAAGTGTAGTTGGTATAGATCTAATTATCAAGACCTGGATTGCTTTAACTATTCATTTTTCTCAATGATCTCTTTTTAATAAATTTTTTGGACACGTAAATTTAGATATGCTAAATTTTTGAACATGTAAAAAGATAGACATGATTTAAATAATAGACATAAAATCTATCAAAATTAATTTAAAAAAAAAACAAATTTATTTAAATTTAAAATATAATAAATCATTCATCCATACTTTGACTAACTTTTTGGACTTCTGAAGTATCATAATGACCTTAGGTTATATTTCAATGAGTGGCCTATCGTTGCATCTTTCCACCTGAGATCACCAAGACAAGGCAAACTTTTTTTTTTGGTCGGGAACCAAAGTCATTTTTAGCTCCTGCAAATGTAAAAAAGATTCGCAAACACAAAAACAAAAAATCTAAAGGGTTAATATTTGTCATAGTTTTTGAATTATGGCTTTTGAGAACTTTTAATTTCTTGATTTTTAAAATAAATTTTTTAATTCTTGAATTATGATTGTTGGAAATTTTTAGTCTCTTAATTTTTAAAATAAATTTTTTAGTCTCTAGAGTTATATTAGTGAGATATTTTTAGTCTAAGATACTAATTGTATCTAAGATTACTGATATTTCACTAATATAATTCTAGGGCTTAAAAGATTTATTTTTAAAATTAAGGGATTAAAATTTTTTAACGATCATAATTTAAAAACTAAAATATTCATTTTAAAAATAAAAAAATTAAAAAATTTAACAACCATAATCTCGGGCATAGGATAATTATTAACCATAATCTAAATAAGAAAAGCATAAAATCAAGTGATCAACGACCGACCGACCACTCCTTTCTTCACTCATAACAACCTCAAATTTTCGTCAAGCTATCACATCATCTCCCACTTACAGAAAAAAGAAAAAAACTTTTTTTTTTTTTTCCAATTTAACCAAATCCAAAAAAAAGAAAAAAAAAAACTATCTCTCTCTCTCTCTCAATCATGTAACCTTAAATTTTGCTCGGTCATGCGGCCTTCTTCGATGTCATGTGTCAAATAAAACTCTTCGTGTATCGTTAAAAATATTCATGATTTTGTCAAATTACATTTGTAGTGTTTATTTTTTATGGTACCTCGTATTTTAAATAAAGTTATAAATTAGATTATAAAACTGATCTGACAACTTGTGTTACCTATTAACAACTTGTGTTACCTATTAATTGGCATAGTTATTATCCTACTTTTTTATTTAATTTTTGTTTTTAACAAACTTTTTTATTTAATTTGTTACATACCGATATTGTATATAATACTCATCACTCGACTGACATTGAATTATTATTAATAAGGGTCAAAAAAAAAAAATCATGTGGTCTCCCACTCATAAATAAAAGAAAAAAATATATTTTGTTCAAAGCCAGGAAAAAAGAAAAAAAGAATCTGTTTTGTTATTTTCTCTCTCTCAACCAATGATGATGGATGGGCGAGATGCTGGGTCAACGGCCATGCCTTCTCACCACAGCAACAACACTTCATCATCATCATCATCATCATCATCATCATCAACTTCTTCTTCCCTCCGCTTCTTGGGCCTTCTCAAACAACCTGACCTGGACTCGCTTAAGGCCCACTCACAGACCCAACACAACGACCCACTTGAGCTCGAGCTCGAGCTCGACGAAAGCGATGTCGTTTGGTCTTCCTCCTCTTCCTTCTCCGATTCCACCTCTCGTTCCCCACCTCCACCTCTCTCCACCACCTCTCCGTCGCAGCTCCATCACCAGCACCACCTCCTCCACCACCACCAAACCCGGTTCAACCAGTCAAAATCTGGTCTCTCAGCTGCTCTCTCCGACGACCACCACCCATTTGTCCGCCGTAAATCGACCCTCAACCCATCCCTCTCTGCCACGTCCGCCGCCAGGACCATACCGCTGGTGAATTCGGGTACGTATTCAAACGGTGGCGTTAAGTTCCATCAGTCAGCTCCGGTGAACGTGCCGGCATGGCCCAAAAATGTAGGAGACTTCAATAAAAATAGAAATTGCAGTAATTTAGACAAGTTTGATGAGGTGGAAGATGAGCTCGAAGATGAAGAGGAAATGGTGCCTCCTCACGTGATCGTGGCGAGGTCGCACGTGACTTTCTCTGTCTTCGAAGGCGTCGGCCGTACGCTCAAAGGTAGAGACTTGCGCCGTGTTCGCAACGCCGTCTTTCAGAAAACAGGTTTTATCGATTGAATCAAACAAGCCTTTATCGCACTAGTACGTGGTGTTAGCTTTTTCTCTATTTAAAACCAGAAAAAAAGAAAAAAAGATCGCATTTTTATTCTTAGTAATTGTGCTAAGTAGTGACAACGGATCCATTTAGTTGAACAAAACTTGATTTAGTTTGATTCTGTGTAGGATGGGTAGCGAGTGTTGTGTTAAGGGCTATGAATGTAACAAGCTAGTTGTTCAAAGCCTTTGTTGTAATATTTATGTTTTAGTTAATTAAAAAAAAAAAGAAGAATAAATATGGCTACTTTTATCGGAAAATAAGCTACTTGTGAGAATGATTGTAAATATTGTTTTTTCAACTTGTGAATATCAGTAATTAAGTAAATAATAAAATTGAACGTTTCAGTTTTTCTTTTCTTCATGTTATTATTTGTCATTTCTGCATTGATTAAAACTGCTATTAATTAGGGTGACATAGTAGTTTGGGTGACAACGTTAGTCTTGCTTGTGGGTTTTTCGAGTCTATGACTAGTCTTTCTAGAAGCAAACTGTCGAGTAAGGCAGCTATGCCTTATCAGGATAATGGAAGCAACAACTTGAAGTCATGCAAGAGATACGAGCATCAAAAAGGTAGAATCTTCTTTGGATTGTAGAAATACTCCGCAGAAAAGATTAACTGAATTTGCTGCCGTTTGCGAACATCACCTTAAGCAGTGGAGACGAGCTCTCACCACAATTTTGTGGTCCATCAATGTTATGTTCCATGAAGATCTTTCTACTAGGTGGTGATAGTCTCAAACTTTAGTCTTGATTCTACCGAGGTTTGGTGCGAGGTGGATAGTTGACTTTTATCGTATTCAAATTTGAGCTCTGATACTACTTTGTTGTGATCGGCGTCCACAATGAACATTAAAGTAGTAGAAACAACAAGAAGAAGATTTATTGGTATGCTAAAGCTAAACAAAGAGATCAAAGAGACTACAGTTTAATAAGAAGTGTTCTGTGAAGCCAGGAAGGTCATGCAGATGGGACGTTTAACTCCGGCCAAAGCAAGAATTGATGAAGGGAGAATCCACAACCCATCTCCACATATTAGACCAGATGCAACTGCAGGAACCATCAGATCAGCCTTTTTGCTGTTCAGTTTGTGCCAAAAGAAGACGATTACACTGCCAACACACATATCAATTGCAAAGTAACCCCCAACTAGGAAGGGCACAGCCATAGCCATAGGCAGGGGAACATACTTCCCAATCTTTTTAGGGGTCATGTCTCTGAACAAGTTGGCAAGTACGGCAAAGGCGAAAAAACCATAACAGAGCTCCAAGCAATGCTTTGGCAGAGCAGAGAAACCTTGAACACCCAAAATTGCCATGTTTCTGTATATCAATGCATACGGAGCTTTGTACTCCCCGTTCGGGTTCCCTACATCAAAAGCCTTGTAGAACAGAAAGAAGGTGAGAGGAGCTACCACGCAGCCTACGCCAGTTCCAATAGCTTGGCTAATAATCATTGCTCGAGGGGAAGTAAGGGTGATATGGCCTGTTTTAAGATCATGCATCAAGTCAGATGATATGGTAACAATTGATTTGATCAGACCACACCCGATGAGTCCTGCAACTACACCATTATCTTTCCCAGCCAAAGCAGCAAGCACAAACAGTGCTACTTTCCCATAATTGTATCCCATATTCATGTCCGTCAGACCGGCACCGTAGGCGTTGCAGAAGCTCAAAGCAGGTGCAAGAATGTAGGCAACCACAACGTAATACCACTTGAGCGGAGGAAACATGATCGGGATTACTATGATGGAAATAATAGAGAATAGCAGGTACCCTACACAGGCTACCCATAAAGGGATGCCCTCTCGCAGGAACAACTCATTCCGTTGAAGATCATCAAGGGGCTGGCTCTTCTCATCTGGATCTGATACAACAGGAAACATTTTAGTCAGTTGATCGTACTAATGCTGAGCAAAGACAGATGCTCCTTTCTCTCCAATACTTGTACCGAACTTATCTCTTTGTTTGTCGTTAATCCAGAAGATCGTTCCGGAGTACACATTTCTTTCTCTTTTCATGATTGACATTAGCGTCTTAGGTATCATATTTCTTACTGACATGTTCTTGCATTGAACTAGAGAGGGTGCAAATTGGTGACTTACATGTTTTAGGATTCTTCTTCTTGTTCATCGTGATATATAGGCTTCTACCAGTGAAAAATAGTGTCTTGACAAAATGATACAGGCCATCCCCCAGGATGAGAGCTATGGGAACAAAAACCTGCAGCATTCCAGAGAAAATGAAAGAGAGGAAACGTTATTATAGTGGTAGAAACTGAAGGATGTAAACAAATAGCACGCCCCTCCACTAAAAACCGACATGGGATACAGAGGAATAGACTATTCTTTCTTCTTCCCCAAACATGTTACTGCATTTTCCAACTGTCTAACCAAATCAAACTCTCTCTCTCGATACGTTCATCATCACTTCGCATTATCTGGATCTAAGGACGTGAACCTACAGCTACATCAATTCGTTTAAATGACTAAAGACAGAAGGTGGAATTTATGCATTCACTTATCACTACTACTCATCTTTCTTAATATTCCAATCGGACTAAATGCTGAAAGGCTGTTAAAACATAGTTCATTTGGAAAGCCATAACAGATTAAACTTCAAATTCACGGACCTTGTAACCATTGAGACTATTCATACTGCTTTCTGGCAAAGATGCCGAGTACCATTCGCCCTTGCGTTCACTTATTAGAGGCCACATGATACCCCATGACAGAACAGCTCCAAGAAGCAAAGAGAAGTTTACTATATGGGAACAAATCATTCCAGCTCCAATGTAAGTTGCGCTGAAATCAAAGTAAAATCTGCAAAAATCCAAATTTAAGTTGAACGATGATTGATACATAACATAATAGTACAACATTTGCAAAATAAAGATAGCAAGTACGCACGAATTTTTCCGAGCTTTCAAACCGAATGTGGGGAAGTACAGAAATCCACATTGATCTCCACCAGAGAAGAACCACTGGAAGAAACCCCACAGGAAACTGAGCGAGAAGAACTTCATGAACCCACGAACTTGTTTCCTAAAAATTTCAAACAGAAAAAGTTCTAATATGCATTACAGTCAGTATCTTAAGACAATGAACTTTTTCAGTAATAGCATACTTGGCCATCTTGTCTCCCTTAGGTGTGTGGAACCCATTGATAAGAACAGCAGTAGCAGTTCCACTGGGATATGTTAACTTGTAATCTATGATCATGACCTGCAGAACATAAACGAAAACCATGAATGAGAAAGGAATTCAGTCATATCACACCAAATGTCATCTTGATTGAAAAATTCATGGGTTAGTTTAGATTCGTCCATCAGTCTCTCACATGGTTGGTGGACATAAACGTGTGATCCCACCAATTTGTAAGAGACTGATTCCAGTTTGGATTGACCGAGTAATTTCCCATCTTGATCCGAGACAATTATGCAATCCACTGATCCAACATGTCTCACTACCAAGTTCAAACACAAATTATACCTTTCGGAGAGGAATCAAGGCAAATAACCCTACAAAGGCAGTCAAGAAAAGGAAACTCATCATCCAATCAAGCCCAGGATTCTTTATACTCTCTGGTGTATTCCCCGGTGTATCAACTCCTGACAGCTCGTATGTCTTCCTGCTTAGTCCCAGCAGATAAGATGCAAAACCACCTACAATACCATATTCAATTAGGAAAGAAAGAAAGAAAGAACAAAGTAAGTTTTAGGACAACTTAATAAGATAAAAGGAACGGGGGGGAGATAAAAGAACAATTTTCTAATAGACTAGCAAAAGATTTCTGACCTCCCATAGCAATGGCATAGCACGCAACAGCAGAAGTCTGAATAATGGTATTCTCCTGTCTAGTGAATGGAGTGTGATCAAAACCAGTCATCTTAAGCAGCTTAGTCCATCCCCGCATAAACACGAAAGCAACAAGAGCAGCAGAGACATTGAGATTGGGGACAAGCCCAGTATTGAGGTTGATTTTCATTGCTATCACACTGTAAATGGTCCCAATCACTATACTCGCAATAACCCCTCGAATTGTGAGCTGTTTCGCCCATGGAGGAATCCTTGTCATATCCTCTTGCTCATCTCTCACTTCTTCCCTGTCCTCTCTCTCTATCTCCTCTGAGCCTTACCTTTCCATCCTCCTCATTTCAACACCATACATTTAGTCCCTTCTGCAAATCATGAAACGAAAAGGTTTTATAATTAAACACAAAGATTCACACACTTACACATGTAAAAAAAGTGTGAAACACATATATCTACACCAAAAACAGATGTAAGATGAATAGATAAAGTAAAAGGAATCAAGACAATCTAACCTCAGCCAATGCTTTTTCTTCTGTAACCACTTGGATGGTAAAAAATGATCAAAAATTTTCCGACCCACGAAACTGAATAATGCTAATTTCTCTGCGGCAAGACATTTACGAAGAATAAGAATCACTTGCTTAATTAAAAAAAAAAAAAGACGATCACAACAGAGTACGAGATTCTTAAAATACTAACAAAAGACAAGAATGGTTTTTTCACATCCTCGGAATTCGACCATTAAAATGAGCAGACAAATATCCTTATCAAATGTCTCTGATCATGCAATCATAGAAATATCAAATTCTACACGTATATCAAGAAAATACCCTTAGGTGGACTCTCTTTCTTATCTCTATTTCAACCATTAATTCAAAAATAATAAATAGCTTCAAGAATATAATTAAATCAAAACTTATTAGTCAATGTGGAAATAGAAATTTTAAAGTCAAAGGACTATTCTATTTCGCATCATGTACTGCTTCGGTAGTACAACGTTTGTACTATAGATTAACGGAATCCAACCACCACTATAATTAACTACATGTAAGAAGTGTGAACATAATCTTTTACCCTCTCGTTGACTTTTTCTTTACCTATGTAAATTTTATGTGTCTTAAAACGGTTACGTACATTTACTATTTTGATATTGTTGTACTACAAGTTGGATCTTGAGGAAGCTTCGCTTAAAAGTGTGTGCCCATCTGGCATGTGGATGTGGTGGAATTTGAAACGTGGTGCATTGAAATTGAATACAATTTTTGTCAGTGACTTTAGAGATAGGCCATGGAGTTGACTTGACGAATGTTTCATTCATCCGATGCCAATGAACTTGTACTCCATTAATATAGCCATCATTCTGCATTCAATGTATCTTACTCTAAAAATGTAATTCGGGTGATATATAATAATATTTGTATTACTTATGTAAATTTACATAACAAGAAAATGTCATTTTGTTCATGGAACGTTGGGTAAATCTGAAATAAATCTATGTAAATATAAAAATTCCTTCAAAAGTCCTCATACTTTAACTTCATTTGTGATTTTTTTACCGGAAGAGGGGCAATAAGCTGAAATACTATTTTTGTCCTTACTTGCAATTTGACAATTGTCCAAATACTTTTTTTTATTATTAATTTCCAACTTGTTCATTACAATAAAACTGCACTAACGTGACTTTATTTTTAACCAAGTAGCAGATGGTCACACTAATTTCTTTTAGCTAAAATTCCTTCACGACGTATCGTTCTATGAAGCAATGAAAAATCCAAATTTGCTATCCACATCACATTGCAAAGGCAAAAATGACATTTTATTGCATTATCCCTTCTTCTGTCAAAAAATACAAAAAGAATTAAAGCGCAGTGATTTGTAGAGAGATTTCCCGATTTAGAAAAAAATATATATCTAATTTTATTATATTTCTTGACTAAAATTACTTTTCCTCAAATTTCAAACGTGCGTAACAGGAGAAATGAAATTGATGTAATATGATATACCATACACAGTTTGAACCTCCACTTCACAATCTTGCATAACTGACGTGTTAATCATGAAAAAGCTTAAGGCGCATCTGATTACGTCAGTGGTAACAATCTTATTCAATATGTGAATGCAAAATAATTTTCAGAAATGTGATTTTCGAAAATGAAATATTATTTTGTGAACCAAATACTTTTTCTAATGTAATAGACATGGTAAAAATGTTTTCACCATCGTGATATTAACCCTTTAACCACAATGACTTGTTTACCATATACATCATGGTAACATTAATTAACATATAACCATCAGGATCTCAATGGGTAGGGATGAAGTGGCCGATAGAGTAGGAATTACCAAAAATTTATTTATGAACATTATTTTTAACTAATTTCACATGCCTTTTCTATTTTAATATAATCATATATGTAAGGAATTTGAATTCTTTTATAACTTTTAATAAACATAATTGTCACCATAACAATCAATACCTTTAACAAAAATTGCTAGTAGAGTACATAAGTGGATACCTTACCCATACATGTGGATAACAAAATGCATACCAACACATCCCATTTCCCAACTTAGATATTATTTTCAATAAAAAGCTCAGTTATTGCTCATTAATATTCATCCCATTCATGTCTCGTGATTACAGGTTAATTTCATAGTTGGGAATAATATACCCCGTATGGCATATATTATGTGTCGAGGTCGGAATCTTGACATTGAAGTT
Organism: Ehretia macrophylla; assembly: GCA_037974665.1. Taxonomy (NCBI): domain Eukaryota; kingdom Viridiplantae; phylum Streptophyta; class Magnoliopsida; order Boraginales; family Ehretiaceae; genus Ehretia; species Ehretia macrophylla. Next base: position 10,610,941 of record CM075781.1, read on the forward strand.
GGAAGCTTCTCCTATCGAGCTCGAATTCTGAGTCGGTTCCTCAACTTAGATTTTCGAGTTGGTTACCTGACCCGCACAAGGAAAAGGAAGGAAAAGGCGGGGTGATGACCCGGATTTTTCCCTCGGGCGTGCGAATAACTAGTATGTTCGAGCTGGCGAAATAGCTGAGAGCATTTAATGAGCAGTTACCTCATAAATGAAAAGGTAGAGCTCTATTTATACTAAATTCGGATCTGACAGCATTTAATGCGGCGTAACTTTATGTCCCATCAAGACTTTATGTCCCATCAAGACAGCTGGCGCAAAGGTCGGGGTTTTCCTGGGTCGGGGTGAGGTCGGATCAGCATCTAGGTTGGGCATTAACTGAATACACTAGCCTTGGCTCGAGTTGGCCGGCCTCAGCTCGCTGCGGGTATCTTACCCCAGCTTGGGGTGGGTATCATACCTCAGCTCAGGGGTCCCTCCCCGTCAATCCCCCCGCCCTCCCAAGTCGAGATCGAGAAGGTGAGATATGGATTTGGAAGTTTTTCCCGAGCTGGAGGTGCCCGACCCCGGTAAAGTGGGGGTGGCCACGTCAACGGTGTATGCCCTTCAGATGGCTGACGCGTCACCAGGCAGTTATGACAAGATGCGAGTTTGGGATTCCCGAGGCGGTTACAGGAATTGCCTATAAATAGGGCCTTGACATCCAAGATTCATTTCACACTTTGTTTACGAAATTTGGAGCTTTCAGGTCGGCAACCAGAGTGGTCAGACACTTTTAGCTCGGCAAATATCTTCTCGGGGTATTCAGCTCGGAATCCATTAACTCGGAGCCAATTAGGTCGGAGGTAATTAGGTCGGGTCATCTTCAACAATTAGTGCAGTAGGTATATCCTGACTCCCTTTAGTTATTCCTGCACATATTTTAATTTGTAAACAGAATGGGGAGGTCAGAGTCGGAAGATTCCCAAGCGATAGAAGTGAGATCCTATGGAGGGGATGAGAATCCGTCGAGCTCGGAATCGACCTTAGATGGAGGCTGCGGTGATGACAGCGAATGTATATCTCAAGGATCAGCTTGGCAATCTGGGCTCAGGGTGAGTGATGATGATTGCCAAGTAATCGAGGTCAGGCAAGTGCAAGAAGAAGTCGAAGCAGACCCTTTGGCCGACCAGGGAGACTTGGGAGATAGGGAGGATGAGGAGCCATTGAACCAGTTTGAGGGAATTGAGATACCACAGGAGTACTTAGCTGGAGCCTCCGCGTCGGAATCGATTGAAGCAGTCCCGATTAGGGCGGTCCGACCTCGAAGCTCTGCTACAGCCAGTGGTTCATCGGCTCGGGGGAAGAGAATAAAGCAAATGTTCGCCTGTTATAAACGCGAGTGCCATTCTTCCGTCCAAATGGCTAATGCCAGGCTAAGGGATTGGTCGGTGGACCAACACCACAAGCTGAAGGTTCCAGGTCGGAATGAGTTCACTTGCTATCCTCCACTTGATCACTTCACTATCTATGACCTTGCATTCGATGTCATCCGGCTTCCATTTCCTGACTTCATCGCCGGCATTTTGAATTACTTTGAGCTTAGCCCGGGTCAGATGTCACCAAATGGTTGGGCCGTAATGGTGGCATTTTATGTATTCTGCCTTGAGAGGAAAATAGAGCCGACCCTGTGTCGGTTCAGGCAGTTCTTTGTGTGCAAGCCCAACTCGAAGCAGCTAGGGTGGTTTCATTTCACAGCTCGGGCCAACAATGCCATATTCACCAAGTGGCACTCCTCCAACAAGGGCTGGCACAACGACTACTATTGGGTTGAGCCAGCTGTGAACCTGGGGTGTAGAGTGGATTGGAATCCCTCCTTAAAGAAGAATGTGAACGACGACCCCAAGCTCTCAGAAGCGGAGCTCGCTGAGGTAGGGGTATTGAGACTCGAGCTGGGTATGCAGATTGACATTGACAGCGTCCTCAGGTGGGACAAAATTTGGAAATCAAAGTTATTCGGGAGAGAACCTGACCTGAGGAAGGAGCACCCCCATCTACTTCCCGAGCCCAAAGAGAATGCGGATTCCGGCTCAGAAGTGGGTCAGTTCGCAGGATCAATGCCCGACCTCCCCGTCTCCTTGTTTACCGTTGTTCTCTTCAGTTGGCCTTTGGCTATTTCTCACCTCTCTTTCTTTTGTTTTTTACAGATATGGCGGATACGAGGAAGCTCGCGTATGCCCAGATGAAGAGAAAGACCGAGGCCAGTGGCGAAGTCTCAGCTCAATCCGGCTTGGGCTCCGTCTCTCAAGGGCAGAGACAGCGGTTCGGTGGCCAAGTGCGGGAGGTCGGCGCTGAGGTCTCCTCCAAGGGGACATCGGGGTCTCCCCTGCCTAAAAGATCCAGCTCAGGGGTGGCGATCCCGGAGCGCTGAACGTCCCGCCCTGAGAATAAGAAACGACCTCAGGCCGAATACTCTAGGAAAGGCAATACCACGAAGGTGAGCCCTCCCAACAAGGATTTTGTAGAGGCGGCTAAGGTCGCCTGCGACCCCAAGCTGGCAATGGTCCCGGCGGAGCAGCTCTCGCTCGACTTTCTTGCCAGGGCCCAGTCTGATTGCGTCGAGCTCGAGCAGCGATACATCGACACTCGAGCCGAGCTTGAGGCCTTGAGGAGTAAAGTGGAAACGTCGGAGATTGACCGATTGAAAAAGGAACTCAATGAGGAGAAATCCCGGCGCGAAACCCTGGCCAAGGACATCGAGCGCTACAAGCTAGAGAGGCGCGAAGGCTCCGAGAGCTGGCAGATCGGGTCAGCCTCCAAGGGGAGAAGGCGGTGGAAGAATTTAAGTCCAGCCAAGCGGCCGTGGATTGGTTGGTCACAGAAGGTGGGGCGATGGCCAGGTACGCCGAGTTGGCGTACTACTTCTGGGGCCAGGTCGCAGTTCAGGAGAGAGCGAAGACCTTCTTCCTTGCCACCAAGAATGATTACATTGAAATCTTTGAGGCTCCACCGCCGGAGTTCTGGGAGATTCCTGAGCTTCCAGCCGACCTGACTTCCCAAGCTAAGGAGGTGATTGAATTTGTCTAGAAATGCATGGATCAGGTCGGGGATGAAGCCGATGCTACCACCTTCACCGCGGCTCCTAAGTAAATTTTGTACTCACCCGGGTTGGGCTTTAGTAGATTCGCCCAGGTCGGACTCTTTGTAATTGTATTTTTCACTTTTAATAAAATGGATATTTTTGTTTTATTTGCATTTCATTCGAGTTCGTACATGTGTACCTTTCCCTTCGTAAATTTTCTTAAATAAGTGGGGTCGAACCAATATAATGGACCTTTCAAACTTAATTTAAATGTAAGGAACCGAGCTGGACGCGATTAATGAATTTTCATCCTAATTCAAGCTAGTTAATTGGACAACTATTATCGTTGCCGACCTGGACTCGTCAGTCCGAATTAAAATTGGTCAAACTAATATTGACAAATGTTGAGTTCGAGTTTAGACGCAAACTAACATGCCGACCTGAAATCGGATTATACTGAGTTGGAAATTGATCCGAACTGGCAAATCTAATCAAATTGTTATTGATTATACCCGAGCTAGAACCTAATATGAGCTGGTTTACTTGATCATTAGCTCGTAATTAAGAGTGGCCACCCCGTTAATCCGAGTTGGCAGTAGCTTAGTAGCTGAGGCGCTTGGGCTCGGGTCGGGTATTGTATTGGTTTACAAAATGCATTGTATTGAATTTGTACATGTACTTGGGCTTGGGAGACGATTGCAAGTAACAGTTTGCCTTGGGGCCTTACAAAAGAATTCAGCTCAATGGCTGTTACAAAATATCCAGCTCGGGGCCTTTAAGAGAGATTTTGGCTCAGGGCCATTACATTGTATTTCGGCTCAGGGGCCATTACAAGAAATTTCAGCTCGGGGCCATTACATTGTATTGCGGCTCGGGGGTGTTACAAGAAATTTCAGCTCGGGGCCTTAAACAAAATGCCGCTTTAGGTATTTTGAGTGCCATGCATTCTTCAATAGTTTTTCATACTTGTCGCGGAAGTAGAAGGTTCCGGGTTGGACTTCTTTCACGACTTCGTACGCTTCTTCCCAAGTCGGGGATAGCTTATTACCCGAGCGCGCCAGAAAGATGGTCTTTCTGAGTACGAGGTCACCAACCTTAATACACTTAGGCTTGACCTGCTTGGCAAAGGCTCTTTGCATGACAGCTTTGCTAGCCAGCATTCTGATTTGAGCTAAAGCTCAGAGCTCTTTGGCGATGTCGAGCTCTTCACAGATCAGTGCTCCATTTATTGCTGGATCATGATAGAGGGTTTTACTGGTCTGAGACTCGATCTCCACTGACAGCACCGCTTGAGTACCGAAGGTCAACTCGAATGGCGATTCTCCCGTTGCCAAGCTGGTGGTGGTCCGTTGAGCCCACAACACCTTGAGAAGAATCGATGCCCACTGGCCCTCTACTTCCTCCAACTTGATTTTCAGGCCCTGCAAAATAATTTGGTTAGTCATTTCAACTTGGCCATTACTTTGAGGGTGAGCAATAGATGAAAATCTGAGGTCGATCCCAATCTTAGCATATTTGCCTCGAAAGTATGCACTGTCGAATTGCTTGCCGTGGTCAGTAATGATGACTTTTTGCACCCGAAATTGACAAATGATATTTTTCCATACGAAATCCCAAGCTGCCTTTTTTGTTATCCTAGCAACACCTTCAGCCTCGGGCCATTTGGTGAAATAGTCTACAGCTACAAAGGCGTGCTTCTTTTGGCCAATACTGGTTGGCAATAGGCCGATGATATCTAGACCCCACTGATAGAATGGCCACGGGCTTATTATCACCGTGAGGTCTACCGCTGGCTTCCTCTGTACATTGGTGAACCTTTGGCAAGTGTCACACTTTTTTACATACTCTTTGGCATCTTGTTCTAAGATTGGCCAAAAATAGCCTTGCCTCAATGCCTTCCGAGCCAGAGCCTTACCTCCCAAGTGGTTTCTACATACCCCTTCATGGATCTCCCAAAGTGCATAGTTTCCCTCCTCGGGCCCAACACACTTTAAAAGAGGCCAAGTGTAGGCTCTCTTGTAAAGTTGCCCAGTAATTATGACAAACCTTGAGGCCTGTTTCATGAGTTTTCGAGCTGCTTTTTCATCCTCTGTGGTCATATCCCCTTCTAAGTAGTCCACGATTGGTTTGGTCCAATCTGGGCTTAAATTGAGCTCGGCTACGGCTTGCAACCACGACTGAATGCTCGGTTCGGACACTTCTTCGACATGGACCAGTGCGAGTCGGCTCTCGCCTAAGGCCAACCTGGACAGGGCGTCAGCCTTCATATTCTCCTCCCTCGGAATTTGCTGTATCGTGAACCTTTTGAGCGCTGAGGTAAAATGCTTAACTCTGTTGAGGTAGGCCAGCATAGCATTGTCTTTAGCTTCGAACTCTCCTAATATCTAGCTAGCAACCAATTGAGAGTCGGTGTTCAGGTCAATTGTTTGCGCCCCGAGCTGAGCCGTAATTTTCAATCCCGCAATCATTGCTTCGTATTCAGCTTTATTGTTGGACGCCGGGAAAGCGAGCTTGAGGGAGTATTGGTACTCATGCCGGGTCGGGTCGAGGATGACCACCCCGGCTCCACTTCCAGACTTCCCCGATGCCCCATCCACATGGACCTTCCACACATCCTTCGGGTCATGCTCAGCTCGGCCAGTGCATTCCACCACAAAGTCCTCGATGGCTTGGGCTTTAATGGTTGTTCTGGGTTGGTAGGTGATGTCAATTTGACTCAGCTCAACTGCCCATTTCAGCAGCCTACCCAACGCCTCCGACTTGTGCATGATGGACTTGAGCAGGGCATCCGTCATGACCTTAATTGGATGAGCATCAAAGTATGGCTTCAGTTTCCTTGCCACCGTGATGAGCGCGAGGGCGAGTTTTTCCAAGGATGAGTACCTCGTCTCGGCCCCCTACAATGTTTTGCTGACATAATAGACTGGCTTCTGCTCTTTTATTTCTTCACAGACCAGTGTCGCTGCCGCTGCTGTCCCTGAGCATGCCAAGTACAGTACCACCTCTTTCCCCACCTCAGGTCGGGACAATAGTGGTGGAAAAGCTAGGTACGTTTTTAGCTTCTGGAAGGCGTCCTGGCATTCTCTAGTCCATTCACAGTTCTAAGGATTCCTAAATATCTTGAACAGAGGAGCACACTTGTCGACCGACCTGGACATGAATCTGCTCAGCACCGTGACCTTGCCCGCTAACACCTAGACATCCTTCACGCAGGTCGGCGGTGCCAAGTCAGGTATCACCTGAACCTTCTCCGGATTGGCTTCTATTCCGCGGGCTGTGACCATGAAACCCAAAAACTTTCCTGTATTGACGCCGAACGCGCAATTCTCTGGGTTCAGCTTTATCCCAAAGTACTTCATTACGGTGAAGGCTTCAGTCAGGTCGACCACATGGTCTTCCACCCTTCTGCTCTTGACCAGCATGTCGTCTACATAGATCTCCATATTTCGGCCAATCTGATTTTTAAAAGCCTTGTTCACCATCCAAGTGTAGGTAGCTCTAGTATTCTTGAGGCCAAAAGGCATGGCCTCATAGTAGTAGAGACCTTTATCGGTGGTGAAGACAGTCTTCTCTTTGTCTCCGGGAGCCATCTTGATCTGGTTATAGCTTTTGAAGGCATCCGTAAAAGAGAGTAGCTTAAACCCAGAGATGGCATCCACCATCTAATCAATCCGAGGTAGGGAAAAACAGTCCTTAGAGCAGGCTTTATTGAGGTCGGTGAAGTCAATACACAGTCTCCATCTACCTGAGGACTTGGTCACCAGCACCACGTTGGATAACCAGGTTAGGTATTGGATTTCATTTATGTGGCCGGCGTCTACCAGTTTGTCCACCTCTTCTGCTATGATTTGTTGCTTATCATAATGGAAGTGCCTACGCTTCTGCTTTATCGGGTAGTGATTTGGGTCGGTATTCAGGTGATGCTCAATCACTCTCGGGTCAATACCAGTCATGTCAGAGGCAGAACATGCAAACATATGTTCATTTTTCAGCAGAAATTGGCTTATACCTTTCTTGAGGTTGTCAGAGAGTTCACTCCTGACCTTTGCTTTCTTGGTTTCATCGGAGAGTTTCACCTCTTAAAGGTCTTCAGCCAGTCTCCCTCTCTTGGTATCCCTCTTCTCATCGGGCAAATATGGTCCCCAGCCAAACCTAATATTTGGGTCGGAGGGAGTTTTCATAACATTCCTGAGCTGAGAGCTAGGCTCCGCGGATGGTGGCCGTGCCGGCCGAGGTCAGGAATTTCAAGGCCTGGTGATAAGTTGAAGGAATGGCCCTGAAATGATTGAGTGCCACCCGACCTAAAATCCCATTGTAAGTGGATTTGCAATCCATCACAATGAAGTTGGCTTTCATCGAAACCCGCTTGTCTCCGTCTTCCAACTTCAATGGGATGTTGATGACTCATTCAGCTCGGTGGGTATGCCCGGTGAATCTAGCCAAAGTGCCCCTCAAAGGTCTGAGCCGGCTCATGTCCAACCCCATTTGCTCAAATGCCTTCGAGAATAAGACTTATGCCGAGCTCCCAGTGTAATACCCGAGCCCGGAATGTGAAAATTTCTTGTTTATTATTTTGAAAATTATATTTTCTTAAATTCTTTGAGAATTAATTGTTACTTCATTGCTGTCGCAACGTGCATTGCATTTAGGGAGCGATAGCTAGAGAACGGTCTCTAGTCCTCAGCAAATAGTGAAACTAGTATTTAGATGACTTAAATTTTATATTTTAATTGTTGTTAGCTATAATTAATTTTTCCTTAGTTAAGATGGCTTTAAAATGCACAAAAATAAGTCATTTGACCAATTTTAAGTTGTTTGACCAAGTAGCCTTGACCTTTGACAAAATAGTCACCTAAATAAGCTTAAAACATAACAAAATAAAAAAATAAAAACAAAGCAAATCAGACCTTGAGCTGGCCGAAGCTATCAAGAGAAAAAAAAAACTTTCAACCTTCCAATCATTCAATCTTCGCGTGAGCTCGTGCGGGGTGGTTTCCGAGGCAACCAGCATTGTTTTTCTAGCGACTAGGAGTACCTAAGGTGAGGGAAGCACGTTATTTGCACATTTAAACGTTATGTATGTTAACTTTGTGTTTTTTTGAATTTATCCGTAGATTGTTGTTTAAAGCATTTTGATGCTATGTATTTATAGTTTTTAAATATTTTTTGCGGTTAAATGTTGAGATTACAATTTAAACTGGTTGTTGAATACTGTTTTATGAATAGTAAATCCTTGAAACGATGAAGTTGCTCCGTTATGCTGTCCGTTGATGTAGAAATGTGCTAGGTGTTCTAGAATGCCTAAATGCATGGTTTATTTGGGTTGCGTTGTGGAAAAAACGGGAATTATGCCTTGGTGAAAGTCTGGGTCATTTAGGTCGAGTTTGGCATTTTCTCGTTTTGCGTGTTGGCATTGTTTCGGGAGGCCATGGAAGCACTTTTGGTGCAATTATGGTGTTGGTTGGGTGTTTGGTTGGTATAGTTGTAGTTCAAACGAGCAAAGGGGGAAATCGGGACTTTGCGTGAATTCTAGAGTTAGGTATGGTTTCGGGGTCTTTAGACGTGCATTATGGTGACCTAGGAGGATTGGCGAAGTCGGTTTCCGGAACTCGTGGCTCGTTTGGAAATGGTAGTGTTTTGATAGTTAGGGCCGATTTGTAACTTTGTGTGCGTTCTTGATATTATGCCTATAGAATGCTTATGGGTGATTGACATACTTGTTTGAATTGATTTTGATTGAAATACATATCAATTGTTGCTATTGCGTGCGAGAATAACCTACTTTGTTATTCTCCCACGTATGGCTTTATTGCTTGTTTATCGCCTTGAATCGAGTCTTGCATTGCATAGTGTCTCGTGCGTGAGTGATGGGCCTCTCTGGTAGCCTCGGGTTACCAGTGTTGGTTGCTCTAGCTCCGCTGCTATTCCCTTTTCTCTCTTGGATTGCCTCCCAGGGAGATTTGGGTCGTAGATTGATGGATACTTCCGGGGTATTCCAAACTGGTGTTATAAGGTGGTTTGGGCCGGCGCGTCGTCATCGAATTCGTGTTTGAAAGTTGCTCGTGAAAAGAGTACCGTATCCTTTGAATGAGTGTTTATAGTTTTAATACTTTCCTTGCTTTATTGATGGCTTATTGTATCTCTATGTGATATTTGTATGAATTGCTTGACTAATTGCATTGCATACTCCTCTTATCTCCGTCCTTGAGACCAATTTTCCTCGCTGAGCAATAATTTTTGCTCATTCCTCTCTATACTATATTTTTACGGGAGTAGTTGAAGCAGACCATCTTGAGGTAATTGAGGAGGAGGAACAGGTGGAGGTGTTCCCGTTATAGCACTTCTTTGCTTTGTTGGTGGTTGGTTGCCAGACTTTTGTGCGAGCCATGCTTGATTTGTTTAATGTTTGGTCGTCGCTTAATTTTGAGGCTTGTAGCCTTGTAGCCTTGTATGTATTTTCTAGTTTGAGGGCTCTACGGTCTTATGTTGTATAAGTTGAAAGAATGTAAAGTTGTAAACTTATACTCTTGTGACTAGTAAGGAAATGCATGCTAATGGAATTGATTAGTGGCATAAATACTTGTGTAGTATGCATGGCATTTTGGTTTGCAAAGTTGTTAATGAAAAGATGTACGTTTTTGAAAGAAAGTTGGCTTGTTTTAATTGTTTTATGGCTTTTGCAAGTGTTATGTTGATTTTAGGGTTTTCGGATCGTCCGCAGTACAGAGGAGACTCCGTCCGTGTGTCGAGTCCGGGCTTGGCCTTTTGCAGGGTCGGGTCAGGGCGTGACACCCAGTGTCCACCATCAGCCTCTTCACGGTAAAGTTGACTATTTTAACGCTGATCACCAGTGGGTCGTCATGGGGCAATATCACACCCTCCAAGTCTTCTGAGGAGAAAGTGAGCACCTCCATCTCCTGGATCGGACCCCGCACTGGCCCATACTCCTTTCCAGCTCGAACATAACCCTTTTTGCCAGCCAAAGTCTTTCTACCCGACGCCAATCCTCCTACAATGGTCTTAATCACAGCCAAACGTCCGCCCCCAACTTGGCGCCTAGGTGGACTTCTCTCTCTGTCTCTCTGGTATTGACTCCGGGTCGGCTGGTGATCTACGTACCTCCCAAGGTGACCTCGGGCTATCAGTGCTTCAATCTCCTATTTCAAGTCTTTGCACTCCTCGGTGGTATAATGTAGTCCATATGGTAGCGGTAATACTTGGTCCTACTGCGCTTCTTAGATCGGCCTTTCATCCTTGGGCTAGAGGCAGGTGGTTCTGGTTTTGGATCTTCATCAGGATCTGCTCCCTCGTGGTGTTAAAGGGAGTGAACATAGTGAACCGGGGGTTCTGCTTTGGCTGCTGAGGCTGCTTGCCTCGGTCATTTTGGATCTTACCCCTAGGTGGGGCTCAGGAGGTCTCTTTCTTCTTACTGGCTTCCTTCTCCTTGTCATCATCCATCTTCGCCTGATGGATTTCTTCCAAGTGTATGTACTTTTCTGCTCGTACCATCAGCCCAGCTATACTATCCACGGGGTCGATAGCCAAAGAGGATGTAAGGGGGCCCGACCTAAGTCCACTTTGATAGGCCATTAATTCCATGGAGTCCTCCAAGTTTGGTATTCTGAGGGATTCCTCGTTGAATTGGGCCATGTAAGCCTGTAGACTTTCTCTTCTATGCTGCTTCACTGACAGCAATGATGAAATGTGACGGGTTGCACGTCTACTTCCCGCGAAGCTGGACAAGAAAGCCTCAGCCAGCTGGTAAAAACTTGCAATTGAGCCGGGGCAGAGTTTTTGGAACCAATCCAAGGCATTACCAACCAAGGTTGTCAGGGAAGTCTTCCTCTTCATCAGGTCGGTCAGATCATGCAAAGTCATATGGTGATCAAAGTTGAGCAGGTGACTGGCTGGGTCTCCATCCCGGTTGTAGACCGCCAGGATGGGCATCCGATTGCCGGTGGGCAACGGCGTCACCAGTACCTCAGGTGAGAGTGGGCTAACGCCGAGCTGGTTAATGATCTTGGCTATGGCAACCGCAGTCTTGGCCTGCTCGGGGTTGGCATGGGCCGCCCTTTTGCCTTTCACCTCCACGAGTCTTGCTACTGGCTCCAGGAAGCCTTCTCCGTCTTGAGCTCGGGTTCGCCCCGGGGCTGGAATGCAGAACTGTGGACGCGCGGGCCACGGCGTAGCTTCCGCAGCTATCTGAGCTACCTGCTCATTTAGTTCCTCAAACATTCCGAGCATCATCCTCATCTCTGGTGATAGGCCGGAGTTGGGGTCTCCATCTATAGAAGGGTTAGTTTCTGAGGCTAAGTGTATACGTTGGCTCGCCCCAACGTCAGTTTGGGTTGGGTCTTGGCTAGGCACCTGTGTGGCTTCAAGGTCCCCATCCGGGTTGGGCGAGTCCTCTACCGGTGCGCTGTAGCTTCTCGTTTGAACCATGATGGTTTCTCAATGAGTGGTGAGAAGAGTGACAGAAAGAACTCGTTCCCCACAGATGGCGCCAAACTGTCAAGGTCGGAATCTCAACGTTGAGGTTGGGAAACTGCTCCTGCCGAGCTCGAATTCTGAGTCGGCTCCTCGACCTAGATTTTCGGGTCGGTTACCTGACCTGCACAAGGAAAAGGAAGGAAAAGGCGGGGTGATGACTTGAATTTTCCCCTCGGGCATGCGAATGATTAGTATGTCCGAGCTTGCGAAATAGCTGAGAGCATTTAATGAGCAGTTACCTCAGAAATGAAGGGGTAGAGCTCTATTTATACTAAATTCGGAACTGACAGCATTTAATGCGGCGCAGCTTTATGTCCCATCAGGACAGCTGGCACTGAGGTCGGGGTGAGGTCGAATCAGCATCCAGGTTGGGCATTAATTGAATGCGCGGGCCTCAGCTCGGGTTGGCCGGCCTCAGCTCAATGCGAGTCTCTTACCCCACCTTGGGGTGGGCATCATCCCTCAGCTCGGGGGTCCCCCCGTCACTATGCTATTCCACTTGGAAGTAACATTCTTACTAGTTGCTTCGATGTCCAATGTTATTTACTTTCTCTCATCCGACATGAATTTTTATTGTTATTATTTTATGATAATAAAGAACACGTCCTAATTAGGACCGAATTAGATTCACCTCAAAGTTATAAATTTTATGTGCAGCATTGTGTCATAATACATGCTCTAAATTAATTAAGATTTAAATAATATTTATGATAGGAGGACCGAAGTAGTTTTGAATTTTTGACATTGATACCTCTAATCATCATCAACAGCTTTTTGCACATATTGAAATAAAGAAATAGAATTAACTATTTTTACTAAATTCATTATTGGTTTTAATGAGATCATCATATTATATAATATATAACCAAAACAAATTACAAAAGCTACGCTACTTGAAGTTAATTATAAGAATATGTAAGAGCTGTCATTCATCAAAATTATGCATTAAATGGTTGACTGTATTTATATTTTATTATTTTCCAAAACCTGTGAGCTATCAGAGCATATATATATATACATACTAAGAAATAGGGAAAGAGATAAACCATAGTGAGCTATAAATTCAACATTCTATATTCTAGGTGTTTACTATGCGAATATGATATATCTCTTCTTTTTTTTTTTTCCCCGGGGTCAGTGTGAATATGATAGATTCGAATGGCTCATTGTCACTTGATAGAGATTGTCCTTATTATGGTGTTATATATGCTATTGACTAATTAGATAATATCTATATCATAGAATTTTAATTTATCTAGTATATTTTAATACGGTCTTGATCATAGAGTCATGCTTCTGTGTGATGTATAATTCTTTAACATGTTTGTTAATACGTCTTAGATCAGAGAATTTTCTAGAATATTACCTAAAGTTTAATAAGAGTCTTGATGCAGTTTTAATATTTTTGGGTGCTTTTTCGTCTTTAATATATTAATTTTGATTTCTTAAAATCTACTTTTCATCCCAAGTCTAATTAATAGTAATAATCACATGCTTCTCACTTTTAGGTATAATTACTCGAATTACAATTTGGAAAATAAATAACTGTTTGAAAAAGTCGGGTCAAGATTAAAATATGATAGACAGGAAGATAAAAAAGAAAACAATATTGGGGAATAAGCCCAGACTCCTATTAAACTTTAGTGATTATTGTGAAAATTTACACTTTTTTTAACAGTAAATACAATGATAAAAAAAAAAATATTTTCATTTTGGAAATTTGATATTAGAAGTTTTTCACTTTGCCTCTATTCTCTTTGATAAAGTATAAGGGTTAGTACATTGTAAACACTACAGTGTACACCCTTATACTTTATCACTCTTTATGGTTTTCGCGAATATAAATTGTTTCTTGTCTTGCGTTATTACTCTTTGCATTGCATACTTGACACACTCCAAATCAAGCTTACATTGATTCCTCTCTTGTTAATTAATTTATAACAAATAAAGTTGGCTTAATTGTTTTTTTTTTCTTTTTACAATGGAAGTCAAAATTGTGGTTCAAATTCATAACCTCTAACCATTTTACCAAACTCTTGGGTGGCTTAATAATCGCTTTCATCAAAGCCAAGAAAGTTGATTAATGCAAACGCCATTTGTCATATGCAACTCTATTTACACGGCAAGGTAGTTCATCGAACTTGGATCTTTTTCTCTTTTCTTTCTTTAGATTTTAAACATTGACTTAATCACGAAGCCTCAAATGTTTTAGTAATATATTACACTGGCTTAGTAAGAAAAAATTAAGTTGGTCAAATTACCTTTCATCATGTTCGATCGACGTCAATTAATATATTTATACTAAACAAATAAAATAAATTGGGTATGTAATAAAACATTTACTGGAAAATAACAAATCGGCACACGTTGACAAGAAATGAAAATGACATCCTCAGTCAGACCAGACAGAAGAAAATGAGAGAATAATTAACATTATTATCCGTTCCCACATCTTCCTTATTTTAGCTTATAAGAAGTTCAACTATTACAGTGTCTTGACGAAACAACATAAGAAAATTGTTAATTATTTCATAACATGTGCTACAATATACACTAATTTCAAAAGGAAAAAAAAAATAATTTTTTTTTAAACCACTCTGTAAGATCTTGAGTTACTTCACTTACATACTGTTTAAAATAAATGAATTCGATAATTTTTTTTTGCAAATCTTTTTTTTTTTTTTTTGTGTGTGTTTGGAAGTACCTTTTTAAAAAATTAAAAATTAAATATTTACAAATCCTGGATTTATTGAAGTTTTATCCAAATCCTTGCTTAATAGGTAAAATTTGTAATCCCAAGCCACCAAATTAGTTACTCATATTTTAAGGACTAAATTGCCCTCTATTTTTTCTTTAACTCTCATTCCCTATATAGTTGATTGTTCTTATTCTTATTGCAAGCTTCTTCATAGCAAATTTCTTTTGCATATTTCTTAATTCAAGCTTCTTTTTCGTCCTCAAGTTAAAAGCCCAAATCATGAGTTATTTATTTATCTATCATTGTTTTCAAGTAGTTTTAACATACTTAGTCATTTAAACTCACAAATTATTTAGTCGTATTATCTATTCATCAATACTAATTAATGAAGTTTAATTTTCAAATTGGTAAGTACTATTGATGAAATACATATTCGTGCTGAAGTTTTAAAAGTAAAGCTCCAAGATATAGGAACATAAAAGTAATACCTACAATAAATATCTTTATAAAGTACAAAATTGACTTGATACTATTTTATAGAGTCCAAATAAGGGAATTCATCTATAAGTACAAATCCTTACGAAATTCATTTATAATGATAAGAATTTGTATGATGTTAGGATGAAAAGCTTTAATTCTTAAAATGATAAGAACTAGACCCTGGACGCTTGATTCAGCTATATTCATCCAACTCGTTGACATATTTGGGTTTGGATTTTCTCATTTACTAGATGAGGTGTATTATGAATTATGAGATTTGGTTTTTTAAAATTTCAACCTTCTATATCAAATTTCAATTTTGAAAGAGTAGTTAAGATAAATTCAAAATGAATAATTGATATTTTAAAAGAATAAATTTGATGACTTATAATACACTTCATATAGTAAATGAGAAAATAAGTAGAGAACACGATCCAAGTCCGACTAATTCATTTTATTGTCAGCTCGCGAATTCAAAAAAACTGCTAAATCGAGTTAATGTGAGGGTGTGGTTTGAGGATGGAATCCCTAAATTCTAAACAATATGGTGATTGATGATCATAAAATTGAATTCGTCATATCTTCTAGTTTATTGTTGGAGATGGAGTTATTTCAACGAAATTTGTTGCAAAACTGCAAATGATTATCTCCTAAGAAAGTCTATGATTCAAGGAATGCGGTGATAAAGACCGTTGTTGCTGTGAACATGTGAAACAGTCACTAGTTTGCCAGGGAAAAAAAAAAAGAAAAAAGACGCACATAAGTCAATGAAACTTGAAATATTACATTATTAAAAAGTATTGTCAAAAGAAAAAATGAAGAAAAAAAAAACACCAGTGGTCCATGGATGGTGATGGTTTCAACATACTTGTTGAGTCTATGCAGATTATGTTAAGATGAATGTTTGACTTTACACAATGTGTTGACTTTTGATACCGTGTTCGATGAGCTCCACTGATATCCACTTTGTTGGAACGAAAATACACATGAAAACATAAGGAAACAATTACAAAGATTTATTTCTGTGAAAGAAAAAGATCAAAGGGCCTCAGAACTTAATAGGCAGTGTTCTGTGAAGCCAAGAAGGTCATGCAGATTGGACGTTTAACTCCAGCCAAAGCCAGAATTGAAGCAGGCAGAATCCACAACCCATCTCCACATATTAAACCAGATGCAACGGCAGGAACCATTAAATCGGCCTTTTTCCTATTGATTTTCTGCCACGCGTATACGATCACACTGCCAACACACATATCAATCGCAAAGTAACCCCCAACTAGGAATGGAACGGCCATAGCCATAGGTATGGGAGCATACTTGCCAATCTTTTTAGGTGTCACGTCTTTGAACAAGTTGCAAAGTACTGCAAAGGCGAAGAAACCATAACAGAGCTCCAAGCAATGCTCTGGTAGAGCAGACAAACCTTGAACGCCAACAATTGCCATGTTTCTGTATATCAATGCATAAGGAGCTTTGTATTCCCCGTTCGGGTTCCCTACATCAAAAGCCTTGTAGAATAGAAAGAATGTGAGAGGAGCCACCACGCAGCCAACGGCAGTTCCAATAGCTTGGCTAATAATCATTGCTCGAGGGGAAGTAAGAGTGATATGGCCTGTTTTAAGATCATGCATCAAGTCAGATGATAAGGTAACAATTGATTTGATCAGACCGCATCCGATGAGTCCTGCAACTACACCATCATTTTTCCCTGCAATAGCAGCAATCACGAAAAGTGCTACTTTCCCGTAATTGTAACCCATATTCATGTCTGTCAGACCGGCACCATAGGCATTGCAGAAACTCAAAACAGGTGCAATAAGGTAGGCAACCACACAATAATACCACTTGAGGGGAGGAAACATGATCGGTATTACAATGATAGAAATAACAGAGAATAGCACGTATCCAAAACATGCTACCCAAAGGGGGATACCATCTCTTAAGAATACTTCATTTCGTTGAAGATCATCAAGCGGCTGGCTCTTCTCATCTGGATCTATTATGACAGAAAAATTATTAGTCAGTAGGTCCTATTATTGCTGCAATATGAAAGACGTTCCCTGTTTCAATACTTGGACCGTGCAGGCTTTTCTTAGCCTGTCATTAATCCAGAAGAGTTGTATTCTGGACTGCTATTTCTTTCCCTTTCGATGATTTGAGATTAGCATACTTATGTATCACTGAATAAAAGAGAAAAATTGGTGACTTACATGTTTTAGGATCCTTCTTCTTGTTCATCGTGATACATAGGCTTCTACCAGTGAAGAATAGTGTCTTGAGAAAATTATATAGACCATCCCCGAGGATGAGAGCAATGGGAACAAACACCTGCAGCAAGTAACACGATAAGTAACAATATACTTTCACATCTTTTTTCGTATTCCAACCCGAATACAGATTAAATTTCTGATTCACGGACCTTGTAACCACTGAGACCATTCATACTGTTGTCTGACAAAGAATCGGGGTACCATTCGCCCTCTCGCTTACTTATTAGAGGCCACATGATACCCCATGACAGAACAGCTCCAAGAAGCAAAGAGAAGTTCACAATATGGGAACAAATCATTCCAGCTCCAACGTAAGTCAAGCTGAAATCGAAGTAAAATCTGCAAATTCCAAATTTATCGATCAAGGATAATCGATTGACTATCGTAGTAGAGCAAATACATAATAAAGATGTTAAGTACGCACGAATTTTGCCGAGCTTTTAAACCGAATGTGGGGAAATATAGAAATCCACATTGACTTCCACCAGAAAAGAACCACTGGAAGAAACCCCACAGGAAACTGAACGAGAAGTACTTCATGAACCCACGAACTTGTTTCCTGAAAATTTAACAGACAAAATGTTCTGATGTGTAGGCATTCAAAAATTTATAGTCAATATATGGCAAGACAATGAACTTTTTCAGTAATAGCATACTTGGCCATCTTGTCTCCCTTAGGTGTATGGAACCCATTGATGAGAACAGCGGTAGCAGTTCCACTGGGATATGTTAACTTGTAATCTATAATCATGACCTGCAGAACATAAACAAAAAACATGATTGGATTCAGTCATATGGCAACATATGCATTCTTGATCCGAGACTACAATGCAATTTACTGATTCAACGTACGACTCACTAACAAATTATGTATTTTCCAAGATTAGAAAACAACCTTTCGCAGAGGAATCAGGGCAAATAACCCAACAAATGTAGTTAGGAAAAGGAAACTCATCATCCAATCAAGTCCAGGGTCCTTCACATCATCTTCCGTATTCCCCGGTGTATCAACTCCAGCCAGCTCGTACGTCTTTCTGCTTAGTCCCAGGAGATAAGACGCAAAACCACCTAGAATACCATATTCAATTAGGAAAGAAAGAACCAAGTTAGTTCTACAACAACTTAATTAAGAGATAAAAGGAACGAGAGCCTCAACACAATGATAAAGTTGTTATCGTGTGACCTAAATGTCACAGTTTCTAGTGTCTCTTGCACAAATACAAGGTAAGACTGTATACGGGGTCTGACACTTTTCCAAATTCCGAGCATAGCGGGAATTAAGAGATAAAAGAACAATTTTTTAACGAAACAAGCATGAGATTTCTGACCTCCCATAGCAATGGCATAGCATGAAACTGCAGAAGTCTGAATAACGGTATTCTCCTGCCTTGTGAATGGAGTGTGAGTTAAACCAAACAGGTTAAGAAGCTTAGTCCATCCCCGCATAAACACGAAAGCAACAAGAGCAGCAGAGACATTGAGGTTGGGGACAAGTCCAGTGTTGAGATTAAGCTTCATTGCTATCACACTGTAAATTACACCAATCAATATGCTTGCAATGATTCCTCGAAACGTGAGCTGTCTCGTCCATGGAGCAATCCTAGTAATATCCTCTGTGTGCTCTTTCACTTCTTCCATGTCTTCTCTCTCAATCTCCGTTGAGTCTTCCCTCTCCCTTCTCTCCATTTCACTACAAATTTAGTGCCTTTCCTGTTACAAGAACACAAAGATTCACACAATAACACATGTAAAATGTTTGAAACACATAATAGAAATGTTCAAAAAAAAAAAAAAGAAATAGAAAAAATCTAACCTCACGAACTCTTATCTGTAATCCGAATCTTTAACAGTACACGACATAATAAGCTTCAAATCATCCTTACTTATAGGGCTGTATCACGAAATAAACAAAAGCTTATTAAAACAATGTGGAAATAAAAAACTGAGACATCGATGTGTGTTGGACCTGTTTAACCTTTGACCGAGCTGAGGCCCTGCACAAGTAAGGAAAAAGGATGACGGTAGTTATCTCCTGCGTTTTTTTTTGGGCGAGATAATTAATAAGTTGGTTCGAATATGAATCTAACAAATAATAACAAATTTAGCAATAGAGTGAATGAATTACCTTTTAGTCAAATTTCATGTGCTATTTATAGTAATTTTGAAAATCTTTTGTGGTGGTTCCCACCTGTCCTTATACTCTATTTTTGTAACAAGTGTCTTGGTGATAAGGTTCTTTTTTTTCTTATGGGCATTTAGGTAATTGCATATATCTATTATTTTAGGTCCATATCAATGTGAAAGGACTATTATGTTTTCATCCCACGTAGTGCCTCCGAGAAATGTAATAACTTATTGAGTATTGTTATATATTACGTCATCTTTTAGATAGCACATATTATTGTCCTTGTGTTCTTTAATTAAATAAATTTTATTTACATCTACCACTTGCTATATAAGAATGAATAAATACTAATTAACAAATGAAATTTGAACTATATAATTCTGTATCAAGATTAAGCAAATCCAACTACTGCAATTCCAAGTACTTGTTATAATTTTTCAACAAAAAAAGGAATAATACATGTTATAAATGTACTTGGCTGTACATTTTTCTAAATTTGGTACGACATGGGGGTATGAATTTGAATTCTTTATTTGTCATGATCAAAATCTAATAATTGGTAAATTATTAAAATTATTTTATTACAGTTATATTATTATTTTATTACTATCAAAACTCTCTCATAAATTATACGAGCATTTAATTTCACATAATTTTATAAGATTAAAAACACCTTACATAAAACTACAAATGTGTTTTTGCTTATCGTCGACTCTCTTGTTACCAAGTAATTTCTCTTTCTTAACAAGGCGTCCGTACATGACAAGGGGTTAGCGGTGATGTAAGGCCAAAGTTCTGTTTGACTTTTCCCCCTACGTGTTGGATTTTGGAAGAACATTCACTGAAAAGGGTGTGTCCATATGGCGTGTGGTGTCAACGTGGTGCATTGAAGTCGAAAACTTTTGGTGTCCTGGGACTTTTAAGCTTCACCTTGGTTCGATAATCGGACTTGTTTTATTCACACAGTATTAATAGACTTCACATGATAGTGAGATATTTTTCTAATTAATTTTTAATTTGAAGTGTCATGTCAAAATTAAGCACCCATATATCATTGGTGTTCTTTAGTTTTAAGATAACATATGACATAAATATATTTTTATCATAATCGTTGTCAACTCTTATATTTGTTTCTATTTCATCTTTAAACAATTTTTATAGCTACTTAACCGTGCGTATTGCAAGGGCTTACATCTAGCTAAATCAATTTTAGACATTGTCAACAATATGCTATATCCGTTTTCTATGTTTTTCTTAAAGAAAATTCAAAGAATAGCCCATCAAGTTTAATAATAGTCTCAATCTAGTTCAATTCCATTAATTATAGAATATTCTTTAATATAGGTCAACTGTGCCTCCAGATTGTGATGACACTATAGCTCATTTGGTCTTCAACGAACTTGGATCATAAAATTGGATTATTCATATCTTCTTGGTTCTTTTTTTTCTTTTGAGAAAAAAAAAAGAAGTTATTGTTGGAGAGAGATTCTTTCTACATTCTTATCATCTTTTGTTAGTAATGAAACTCAAATTTTCAAACCCAATAAATAGAAAAAAGAGAGTTTCTTCATTGATTTTTTTATTTTTTGATAATTAGAAATTTACCTAAGATATAATCACATTAAATTCACTTAATGCTACATATTTTTTAGTATAGTTGTAAGTTTCAATAGATGCACCAGTTCAGTTCAAGAAAAAGCCAAACTTAAGACAATTAATCTACAAACTGGTACATTTGTTGTTGGTTTCCACTCTTGGGGTGAGTTTCTTCATTGATTTTGTTTACCGTGATGGAGGATAATAGCATAGCAAACAAATTCAGACCCGTTAATTAATTGATTGTCTTTACAGATTTTTCAAACAACAATGAGTTTTTCTTTTAAATTAGATTCACCAAAAAGCCAATCTTATTTTTCCAAGATCAAAATAGATTTATTTCTTTCAAATTCCTAAAGAAATCACTAGACAAAAAGTTTGTTCGTCAATGAACATTATGTCGACATAGAAAGAAAGAAAGAAAAAAAAAAAAAAAAACGAGATCTCAATTTAAACAAGTGGCTTTAACATAAAATCAAAATTCGTGCGTAAATATAGAGGTGGTATATTAATGCATTCCTTAAATTGACTAAATCAAATCCAGCTCTCAAAAGTCAAAATGTGGTGTTTCTATTTCAATCAGCTTGTACTCAATGATACATGGTAATTGTTTGACCTTTCTAGATTGCCCAAAAAAAAACAATTTGTAACAAAACATCATGATTCATGCTTCCTTTGTAGATTTCCAAATTAAAAAAGGCGGAATTTTTGTAGCATAACATCACGATCATCTATATTCCTAATCACTTCGTATGATAATTAGTTTAAGTCAAGCCTAGTTGACTTGGAATTGTGTGTTAACTAACACGTAACATGTTCACCACTTCATCTGGTCACGAAAATTGGGCCGTGATGAATACAAGACATCACTTAATTAGTTAGTTTTGGAAACACAATGGCAAGCCCATAATTAAACGTGATCCACATCAGCCAATACTGTACAAGAAAGAGAAAGTATAGCCCAGTAACTCTAGTACAGTACCGTAAACCGTTTATTGGGCATAAGACCATAACACAGAATACAGTTCTACCCAAAAGATAAACCTCTGACTGGGCCCAATAAATCCTTTTTTTTTTGGATTCAAAGGGAACACTACTAGTTTCATCCTATTGTCTCCTTCTAAGAGAGCACATGAAGGTACAAATCCATCGTGTGGGCTCTAGACGATTTACTCTAAAATTATAATTTGTGAGTGGTGAATTTGCTCTATTATTAACTTTCCCATAAATATGAACCAATCTTTCAGGATATTGTGAAACATAATGCATGAAAAATTAATTAGCAAAAAAAATAATGCATGGAAATTTGTAAATTATAAGTCTTCCTTGGACAGTAAGTAAGGTATATTTGGAGAGAAAGTGTGTCTGTTCCTAACCACGAAAGTGAAAAAGCAATAAAAAGAAAAGGTCATTTCACGTACGTAATAATTAAGCTACCCCACTCAACCTTTTACGTCATCGTATCTATCTCTGTCTGCAAATTTCTTATTAATAGCCTTCTCATTTCTCAAGCCTTCCGTCAATTTCTCTAAATTAAACTATCGTTAATTAAACTAACTATTGTAATTAATTTATCACTATAAGCAAAAGAAAAGTAATTAATAAATAAAGAGGAGAGTTGAAATGAAGCGTGGTGGTGGATTATCAGAGACGAAGTTTTTGCAAGAATTGATTTTGTACGCAGCTAGCGCGGCGCTGAGCTGCTTGGTTCTGTTCGCGGGGCTCCGACATCTAGACCCGAACCGTGAGGCCTCGAAGAAAGCACTTGAGCACAAGAAGCAAATCGCCAAGCGTTTGGGTCGCCCTCTCATTGATACTAATCCTTATGAGGTTAGTTTTGTCATTTTCCTCTGTGCCCTATAATATATACGTAGTTTTATTAAATTAATATATATGTAGTTTTATTGAATTATATGTGTTTTTATTGCTTTATTTTTAATAGGTGAATTTACATAAAAGTAGGAATTTTGTACAAAATTATTGATAATATATGTAGTTAGTTATCTTGTTCCGTGAGTTTGTGAAGTTAAAAAAGGAAACATTTTGTTGTCTTTATTTGTCGCCTTGTCAGTTGAAAGATTATAATTTAGAATCGTGAAACCGAAGCTCTGTGGACGGAGCTGCCTCTCCATTTTTTTTTTATTTTTGGAATTTGGCGTCAGAAAAAATTGCAAGTTTTGAACTTTATCAGTTTTCTTGTGTAAGCAAGAGACAACACTCTCTGAGAGAAGTGGTTGTGGCTATTCGCTGTGTTACCTGTGTTATTATACCAATTTGTTATGGCGAGTTTGGAGAGCTGTGAGAACAACTAGTCCTTCGTACACAGAGATCAACTTTGATTCAAAGATCAACTCTTAGATAGCCATGTTTGAGCCACCACGTAGTATTCTGCTTTCATAACCACATATATATAATATATTAGGTGTTTTATCCAGATGAGTTTGAGCTATATGCTAGCAGGCCACCGGACACTTGTACATGTAGGTGTGTGGAAAGTGTTATTAATCCATAACAGCAATTGTTGATGTATGAGTTTCATGGATGGTAGGTTTGTCTTGAGGAGTGAAAATGAGACTGCTGCTCAGAGTTGTGATTGCTGGAAAAAAAAAAAAAAAAAAGGAATGTTGTTTTCACATTATAGGAGTAAACTTCTTAAGATATTTGGTCTTTTTATCCTAATTTTGTTACCTGATGCTCAAGTTGAGTTATTCATACCTTTGGGTGATGGCGAGGTGCCCCAGCTATTTAGATTGATTTCCAGGATGTATGCCTGATATATTCTCTGGTTTGGTAATTGATACAAATCTATATGTCGTTCAAGTTACCATGAAAAGGTTACCATATTCTACTATTCTGATATGGTTAAAAATTAAGAACTTTCCTTGCTTTCCATAATGTATAACTCTGGATGCTTAATTGTTAACAGGATGTAATAGCATGTGATGTTATTAATCCTGATGAAATTGATGTGGAATTCGACTCTATTGGAGGACTTGAAGCAATTAAGCAAGCACTTTACGAGTTAGTTATTCTTCCA
This sequence comes from Ehretia macrophylla, assembly GCA_037974665.1. NCBI lineage: Eukaryota > Viridiplantae > Streptophyta > Magnoliopsida > Boraginales > Ehretiaceae > Ehretia > Ehretia macrophylla. The sequence goes on from CM075781.1 coordinate 10,634,683, forward strand.
CTACGGAGACCTGAGCTCTTTTCTCATGGAAAGCTTTTGGGTCCACAGAAAGGTGTTTTGCTTTATGGGCCACCGGGCACTGGGAAGACAATGCTTGCAAAAGCAATTGCAAAAGAGTCTGGAGCTGCTTTCATCAATGTGAGAATATCAAATCTGATGAGCAAATGGTTTGGTGATGCACAGAAACTAGGTGAGTGTAGATCATGTCATCACTTTGTCAAGCTTCACTTTTAACATTTAAAATCTGTTCTAGGTTATTTTGCTTGAGTGCTGAAATTGTAAGATTTCCATGGGTTGTAGAGTCTTGAACTTGTGTCTATCATGTCTGCTCAACCTATTCTTGTCCGCTGGAAGGAAATTATGTTTGAAGAATACAAAATTCCCTGGAGTTACTTTTCATGTGCGAAAGCACTCCTCAAGCAGTTCTTATCTATATTGTGGTTCGGTGGTCCTGGAGAGCTTATCTGTGAAAATTTTCGATTAAGAAAAAGTTTATAATTCAGTAATAGTTCTGCAGAAATAGTAGTTATGATACTGCAATATGTATTCAGATGTAGTAGGGTGTGTTGAAGCTATGATTAATCAACATCTCCTTGTCTTTGTAGATTATCAGGTCATTTTATTATGTCAAGATTATGACCTCTCCTTTCCCTGACTCTTTTCTATATTTATTTTCTCACACCCTCTTTTCTATATTTATACTTTTGCAGTGGCTGCTGTATTTAGCTTAGCCCATAAACTCCAGCCGGCAATTATATTCATTGATGAGGTGGATAGTTTTTTGGGCCAGCGCAAAAGTACTGACCATGAAGCATTAACAAACATGAAGACTGAATTCATGGCTTTATGGGATGGCTTCACCACAGATCGTGAGTCCTCGATTCACAACATTCTTGATTTTCTGAAGAATTTAATAGTGGTTGTTCAAGTGCTGAAAACTTCCGAAACACTTAATAATCAACAATGTTTTGGCATCATTGTGTCATTCAATCATTTTTATGGTGGGGAAGTTCTTTTGGGTGTTATGCCTTCATGTTGTCTGTGCAGAGAATGCTCGGGTAATGGTGCTTGCTGCAACTAATCGGCCATCAGAGCTTGACGAAGCAATTCTGCGACGTTTGCCTCAGGCCTTTGAGATAGGTATCCCTGATCGCAGAGAGAGGGCTGAGATTCTGAAGGTGGTTTTGAGGGGTGAGAGGTTTGAAAATGACATTGACTATGACTATATAGCTAGTCTTTGTGAGGGCTACACGGGATCAGATCTCCTCGAGCTCTGTAAGAAAGCTGCCTATCTACCTATCAGGGACCTACTTAATGATGAAAAGAACGGAAAGTCATCTGCAGTAAGTATTCTTACTAATTGCTCTCTAACCATTTTCCTTGCGCAACAATTAGGTTTGAAACCTATAGAAACACCTGAATTCCTAAAATAAGCCTTTGTGTCCCACCATTTTGGTACTTATGGAACTGCTCAATCTAGATTCAGCTGGTTCTTCATCACTTGCTTTCGTTAATGCTTCTCCATCTATATACATTCACGCTCACATATAGCATTATGGCAACAAATTTGCCATCTTATCCTGGGGTTCCAAGTGTTGTTGGAGTTGCTTATTTGGCAGCAATTTATGTCGTACTTTTTTTTGTATATGACTTCACTTTGTAGTGAAGGATATGCATTTAGATTTAAAAGGCTATGAAGAAAGAGGGCACGATATGATGTCTAGATTTTTACGTGTTTTTTCGAGCTGCAAATATGATGGGATAGGATTTTTGTGCTTTTTAGCTCTAGACGAGAGAACCTTAATTTGTTCTTCTTCTGTATTTATATTTCAGGAGCCAAGGCCATTGTCACAAAATGACTTGGAGAAAGTTATTTCCAAGACAACAAAAACAAAGGTTGCTGCAAGTGAATACAGTAGATTAAGGTCTCTGTCATCATCATCGACATCAACATGGTCACAGCCTAGGAATCCAGATGATAACCAGGTCCAAGCTGCCATCAATGAGCTCTCTAAGCTCGTTGTCTCCCAAATTTTGAACCTTCAGTCCGATGCCTGAGACGCCTAATTGTTGCTTGCCACTCCAACAGCCAGCACTACCATGCTTGCATCTCATGTGCCGTTCTCTTTCACCAATCGGCCGGTCAGCCGTCGCATTTTCTCTTGAGATCCCAATTCTCCAAGTGGGCTTGTAGGTAGTGGTTATGATCAATAGAATTAGTTTGCTTTTTCCATGTAAACCTTTCAAGGATTGGCTAAATATTTTATTTGTACCTCTTCACAATGACAATTATCTTTTCGATAAAAAAAAAAAAAAGTTTGAATTTTACGAAATGTTGTAAATTAAAAAGTAAACAATCAACAATGTCTTATATTGATAAATCTTTTATTAAATACCGTGTTTTTGTTTCACTATTTTAATTTATTTTTTTAATAAAAATAACCCACATTTCCAAAACCCCCCAACCCCAACACTGCAATTGCAAAAATAAAAATACTACAACTGTGGGCCAACTAGCAAACAAACCCGCCTCTTTACCAGGCTAGGTTCTCGGCCCATAAACTCCCCATCAATCTAACCGCCTTTCTGCGCGAAACTTCAAACGAATACCCGCGAAACTACAAAAAGCCGAAGCCGACGCTAGCGAGAGATGTCTATAGCTTTCCGCGGCTTGAGCCACCGGCTCAGCTCGTTGCAACGACTAAGCTCAGCTTTTAAGGCTAATTATCTCCGCGGCTCTAGGGTTTATTCTTGCGCCGGCGGCGGCTCTGTTAAGCGAGTAGGCACACACAATGGGAGCTTCCACTGCGACGAAGCTCTCGGCTGCTTCATCATTCGCCTCACTTCTAAATTCTCCTCCGCCCAAATTGTTCGCACTCGTGATCCCCAGGTACAAGTGGTATCCTTTTTTGCAGTTTCCGTGTTCAGAAATTAATTGCAAACACTTTTGTATTTTGTAAAAGTTGCACGTTATGACTGTACCTACTATAATTATTTAATAACCGTCTTACGTATAACTTTGGCAAAAAAACTGAACGGTCTTTTTGAAGTTATTATCTTATTATTGAAACTCTAGTTTATAATTTTTTGAAAGGTATTGGAGAAGCTTGATGCGGTGCTTGATGTTGGAGGAGTATATGACCCGAGATGTGACCGTTACGATCATCATCAGAAGGGTTTTGATGAGGTTTTTGGTCATGGCTTTACCACTAAGCTCAGTAGTGCTGGCCTTGTCTACAAAGTAAATATAAACCTCTCTCTTGGTTATTATATTATTACGATACTATACTACAAGCTCTAAGATGCAATATCGACCAAAAATATAGGGGTTTCTTCTTTTGTAGAATATGTTTTGGCATGAAGCTTGAGAATTATTGTTTATGGGGACAGGTAATTTGACAGTAATAGTGACTGCAGTGCCATCGCGATTTAATTTCTAATACATTTCCCTTAAATTTCCTTAGCATTATGGGAAGGAGGTAATTGCAAAGGAGGTTCAGCTTGAAGAAGGGCATCCTGATGTACACCGTTTGTTTCTAACTGTCTATAAGAACTTTATTGAGGTATATCTTGCAGACTTTCATTGATTTTCTACCGTGCCTCCATTATTTAAAAAGTAATATTTTATAATCTTGTTAGAAAATTTACTTAATAGTGACATATCAATACGTCAATGGAAATGCGTTGATTTTGCTGTGTCGTGCTTATGCCACCCAATAACAAGGTGGCCAATACATGAACAAAACAAAACTTCTTAAATTCTCAAAGAGTTACATGTGAAAGTGGTTGCATCGGTTTTATTTCATAACACTATCAAGAAAGTTGTCCTCTTCTGTACGTAATCCCATTCTAGAGCTGTTTTTCGTACAGATGAGAAAAATATTTGAGTGGTGTTTTTGTGAAACCACACTTGCGGACTCATGCTGCATGCTTATTCTAATCTGCTACTTCTTTAATGATGGTTTTTATAACAGGCAGTTGATGCAATAGATAATGGATTTAATCAATACGACACAGATCAGCCTCCTAGGTTTGTCAACATTACAAACTTGTCTTCAAGGGTGGGTAGATTGAATCTGGACTGGACTGATCCTGATCAGTCATCCAACAAAGAGGACAAAGCCTTTCAACGTGCAATGACCTTAGCCGGGAGTGAGTTTTTGGAGGTGACATTTTTGTGAAATCCTTTATATGCAGTTATGCACTTGCAGAACAGTTTAATTTAAGATCCTTTTGTACTGCAAAGCACTATAAACAATGGGTGAGATAATGTTGATAAAGAGTTCTGAATAAATATTTTGTCAGACTATCCAATTTCATGCAAAATCATGGTTGCCAGCTCGCTCAGTTGTCATGGAATGCCTTGCAGCAAGAAAAGATGTTGATTCCACTGGGGAAATCATTGTGCTGAATAGACCTTGTCCTGTAAGTTTACCCTGTTTCTTAGCTTGATAACCCTGATAACTTAATTTCACATCTCTCTCTTACTCATTCTTGTACTTTATATGAGTTAGTTGTTACGGGAAAATCCTAAAATGACTAACGTATGAACAGTGGAAGCTTCACATATTTGAGCTTGAGGAAGAGATGAACATAAACCCTCCCATCAAGTATGTTATTTATCAGGTACTCATTCTTAGCTTCTTATAATGAGGGCAAGTATGCTCCATAGTATCATTGGGGTTAATAGTTTTCTCTCCAGAGGTATCAGTTGCTGCATATATTAGTTCATCTAAAAATAAGCTCCTGTTCTACCCTTCTTATCTTTCTTTAAAGTAGTGGCAAAACTTAGCTTAATTTGGCATGGTTCATTGTGCTCACCTAGTGAAGCATGTATGTTTCGTCTGATGAACATCTCTAGAATAATTTTTTCCAATTGTTTTCTTCTAAATTTTTGGCGGTTTATTCATTAGCAACAGAAATAGACGGTCATATCTGTTATTTTTGCCCTTTTTGTAACTTATCTGTTTCAAAGCTTAAGCACCAGCACCCTTCCGTACAATTATGCAGGATGATCGGAGTGACAATTGGCGTTTGCAGGCAGTTGCAGTCTCAGCTGACAAATTTGAGAGCCGAAAACCTTTACCATCCCATTGGAGAGGATTGACGGATGAAGCACTTTCTGAGGTTGCAGGAATCCCTGGTTGCATCTTTGTGCATATGAGTGGTTTTATTGGTGGAAACCGGACTTATGATGGAGTTCTCACCATGGCAAAAGCTTCTTTACTGTCTTAAGCAATGCAAAAAGGTTATTCCTTCCTATTGTGAATCTGCTCAATGGCTCAAGATTTTGTCATATGGGAATTCAATGCGATACTTTCTGTGATGAGACTGGTATAGCCGCAAACTTCTTGTTCGGGTTAAACAAGTGCCAGCAGGCTGCAACGCTTATCATGCTCTCATCTACGTCTGCAACGGGTATGAATCACAGGTCAGGTCTCCATGGAAATCTTGATGTTAGTGTTTTTACATTGAGTTTCTCAGAGTAATACTGTTTGTACTCGAGTCTGATTAGTATTTATCTTAATTTGTTTTCATTTGTCTTGATATTTTTGATCGACTGATGAAGAAATCAGTGAGGCATCGGAATTGTGGATACTGGATACTATTTTAGCTCCTCGTGACTAAGCTTGTGGCCGTCGTATAAAGGATATCTATTGAGATTTCTTCCATCCCATCTTATCTGTTCTCTTGTTGGGATGAGGCTGGACTGACCTCTGTCTTCTTTGTTTCTCTTTCTTTTTCTTTTTCTTCTTCTTTTCTGTCTTTTGTGATCTTTTCTAATTGAGCAGATTGCACGTTGTTTTTCAAGAAGAACGAGGTCATTGCATGTCAATTGGTGAGCGCGGTCTCATGAGGTCTCGTTTGAGTGGCTCCATTTGACTTCGGTCTATAAGGAGGACAGAGAATGACGCCTGAGTCTCGAAAACTTTCTTAATTACTTGTACCTTGCATTCAAACCCCCTTCACTTTTTCCGTGTGCGTTTGTTGGTGTATCTCAACTTCCGAAGAACAAGAATCGCATCTGTATTAAATCATTGTTGTACGTGCAAGGCACTTTCTAAAAGGTGGTGGTGGTAGCAACCAACATGACCAAAAATAAATTTAGTTCATGGAAAGTGAAGTAGCAATTCATCGTTTTATCCAGATAGTTAAACTAGATTTAGTTCCTCCATGATTCCCATGCTAAATGACAAGGGGTTGCTCTGAGAACGCGAGATAACTTCGTAATGTTTCATGTGGATGGGATACACGGTTAATAAATGATTTTATAAATGAGTGTTGTTAGTTTTAGTAATAATTAAAATTTATTTATTATGAATTAATAAATTCAAATGCTTGTTTTTTAATACTTAAGTTGGATGGAATGTTTGCCCAGAGTAATGTTGAGAATTGCTTGAGGTCATATTAATTCGTAGTATTGACCACCATCCCCTAGCTTACACTAGAGCTGGCAAATGGGTCAGCTCGACACGGTCCGATCAAATCATAGATTAAGAAAATGTGTCTGACTTGATACATATGTTTAATAGGTTGAGTTGGACTGAGTTTAATTCTTGAAATATAGGACTCAGTTTGACTCACGAACCCGCTACCATAAGTTATGAGTTGGGTTGGACTGGGTTAGCTCATCTTTTTTTTTTTTATTAGTGTGTTCTGAATTTTGATATTTTGATTAATAACGAAAAAAACTTAAACTTAACATTTTTTTTTTAAAAAATTAATTTAACAATTAACAAGACATAAGTTGATTAATAATATTAATATAAATGATAAAATACTATTTAATAAACTACAAGTTCACGATACTCGAATATATTACTAACAAACATAAAAAAAAGGACATTACATAAATACTTTAAGAAAGTTGGTGGATAACTTTTTTATTTTATTATGCTCTTTGTACGGGTCTTGGGTCTGTTGGTGGTGACGGTGGTTGAAGATTAAAATAGTTTGGAATATTTGAGTGTTGAGATACAAGATGTCTTACAAGCATTCTAGTTTTAAATTGACAACGAAATATATATTTACGTTCATAATAATTACAAATTACATACCCATGTTATTCAAAGTAAGCAAAATGATTCTAAACATTTGAAAGTAATTGTTATAAAAGATTTTTTTCTCTCATAGCTATAGATATTGTGTATTCTCTTGTAGTAAAATAAAGAGACAATAGGTAGTAAAATAAATATATAGTTTTGTAATAAAATAAAGTTGAATATATTAATTATTTATAAGAAAAATTACATGTACAAATTATAATCTCAAGATGGGCTTTATATGAGCTCGAATTGGGCCTGAGCTGGGCTCGAGTTGGGCCTATGTTGAGTTCGAACTGGGTTGGACTGAGTTTATGCGTTGAGCTAGGTTGGGCTTGGATACAAATGGACTTGGGCACAAATGGGTTGGGTCCAACCCAACTCGGCCCGCCTATATGTGGTGGGTTGAGTCGAGTCGAACCTACTTTCATTCGAGCTGAATTGAGCCCGAATTTTCATGTGTTAAGCTAAACTGAACCTGTGTGAACCCTATCCAAATGCCACCTCTAGCTTACACGAGAAGATCACGTATGGTCCTAAGGTCTTTCGACCAAAAACCAAAAAAAAATTAAAAAAAATGGTCCTAAAGTCTCAAATATCTCACCGTTTACATGCTTCTTCATGGTCACTGTCCATGTGACCATTTATTAAGCTCCGACTCAAATACATTTTATAATTTTGGCATTTATATTAAAAAGTAAGGGATATTTTAATTTCTTTATTGCGTATCTTATTTATGAAAAAAAGAAAACTCACTTCTAATAAAAGAAACAAATCTCTTTACAAAAAATGAATTTGTGACATTCCAATCCACAATGAATTTGTAATAAATTTATATTCAATTTATAATAATTTAATTTTTCCAGTATTATTAATATAAATTTAAATATTTTGATCAATTAATTAAATTTAAGATATTAATAGATAATAGTTAGACGTTGGACCTAAAATGTTATACAGTTAAGCATTTTGGGTCCCTCAATTAAATCATAGTCTAATGATAAAAAAAAAAAAAAAAATCATAGCCCTGAATCATTCTCTTGAATATTTTTAAATATTATAAAAAGGGAAAAAAGCAGCAGTAGTCCCCATTGTTTACTCAAAAATCAATTTAATCCTCATTGTTTTAAAATGCTCAAAAAGGTCCCCAATGTTTGTAAACATGCTCATTGTGGTCCCTACCGTTAAAAATCTAACAGAAAATTTATAAAATGACTAAACTACCCTTACTTAAAAATAAAATACCCAAAATATCTCTATCTTCTTCTTCCTCTTCCAACTCCTCACCCCACCACCACAAGCACCACCAAGCACCACCACCACCTACCACCACGCACCACCCTCCCCCCCCCGGCGAACACCACCCACCCCCCCTCGGCGAACACCACCCATCCCCCCACCCCGGCGAACACCACCCACCCCCCCCACTGTCGCGAACCCCACCCCCCCCCCCTGCGTGAACGCCGCCCCCCCCACCCCCCCCCCTGCGAGAAACAACACCACCACCACCCACCACCCCCGCCCCCCCCCCCCCCCCCCCCGCGAACACCACCCCCCTCCCCGCGCGAACACCACCCACCCCCCCCCCTGCGCGAACCCCACCCCCTCCTCCCCTGCGCGAACAGCGCCCCCCCCCCCCCTTCCCTTCCGCGCGAACAGTGTGTGTGTGTTAGTGTGTGTTAATGTATGTGTATTAGTGTGTGTTTTTTGGTGTTTTTGTGAGTGTGTGTGTTTGTGGGTGTGTTAGTGTGTGTTTTTTTGGTGAGTGCGTGTGTTTGTAGGTGTATTAGTGTGTGTTTTTTGGTATTTTTGTATGAAATTTTGTGTTTTTTGTGATTTTTCAAATTTACCCTTGAAATACTATTCACATCAGTTAAAACTAACCAAAATTTTAACGGTAGGGACCACAATGAGCATGTTTACAAACATTGGGGACCTTTTTGAGCATTTTGAAACAATGGGGACTAAATTGACTTTTGAGTAAACAATGGGGACTACTGCTGCTTTTTACCCTTATAAAAATAACAAACCCAACCCCATATAAAGTTAGGGTTAAAATCATTTTAGTCCCTGAAGTTTATCCTAAAGATCAAATTAGTTTCTAAGGTGTGCAAAAAATCCAATTCAGTCCCTGTTGTTAGTTTTATGTTAACAGTCAACTCATTGATCGTGTGAAATGATGCTCATGTCTTTGTCTTTTAAATTTTTACTAATGTGTTAAACAAAAAAAAAAACATGATAGCATTTGAAAATTCAACGACTATTTTACATTGTTCTTCCTGTCATGCCTGTAATGCATGGCCAATCAAAAAAAAAAAAAGCAATCTCATGGACGTTATATTCCAACGGCTAAAACCTAGCGACTATCATGCTTTTTTTTTTTTTTAACACATTAATAAAAATTTAAAAGACAAGAGCATGAGTATTATTTTACACGGTCAATAGATTGACCATTAATAAAAAACTAATAACAAAAACTGAATTAAACTTTTTATATTCATTAAAAATTAATTTAATCTTTAATGCAAACCTCAAAAACTAAAATGATTTTAACCCTATAAAGTTATGGGAAAAATACATGCATAAGTTGGGGACTGATCCATCGAAGTATTTTCCAAAGTAATAAACAAAGGATCCAAGTGGGCCCAGTCTACACTACTCCTCCTCTGTTGCCCGGTAGATCCAAATAGTTTCACAACCACCGACACTCATCACAAGCCATTGCCATTGGGCATTGGATAAGGAAAAAAAACGCGTCCCTTTTTGCCTCTATAAAATACATACATAATATAATATATATGTACACGCACACACGCAGTTGATGATTTCAGCTCACAGTGTAGGTACGTGAGAATATTACTACTCTGTAACACGTACAAAAGAAGAAGAAGAAGAAGAAGAAGAGAAACGATCTTCACAAATCAGAAAAAAATGGAGTTGTTTTATTACTTAGTTTTTGGTGGATTAGCAGCAGTGGTGTTAGCAATAGAGTTGAGTAAATCAAACAAAGATCGGATCAATACATCGCCTGCTTTCAATTCATTCAAGAACAATTACCTTCTCGTCTACTCTCTCATGATGGGTACGTTGACCCTACATCTCATTTTGGTTTATCTATTGCTTCCTATCAGATTTGCTAATTTATGTTTAGTTTTGGATCTGCATTCGGGTTTAATGAGATTTGTCGAGCTTGCCCGTTAGACCTTGTAGTAACATGATAATCTAATAATAACATTTTTGTAATGATGGAAAAGCACCCCACCCGAGAGAGTGACCACACCCCCCACCACCCCCCCCCCCCCCCCCCCCCCCCCCGGGGGCCTGTATTCTTATAAATCATGAGGGTGTTGCTATATGGGTCTCGGATCTGGATTTGTAGTTAATGGAGTACGAGTGTGTTGGCAATTTGGCTTGTAATATGGCTTTAATTTGACGTTCAGTAACCATCGGATGCAGTTTGCTCTAGTTTGGTCCGGTCAAGAACAATGATGATTTGAGCTATGGATATGAAATGTGACGAATTCATGTCCTTACAAACTAAATGGACCCTGATGTTTGGTTGTTCATGGACCTTAATAAAAGAAATATAAAGTAAATGGTTTTTAGATGCTTAAATTTGGCTAAATCGTTCTTTAAGAAACTATGTTTAATGGAATGATTCGAACCCTTGGCTGACATTAAATATTTCGAACCATCCCAAACCTATGGTTGAAGTTTGAAGCTTTACGCAGGTTTGGGATGGTTCAAAATATTTAGAAATATTTACTTCTCAAAAAACTAAATATTTGAAACCATCCCAAACCTGCGTAAAGCTGATGCCACCGGTGAATTACTGCTTGTGTTATTGGACAGCACTGCAGTCAAATGTTCCCCAAGTTAATAGGTTGATACTTGAGAGTTTCTGAACGGTAGCTGACTGACAGACAGGATCAACCAAATTTTGGGTAAGGGGACCTGTAAGTGGCAAATAACATGCTTACATTGTTCACGGGTAGCTGCAGTTTGAAGACTGCAGTGGTGATTACAAAAATTTGGTAGACATAATTGACATGAAAGAGTGTGTATAAACAAAAATGGTGAAAAGTATTAAATGCAATTAATTTTCTCTTAGTTTCCGCTCTGTGTAATCCCATTTTGATGTGGAGAATAGGATCTTCCCCTACCATTTTAAATGTAGTATTGCATTTTTTCTCTATGTTTGTTCCTTGCTATATTCTGTAGCAGCCATATAAGAGATATTTTGTTTTGTTCAATGTTGTTTTTCTTTTTTCTCCTTTTCCATTTCCATATCTAGCATGCCATACATCATGATGATCTTCATTGATTTTCTCTTCACTTCTGGAAACTGCTTGGAAAAGTTGTTTGAGACAAAGTAGCTATTTTTGCATGGTGGTTATTCGTATTCTGATATTTATCCTTTATTTGGAAATAGCTGGAGATTGGTTGCAGGGTCCTTATGTGTACTACCTTTACAGTACATATGGCTATGGGAAAGGGGAGATTGGACAGCTCTTTATTGCTGGGTTTGGATCTTCCATGTTGTTTGGCACAATTGTTGGATCTCTAGCCGACAAACAGTAAGATGACTCTTCCCTCCAAGTTATCTACTCTTAATCTTTTACAACAAGACTAAGTATCTATCTCATTTGGAGCTTTAATGAAATTTCAGGGGACGTAAGAGAGCTTGTGTAACTTATTGCATTACATATATACTGAGCTGCATTACAAAGCATTCTCCACAGTACAAAGTATTGATGTTGGGCCGTATTTTGGGTGGTATTGCCACATCTCTTCTGTTTTCGGCATTTGAGTCATGGCTTGTGGCAGAACACTTCAAGGTGAGGGGTCTACAGACTGTCGGTGACCGGTAAATTTGATGTCTATACTGATTTTTCACACATCATGCTTTATCGATATTGATGATATTTAAGTCTTTACAATTCCCGTTCCCCCTTTTGTCCTTTTGTTTCTCTTTTTCTTTTAACACCTTTATCGCTTGGTTACAATCTTTTTTTTTTTTCTTTTCTTTTTTATGGTTCTGATGTGGCTACTAAGAGAGCTGATTATGTGGCACCTATTCGTATAGATTTAGACAGTCTGTTCTTTGACCATCTGAAACATAATGTACGTGTTAATATAGTGATCTCCTCTGGAAACGACACTTGGTAACTATAAATTTTGATGTTCTCTTCACTTTATCTCTGCAGAGGGGCTTTGATCAACAATGGCTCTCATTAACTTTTTCGAAGGCAATATTCCTTGGGAATGGTCTTGTTGCTATTCTTGCCGGGCTGTTTGGCAATCTGCTGGTTGATACCTTTAGCCTTGGGCCTGTATCTCCCTTTGACGCTGCTGCCTGCTTTCTTGCTATTGGAATGGCAGTTATATTATCATCATGGACAGAGAACTATGGAGACCCCTCAGAGAGCAAGGACCTGCTAACTCAGTTTAAGTCTGCTGCATTGGCTATTGCGTCAGGTAAATTCCAAGATCTGTTCTATCTCTGTTATTTTATTTTGGATTTGTGTGAGGTTATATGGTTATGAACACATAAGAGGTTGGCTTCAGCAGTGTAAAGCAACACCGACCATTGAAGGACCATTGGAATAAAATAGCATTTCTTTTTGCAGATTGCTTCCATCAAATTGTGGGCTAAACTAAGTCTTTTTGTGATTATTCCTTATATTAATGTTCTTGTGATGCATGTGCTTCCAGACTTCTCTCTATCATTTCCTCTTCTTGACTAATTTCCTTGCATGAACTATAATAAATGATTTATGTGGATCAGATGAGAAAATTGCATTGCTGGGTGCAATTCAGTCCCTGTTTGAAGGTTCAATGTACACATTTGTGTTCCTCTGGACCCCTGCACTGAGTCCAAACGATGAAGAAATTCCTCACGGTTTTATATTTGCAACTTTCATGTTGGCATCAATGTTGGGAAGCTCACTTGCATCTCGCCTTCTGGCTCGCAACACACTCAAAGTCGAGAGCTATATGCAGCTTGTGTTTGTAGTTTCTTCTGCCTCACTGCTGCTACCCATTGTGACAAATGTACTAGCTCCGCTTGTTCTTTTATTTGATCTTTGCCATGATGGCCATTTCTAACTTTTCTTCATCTGTCAGTTCTTCGTAGCTCCTTCAAAGGTGAGAGAGGGAGGCATCTCATTTGCTGGTTGTATACAGCTTCTTGGCTTCTGCACCTTTGAGGCTTGTGTTGGCATCTTCTGGCCATCAATCATGAAGATGAGGTCTCAGTACATTCCTGAGGAGGCTAGAAGCACCATCATGAATTTCTTCCGCATACCCCTAAACATATTTGTGTGTGTCGTGCTGTACAATGTAGGTTGCTCCATCCTTCACCTTTGATGATTTTAATTTACTGTATTGCATGCCTGCTATATAAGTCTGCATGTCATTTAATTGCACACCACAGACCAGGATTACAGTGTAACCATTTATTTATTTGAGCCTGTCTATTGCTTTTTTTTAGGCTTGTGGATTTCTTCTTTTATTTCTGTTGGCATAACTTAAATTGAATCATAAGATTTATAATTGGGGCCAAAATGTTGCATTTGGATTCAACAAAACCTCCACTTCCACTTATACTGTATGCAGTATTCAACCTCAACTGTTACATATGGATATATTGTGCATATGCAGCAATCGTTCTCTTTCCTTTTGAGTGAAGTGATAAATGCACCAACGAAAGCTGTTTCTTGAGTACTAAATGTCTTCTTCTTGTGTCTTTCTGAAGGTTGATGCATTCCCTATCACTGTCATGTTTGGCATGTGCTCAATTTTCCTCTTTGTGGCATCCATCTTGCAGAAACGGCTCTCTGTTATTGCGGATAAGACAAGTGAGTTTTTTATCAACCATAGTTGGTGATCTGAAAAACTATGATAGTCTTTGTTCTTCTGACTCAACATTCTGTAATACATGTTTTAGCAGAGATCCCAATGCTCCATAATTATATACATATCGGCCCTTTTCATAATGTTCTTTCTGAAATGCAGAGACGGAAGATTGGACACCATTAAAGGAGAGAGATGCCGAGGCTGAGCCACTAACTGCTCCTTGATTCCATCAAGTTGAGCCGGCAAAAGATTTTTGATGCGATAACCTGCTGTCAGGGTTTGGTTTAGTTAAGTTACATTTCACATCGCGGGCAACCATCACAGAATTCGAATGACCAGTGCACTGCCCAGCAAGAATGTGAGAAGGTGGTGTGAAAGTTGAATGCTGCTATAGTTCTTTGTAGTACAGGGAAACACATTAGCGTCTTCACTTCTTCAGCCTTTACTGTTGGGTTATGCAAGGATCAACTATTGTAATTTTGGTGCCTCCACTTCTTTTTCTCTTTAAATACGAGAGCAGTAGATATAGGCCTCAGGTTAAGAATCGAGTGAGGCCATAGCTTTTCATTTTAGTATTGCCCTTCTGCATTATTTATCTCTTCTGTAAGAGTGAAACTGATTGAATGATTCTTCATAATATCATCATCTGGTATATTTTCTTCCTACCCCAAATTGAGTCCGATGCTTTCATGACCCGTGCATAGCAAGATTTCCGTTCACCGAGCTGCTGTATTTTGGGGCTGCCCTTTTTGTAAGTTTATACTTGTCTAGAAGCACTAAAGGTCTCCCCATAGTCTATCAAATTGATGTTTTTAGCTGGAGATTAGGCGACCAAGATTGTATCTTAGCCGCAATGATGAAGTCATTTATGGGGCAGAGGGTTGGGCCAACAGTGGCTATAATCTTTATTGACCTAAGAGTAAAACAATTAAAGAGTGAACTTTGTATTTTTTGTAAACATGTTTAATTTTAAAGCATTTTTAAATTAAAAAATTAATTTAATCCTCAATACAAAAATCATCCAAATACGAGTATTAAATTGCAATCTTGAATATGCAATAATCTTGAATATGCCCTTATTTAGCCGTAATTTTGTAGCCAGCTCAATAAGTGCTCATAAAAAATTCCACAGTGAAACTGAGCTAAATTCTTTTTACAAAAAGTAAACCACAACTACTTTTATATACACCACCAATAAATTCTTGCATAATGTTAGATCGGAAATCACTGGTCAATGCATTTTTATTTTCTTTTATTGGGTAGAAATGACGGTACTTGATAAGGACGAACAGAATGAAATATAAAAGTGTTACATTGTGCATCTCATCAAAGATCTATAGGGGCCTTCTCCTTTTAGCATGTTGTGATGCGGCTTCCAAATCTCCCACGAAGAAAAGGATCTTGTCTAGGATGCTTAAACATGGTTGTTCTCCGCCTGGAGATTCTTCCCCTGCATAGCCGCTGCTTTCTGGATCAAGGGAATTGCAGATGGATGGCATCTGTGGTGTTCTTGAGCCCAAATGTCTCTGAATTTCACCTTGGTGGACAAGATAATAGTCATCACCTTCTCTTATAATCTTTAATCCCCTGAGAATATTGATTTTGATGTTCAATGTTTAGACTGAATAGGAAACGAGACACTTTCACGAATTTGCTTAGCCAGATTAAATATAGTAGCTTTGCCACAAGAAACTCCAGGTGGTTAGTGATCGATCACTAATAAAGTTGCATGTTGAGGCTTACTAGACAATAAAAGCGGATAGAAGCTGAGTATTTTAATTATATGAGACCAATATATAACGGATTCAGCAAGAGATTTTTAACTTACAATCCAACTCGATCGCAGCGATCTTGGACAATGTACACATCTTTCCAGGACTTTGAATCTGAAGGAGCATAGAATGCTGCACGGTCCAGCCCCCATCTTTCTGTGAAAAGGTTACACCACAATGTTTCATCTGAGGCTACAATTCTCCACTTCCTGCACACTTTCTCACCAGAGCACGCATTTTCAATCATTAAAATTCAAGAGTTGAGGAGATCGGGAAAAAAAGCAAATGCATCCACTTATCAGATGTAAAGTTAAAATTCAAGACTGACTTTCAATCATTCCAAAACATTATCCATAACTACCAGCAGCTACGTATCGCTTGATCAAATATATTTGTGCACCAAAGCAATGCATAGTTGTATATTGTAAATCAAAATATCTAGATATCATTTTAAATTAGATTAAAAAAGCATTTAGGAATTAGGAACACTATAAATCTGACATTCTTTTTTTTTTTTTTTTTTCTCGTGGCATCTGATATAATTATCCTACTCCTAATTAATTCCTAAAACACGTTATCACCACGACTAGTCTCAAAATTGCACAAGGTCTTTTATGTCTTCCATTAGCATAATTTTCCCTTATAACACTCCATATATCAAATAAAGCATTAAAGACCCAAAATTGACTAAGAAACAACATCAAGAAACGATGCAAAAGCATAACCAATTCTACAACCACTTTACACTCATCTGATCAATATACAAAGCCACCAATCCATGCAAGATTTCATAATTGAAAAATTAACCAACAAACCCAATTGAGATCTTATCAAGAATTTAGCAACAAAGGAATTTCAAAATTCAGCACAAGAGAATATAGTTCATGGAAAATAATTGGTGAAATCCGTACACGTGAGCTAGACTGGTCGAAGAGTTTCTCCTCGTTAACATGTGGAAAGTAATTTGAGAATGCAGAATTGTAGTACTAACCAAGTTGAGCAGTTGCAAGATTGTGGTGATCCAACAAACAGAAAATTTTCAGACAAAGTTCTGCTGGCAATCTCTGCATCTTGGTACAACTCAAGTGTCTGACAGATGAGATCAACCTTTTTTTTGCGGACTATTTTGTCTGTTCTTTTGCACCGCTGGCTGAAATCTAGTTGCTTCCTTTGTAGCCGCTGACTTTCGCGAGTATATAATTTAACTGTACTCGCCTCTTTTCGCCCCTAGTAGCTTTATATCACATTTACGCAAGTTAGATTTACGGCGCGTGTAATAACTGTCACTTTACGGAATAATGAGCTTCAGTATAGTCAAATGCTGACGTGTGTGCCTTCTATTTACCGCCTAACTGGAAAATTTTCGCGAAATTTTCAAATTCAACAATTTCCTTTTTTTTTTTTTGTCATTAAATTCAACATTTTTAAATGTGAAATTGTTATTTCTAAACAAGACTAGCTTTACAGATTTCTAAAGCATTTCAAGCCTTTATTTTTATTTTTATTTTCCTGTAATTTTGAACGCATTTTTATTCTTTCACAATTTTTAGTTTCAAAAGAAATCAATAATAGTGAATTAATTGATAACATTGTTACTTAATTTCGACACTAATAGTTTAAATTATTACAATTATAATTGTCATTTCATTATCGATCTCCCTAATAATATTATGAAATCCAAATCTAATAAGAAGATTTATTATTCAATGTACTAAAAGTGGATAGGTTAAGCATAAATCTTATTCAAGGTGCACTTAAAACCATAGTGACATAGGTATTGATTCAAAGATTCTTGAAGAATTTATAGTTGCATTGAATTGCGAGAAATTATCAATAATGTGAAAATTTAAATTATTTTTTAATTTAGATTTATCTATCACAAGAGGCAAATTAATTCTTTAATCAAATTGTTGATTTTGAATTCAATTATAAACTTACAAAATTTTGAATATAGTCAACATTCATGAACACAAAGGATCTGAGATATAGAGAAAGAAAGACATGAGGAATATAGTCTATAATGTATAGTCAATTTCCAAGAAAATATTACTTCTCGAAAGAAATAATGAATAAAAAAAATGTTTGTATGGATTCATATACAGAGAGAGGGTTGTACAAGGATATTCTTACATATGAAACCAAACGAGGAGAGAAATCGAGAAATCAAAAATCCCCTATTATCTGACTTCACTTGAAAGCAATACATGTAAATTTACCAAGGGCTATAGTCATAGCGAGCAACATAAAACAAACCAAATTTGATACCGGAATATTCGGTTTGATAACCTGGGATGTAGAAAGATATCCTTCGACATTTAACTAAACGAGGTGAGAAATCAAGAAATCAAAAATCCCCTATTATCTGACATTGGTTGGAAGCAATGACAAAGAGGATTGAATTACATTACCCAACTTGTGTCTTAAACCGGAAATGGTGTTCGACAACGATCCAAACTCCATGTCTTCCCAACCAGACTC
The DNA here is from genome assembly GCA_037974665.1 of Ehretia macrophylla. Classification (NCBI taxonomy): domain Eukaryota; kingdom Viridiplantae; phylum Streptophyta; class Magnoliopsida; order Boraginales; family Ehretiaceae; genus Ehretia; species Ehretia macrophylla. The sequence continues at coordinate 10,652,834 of CM075781.1, forward strand.
GTCATCTTGCTGCAGTATCTGAAGTTGCCTCTCTAAATACCTTCTAAGACTAGCCTCTGCCGCACTAATTAAACTAAGCGAAGTATTGCTATGCATAAATTTTGTAACAAGAAAACCTGCTAGAATCTGCTGGTCTTCCTTCACGAGCTCCGAGAGAAAGCATGGGAAAAGTAGTCTTGCGAAAAGGTAAACGAGATTCTTCGTGCTCTTTAAACTTTCCGAGGATACCCCATGTTTAAGGCTCGACAACTGAGCCTCCTGGCACTGACGAGAAAAGTTCCCGACCATATAGCAAAGATATGAGAAAGTTGTGCCGTAAGAAGATTTGGTTATGACAGTTGATACAATTCCAGAAGATAACACGAGAACAAAGAGCTCACGGTCCTCGCCAACATTGTCATATATGCCTTCATGTTTTAGCTTGTTCTCGAGTGCATCCAAGCAAAGGAGCCGTACTGCATCATATGGTAGTAAGAGCGCCAACTTAAGAGCTAGAATGCAGTCTACCTCAAGCAGGGTTTGGCTCAAACTACGAGCATCATCTTCATCCAACAATATTTGACTAGTTTGCGCCGAAAATTGATCAATCAATTTTATCAAGTTCTCGAATCGAGACAGCATTACCAGTTTTCTGAATATCAACATCCAACAAGCATGCAGTGGATGAATGGAAAGAACATCTTTATTTGTTTCCTTCTCAACAGGTTCATCTTGAAAGCTCTCCCATCCCTCATCCCAATCATCATTGTTCCAACTATTTCCAAAATCAGAAACCGCAGGAGAGCCTATTTCAGTTTTTCTACTTGTAAATAGATTCTCCCATTCTCTCAACATAGCCAGCAAAGCATCAATATGGGATTCGGATACTGCCACTTCAGATACTCTACAGAAGCAAGAAACTGCTGACTCCACAGTCGAGAGATCTTCTGGAGTAATCTCCAGGCTCTGTGAGATAATTGATACAAACTGTGAGGATTTAAGAGCAATCAAAGTATTCGTAAACCTGCCAGTCGCATCTGCTGCTTCCAGGAGCCCGTCTTTGGTAGTGTTGTTAGCAGTGGCAGTTTTACTTCGGAAATTTTCCCACCCTTCCCATGGACTGACATAAGAGTCTAGCTCTGAATTTCCCTTCTTCAGCCTATCAGCATCTGCAATGAACTGCATAAGCTCTAGTACATAAACACGAACATGGCTCGGCAGCTGCAAGTTACTAGAGAAATCAACCATTTTCTCCCAAACCGCCACCCTGACTCTGTTCAGACCCTCCAAATCACCTTCCAGCTTACTCAAGGATGATATCAAATTATGTAGATTCTCACGTTGAAGGGATCCACCAGCAAACTCCTGTAAGATTGACTCCAATATACTTAGATAGAGATGAGGAAGATCCTGGATACTAACAGAAACATTTTGTGCGTCTATACTCATGTCACATCCAGGTGACAACTGCGCCATTGCATCAGAAAATACATTGGCAACTGGCTCAAACCCACAGCCAGACAAAATCATTGCTCGGCAGAAATTATAAATTTCAACAGCTAAACAGCCTTTAAGGCCATAGTTGACATAAGCACAAATGGTGCCCCAACCCTGACTTGATGAGAATTTACCATAGATGACCAAGCTAAGAAAAGATTTGACACATGTTATTGCACATTCTGAAGAGAACCTTTCTTCTAAACTCTCATCCATTTTAACTTCCTGCATGTCATTCATCACTTTGAGCCAGAAGTTCAAGAGCATAATGAGACATTCCTGCCATGCTGCATTGCAAGATAGACTCGAAGATTTATTAACATGTAAGATTATTGTGAAAAATCTCTTTAATACATCCCAAAGGCCTGGAATTTCCACTAATCTAATGTATCTCCTGCAAATATCATAGGTGTGCTCAAGCTCACTTATAAAGCAAAGAAGATTATCAGGGCTTTCAACATGGGTTTCTGACTTTGCTTTGTTTTCCAAAGACGTCAACATATTTTGCATATAATATGTATAGACGGACTGCCATGATAAAAGACCCTCAGGTACAGGATCTTTAAGAGCACCAACAAGGTTTTGGACCATCTTTGCCAGTGCTTCCACATTAGTTTCATCAATGTGAGCACAGACTTCTCTGTTGAAGCAATCGAAGTTCAGATCATGTAACCCAGCAATATTTTTAAAGTTCAGGGCTTTGATAAAAGACACCCTAGAACATTCTTTCTCAAGAATCTTGCAGAAAGAAGCTAACCCAAGAGTACTGGAATGAGCTGAATCTTGGTCCATGATAGGTAGTGATTCTTCCCTTTCTTCTAGCTGTAAGTAGCAGTCAGAGAGCAGGTCATATATATAAGCAAGTCGTCGCTTGTCAAGCCCATCAATTGCAGAGTAGACAGAACATAGAACTTTGATGGATTCTGCAGCATGCCTAAGAATTTCTTCTCTAAAATCTGAAACCTCAGCCATGATATCCTCGATGCTCCAAACCTCAGAAACAAGAACAGAACTGACATAGTGCAGTAGCACCTAATAAACAGAGAAATACAAATAAAACTTTTAGAGACTTTAATAAATCAAAAGGGTTCTATTGTTGCTTAGGGGTATGATATACGACAAGCATAAATTACCTTGCTCTGATCTAAGCCATATGAATTAGCTAATTTCAGCACATCTTTTAATATCAGTTTTTTCTCCACTTTTACTGTTTCAGTAAGGGAAGATACAACACTCTCTATGTAGTCAAGATCTCCAGACAAAAAACGCGCGGTTTCAACACCAGGAATTATTTGCTCCAACTCCTTTGTCTGATCCGCAACTCGCTTTTGTTCTTCTAATTTCAGTTTCCATTCTCTCCAGAATGTAGATTGTGCTTCATCAAACTTGTCTCTTTCATCTAAATTCATTAAGGGGACAAAAGAACTAAATATTATAGACAACGAGTGGAAAGAGGATTCTCAATAAATTGGAACCAACAAATCGACATACGAAAAGGTATAAAAATGCTGTCTAAATCTCATTGATTAGGAAATATCACCTGAATTAATTGAATTGTTTCTCTGTTGGAATTTTCTCAAAAGGAGCTCCCTCCTTTGGGAAGGATCTTCAGACTCGGCTCCGCAGCTGTGTAATAAACCATATATCATGCCCACATTCATAATGCTAGATATTTCACTATAATTTTCCCGTTTTCTGACGTGTTCCTCAATTACTTTGACCCCATAAAGGGCATCTTCAAGATTCAACAAGAAGCTACATCCTAAGAGGTCTTCATCTTCAGTAACAGGCGGTTCCATAATTGATTTAGCTAGGGAAACAATCAGATCATCTCTAGGAGCAAAACCATTCCTTGCTAACCAGGACAAGATAGTAACCACTACTTGTGTTCTAACACTAATATACTGCTTCCCTGAAACTGAGATGGATATAGATTTCCGACCATCATTGGCTCCTTGACTCAGTTCCAACAACCATGGAAGCCGTAGAGCAGCAAAGGATAACAATTTCCCATTCTCTCTCAGGAGAGATTCCCAGTCATGAGCATTATCAGCTGGCACATTTTTAGCAACCTGCAATAGTATCTTCTTTATGATATCAAATTGTGCTCCTTGATCATCACTATCAACACCATCGACCTGTCCAGACCAATCTCTTAGCCCGACCATGTCTTCAGAACTATGGAGTGGATAGGATTTGATAGAGGAACCCTGAATTAAGAATTTAGGAGGTTCTTTCCCTGTCAACATAGTTAAGGTGTCACACTGGCCCTGCATATCCAAATCTTTCCACGCATTCAGCAACTCACCAATTGATTCTTCGTCACAATGGCTCAATGCAAACCCAAGAAGCAGTTTCCGAGAACTAATATCCATGTTGTCTAGGGCAGGACCTCTCGCAAGAGCAGCACATAAGTCCCAAACAGATCCATGTCCCTTCCTAGCCAAAACAAGACAGAGATCAAAAGCAAGTTGCAAATCTCCAGCAACAGCTGCTTCTCTTGCAATAGCTTCCTGTACAGCTGATATGTCATCTTGTGAGCTCAATCCAAGAAGCTTGGCAATTTCAATTAGTTCGTCAACATTAAGATAAGCTCCAGGCTGACTTGTAATTGCCAGCTTAATGATTTCCATTGGATCCTTAATTTGCCTAAATTGCATTGGTAAGAGATTCACCCCAAGGTTGGGCAGCTTAACGGTAACAGCATCAATGATATCAGCCTCTGCCCTGACATTTCTGCGGTTTGGAAATATATTCAGACATTCCTTGGCCTTCCAGATCTGGTGCATATTGAAGCAGATAAGTCAAAATTTAAGTTACAGGCGATATTCGAAAGGAGAAGTAGAAAAAACTATTTGTATATCATGTTCAATTATCAATAAGCATTACTCTATTATTGAAATTCTCCATCACCAAAAAAAAAAAGAGCGGAAAAAACAACATTCAGATTTTTGAACAAGCTCAACCTTAGTCTTTATTACCACTGTACAGAGACATGACCAATAACCAATACTGATTTATAGCCTTATGACTTTAGAACACTTGAATAGCATATTGGAGGCAAGGGATATATAGTCCTCCTTGCTGCTTGCAACAACAATTGGGATTGTCAGAAAACTTTTGTAAAGATCAAATTAAATTTCTCCATCTGAATCCTTGCACTCCCATTATCATATAGCTAACGAAACCTTTAAGTTGCCTACGAGCCTCTTAGAATTGGCATCATAGTTCACGGACATTTCATTATATCTCGTCACTGCATCTATAAATGGCTAATTGAAAATATTGATTGATAGGCTTATGATAGCCAATATTAAGCAAATGATTAGGGCTACGTTTGTTTGCCGTAAAATAACTTGCTTGTGGAAAATATTTTCCGTGAAAAATATTTTTCTGAAAAATAAAATATTTTACGGGCTCCGTTTGTTTGCCGTAAAATAACTTGTTGGGGGAAAATATTTTCCTAGAAAATAGAATACTGGAAAATATTTTCTGGTGTTTGGATGTACCGTGAGTTCAGTAAAATATTTTCTTCTTCCAAAGGAAATGAAAACATTTTACAGAATTTTGTACTAGCCGCAATTGTTGACTGAAAAATATTTTACGGTTGACCAATTTTCTGGTATTACCAAACACCGTAAAATTAAGAAAAAATAGCTGCAATTGTTGACAAGAAAACATTTTACAGTTGACCAATTTTCTAATGTTACCAAACATCGTAAAATTTGGAAAATATTTTCCGGAAAAATATTTTACGGCAAACAAACGGAGCCTAGAAAACAATATTCAGTCAGAACTGAGCCAAGGCCTGACACTTACATCTGAGCAAGAAAGACTTGATGCTGAAAAGAAATACTCTCTGGCAGCTTGGATAACAAGACTCTCAGCTTTCTCTGCTGCCAAAGCTACTGAACCAGCACCTTTCAAATAGTTTCTTGCAAGTGAAAATTTGCCAGCTTTCAGCAGTCCCCGGCAGAACTCTATCAATAAATACTCCATATCAAGGAAAGGGAAAGCCTTTTCTTGCAGAGACTGCAAATCACGCCACACATTTGCCCAATCATTATCTGATCGCCCTGTCTGCCGACGTATGAGCTTTGAGAGTATAAGACGAAGGATCTGCTTTACACCCTTTTCATCTGAAGGTGCCTCAAGGAAAAAGCTTATGGGCTTTGGAACCTGATCACAAATGACCACCAAAAAGAATTGAGAAATCACTGCCACAATCAACCGAAGTACAAGATTATCAACCATTTCTTAGTTTTGTTTTTTAATAAGTCAGTCTTCAATAGAGAGGGAAACAATTTCAGAAACAAAATAAAATTAAAAAAAAAAAAAAAACACACCATCAAAGGTCTTCTAAGATATAAGAAAACTCAAATCAGATAACCATCACGTGCAAAGTGAAAGTCGTGTAGAATCAATCTTTCTTTCTAAAAGGAATCATTCCCCCCATCCCATACTTGGTTCCCTTTCTGGAAAATCAAGAGCTTGTTTGCTTCAAGAAATGGTCTCTTATTCCCATTTTTCAATAAAATTCTCTTTCTTTTTAAATAAAAATTCCGATAACAACTGGATGTCTTACAATTCCCTTCTTTTTCATTTAGTTGTCAACTATTATGTAATATCATGTGAAACAAAGCTGCAAGAACATCCAACAGATTATACTATGAGGAAATCCAAGTATATGAGAAAAAAGTATGTAAAATGAGCTTTAGTGACAAAGGTATTGCAGAGTACATGAAGACAATTGAATTTTATGTTGGCTAGATTTATAATTAGGAAAATGTAAGCAAAAATAATGACTGAAATTTTTATCTAGAAAGAAACTATGCAGACTAAAAGGAAATTAACCCACCGACCATTGCACAACAACTAATATTCCGTTAAGGAGAAATACTATCAACAAGGGAGCAGAAGTACCTGATAAATTGCCAAAAGCCTTCCAGCTTCAATATGCCCTTCTGCAAGCTTAAGTCTTCTCTTTATGTCTTCACCTACAAAATCTGCTTTACCAAAGTATATTCAATCATATTCAATAAGACAACTTCCATAGCAATACCCATAATCTTGTGCAATGAATCGACAACGCAATCATGAAAAAAAGATTCATATTTGGTACAAACGAAAAGAAATAAGGTAGCTCCATCACTGGAAACAAAAAATAACTAGCGAGGTGATAATTGATGACAAAACAATCTAGACTGATATTAAAAAAAAGGCCAATGATAACAAACAAATATAACAATCACAAGAGTAATAATGACCATAATAATAACAGCAATAATAGTTCTAACACTAATGATAACAACTAAAATAACAAGAGATTGGACTTACCCGAAGTTACTCAACCTCATTTTCCACCCCAATCTTATTAAGAGAATTCCCCTCCCCCTCCCCAACAAACACATTTCCCCACGCCCTTGTATTACAGCCAGTTCCATATCACTGACTTTAATTCAGTTACTATTGGAACCAAGCCAAGCCGTTTCCCACTATTTGGGGTTGGATTTTTATTCGGGGGAAAGAATGCAAAGGAACGTTTGTCAAAATTGCATGAAACAGTCTGATGGCATGGAATTATACGAAATTGAAGAAATTTTTAGAACACAAGAAAAAGTTTAAGAATACCCCAGAAAGCATTTTCTCACTTATAAAAATCCTCAAGATAATCAGATGAATAAAAAATCCTAATAGTTATGATAAGAGTACACTCTGTTGTACAGCTGTATGCACATGGATGTACACTCTGTTAAAGCATACTCAGCTTTACTACAGCTGTATGCATAACAGATCATGTACAGCCATATGCACAACAACTTGGAAAGCAAATCAAATGAATTCAACTGATTCTATGCATTTCAGAGATGTATAAATAGATGCACATCCATGTAAATCATTCATTCAGAAATTGAATCATAATAAAATTCTTTCAAGTATCTATTTCTATCATGGTATCAAGAGTAGGCAGATCCTAGGCCTGTTTTCTCTTCTTTTTTTTTGCAAGCCATAACTAACTTGCTTCTCTCTACCTTCTCCTCACACAACAATCTTCTCTCCTCAAGTTCTCATCTTCATCAATGGAATCCTCCCCAACTGCACCCCTGGAATTAGCCTCCTCTTCAGCTACTGCAACCAAGGAATTAGTTTCCTCTTCAGTTACTACCATGGATCTCCCTATAGGACTCAAACTATTGAGTCAAAACCTGCACAATTTGATGCAGATCAAGCTTGATCACAATAATTATGTGATCTGGAAAGCTCAGATCCAAGTAGTTCTTCAAGCACACCAAGTATTTGACCATGTGGCAGGCCTTGATCCAGGCCCTAACAAGCTCATAACCTCTGAAAATGGCTCTTCTATCACCAATCCAGCCTTCTCTGCCTGGCTTCTTCAAGATCAGCACCTCAAAACTTGCATTTTTGCCACTATCACACCTGTTGTTCTTCCTCAGGTTCTTCATTTACCAACTGCTCATTCTATTTGGTCTTCTCTAGCTACCAGATTTAATTCTCTCAGTCGATCACACATACATCAACTAAAAATGCAGCTGTATACACTATCTAAAGGTACTCAGACTATGCAATCTTACCTAGATCAAGCTAAATCCATCACTGATAGTCTTGTAGCTGTAGCAGAAACCATCAATGAGGACGATCTAGTCCTCTATATTCTCAAAGGTCTTCCTCCAGATTTTGAACCCTTTAGAGCCTCAATTAGGGTCAGACCTACCTCCATTTCAGTTCAGGAATTGAGCAGTCTTCTAATTTCAGAAGAACTCCATCATCAAATGCTTAAATCTTCCTCCTCTCACCTCTCTCCTGACCTTCACACTGCTCTATACACTAAAGTCAATTCAGATCAGGGATCTCATGCCAGAGGTAGAGGACGAAATCAGAATTTCAGAGGGGGCAGGGGAGGTAGAGGTCAAAGGTACCAAGGCAGAGGCAATTCTATGGCTATTAACATGATACCACCACAATTCCCCTCCCAACTTTCCTCTCCCTCTCCTCAGCTATCCTCCAATCATACACTTAAAGTGCTCTGCCAAATCTGTGGCAAGCAAAATCATACTGCTCTTGACTGTTGGCACAGATTAGATACAACTAATTACTACAGCTCTCCACATGCAAAGCAGGTACTAGCTGCTCAAATAGCAACCACAGACCATCAAGATACCCATTGGTATCTGGACTCTGGTGCTAATGTCCATGTTACCAATGATCTTTCTCAGCTGCAAGCTTCTCACCCTTACATTGGATCTGATTCAGTTTCAGTGGGCAATGGCAGTTCTTTGCCTATTCACAGTGTTGGGCATGGTAATTTCTTCACTTCCTCCTCTTCCTTTTCCTTATCTAATATTCTTTATGTACCCAACATCTCATCTAATCTCCTGTCTGTACATCAATTAACCACAGACAATAATTGTTCTATTCTTTTTACTTCTAAGGATGTGACAATCTTGGACAACACCACTCACAAAGTAAGGTTCAAGGCCCCTTGTGATAAAAGGGTTGTATCATCTGCCAGTCACCTCTTCTTTTTCCCCTACTGCCTCAAAGCAAGTACTCAGTTGCACTCCTACTTCATCAACTCACTCTTCAGCTCTCATATGGCATTACAGATTAGGGCATCCATCTGCTCAAGCCTCTCAGGCATTATCTTCTCTTCTCAGTGTGAAATTGTCATATCCTCGTCTAGATTGCACTTGTTGTTTTGTAGCTAAATCTCACAAGTTACCTTTCAAGCTTTCTCATTCTGTAACCAGTAGACCTTTTCAACTTGTTCACTCAGACATTTGGGGACCTGCTCCTATAGCTTCTTGTATGGGTTACAAATATTATATTGTCTTTATAGATGATTTTTCCAGGTTTTGTTGGCTATATCCCCTTAAATTCAAGTCTGATGCCTATTCTGTTTTCACTAGTTTTGTTGCTATGATTAAAACACAATTTCAAGCTACGATACAGATCTTTAGGACTGACAATGGGAAGGAATATTTGAACAAACAATTCAGTCTTTATCTACAGTCACTAGGCACTATTCACCAGACATCATGCCCTCACACTCCTAAACAAAATGGCAGGGTTGAGAGAAAGCATATGCATCTGGTGGAAACCACTCTTGCACTCCTCAATCAGTCCTCTTTATCCTCAAAATATTGGCTTGAAGCACTAGCAGCAGCTAATTTACTCATAAATAGACTTCCTAAACCATTTCTTCAAAATAAATCCCCTTATGAAACTCTGTACTCCAAAATCCCTGACTACACTTCTTTCAAGGTTTTTGGTTGTCTATGCTACCCATGGTTGAGACCTTACACCAAACATAAATTGGAAAATAGGTCCAAACCTTGTGTCTTCATAGGTTATTGTCTGAGTACAAAAGGGTACAAATGTCTAGATTTAGCTACAGATAGGGTGTACATATCCAGACATGTGAGGTTTGTGGAAGATGTCTTCCCTTGTTCTTCTAATTCTACCTCTTCTCCTTCTAATCCCACTGTCTCACTTCAATTCCCACCCATTTTTCACTCCACTCAGTCTGATAAAGTGCCCCCAACTGTTTCTTCCTCTTCCTCTACTTCCATTGATTCAAGTTTGCAATCTCCTATTCTTACATCATCTCAGTTCACTCCTTCCGCTGCATCTCATTCATCATATCCTTCTTCTATCTCTCCTTCTCCTCCCTCAATTCTACAATCATCTCCTCACTCACAATCTGAGTCATCATCTGCATACTTAGATCCACCATCTGACTCTTCTACACTATCCATTTCTCCCTCTACCCATTCTAATTTGAACTTGTCTGAACTAGCACCACCCACCCTCCATCCCATGCTCACCAGGTCAAAGACAGGCTGCTTACCTACACCCCTCTATAATCTCAATTCCCTTGTCACCACCTCTACTGTATCTGAGCCCACCACATACAGAGAAGCAGCAAAACATAGTTGTTGGCAACAAGCTATGCATGAAGAGTTCCAAGCCTTACAGGCTCAACAAACTTGGGACCTAGTGCCCCTACCTTATGACAGACAGCCAATAGGTTGTAAGTAGGTCTACAAACTCAAAAAGAATGCCAATGGAACAATTGCTAGGTTCAAAGCCAGACTAGTCGCAAAGGGTTATCTGCAAGAACATGGCCTTGATTATACTGAGACATTTAGCCCTGTGGTAAAAGCTCAAACTATACGAACAGTCCTCAGTCTCGCTTTGCATCATCAATGGCCTTTAAAGCAACTAGATGTCTCCAATGCCTTCTTACATGGTCACCTCGATGAGACAGTCTACATGATGCAACCACCAGGCTTTACTGATCCCACCTGTCCAACTCATGTTTGTAAGCTTAAAAAATCTCTCTATGGCCTAAAACAGGCCCCAAGGGCCTGGTATCACATGTTGTCCACATTTCTAATTCACCAAGGATTCACTATGAGTACTGCAGATAATTCAATGTTCATTCACAAAACCTCATCTGACTTTACTGTCATTTTAGTTTATGTTGATGACATAATTATCACAGGCAGTTCTGTCCCCTATATTACCACTCTTGTTTCATCTATGGGTCAAAAATTTGTCATGAAAGATCTAGGGTCCCTCACCTATTTTCTAGGCCTGGAAGTGCAGTACAATTCAGATGGTTTACTCCTTCATCAGACAAAATATGCCAAGGAACTCCTACAAAAAGCAGGTCTAGCAGAATGTGACTCTTCACCTACTCCTACATGATCAACATCCACTATCCCATCCCAATCCTCTGACCCATATCCTAATCCTACACATTTTCGAAGCCTCATAGGAGCTCTGCAATATCTTACTATGACGAGACCTGACATACAGTTTGCAGTGAACACTCTGTGTCAACGTATGCATTCTCCAACCACTGCAGATTTTGCTGCTTTGAAGAGAACCCTGCGATACATCAAAGGGACATTGACTACCGGCTTAACTTTTCAAAAAGGACCTTTGCATCTTTATGCTTTCTCAGACTCTGACTGGGCAAGTGACCCTCAAGATAGGAAATCTACTTCAGGGTTCACTGTGTATTTGGGACCTAATCTTATCTCTTGGAGCTCTAAGAAGCAAGCCACAGTCTCTAGATCCTCCACTGAAGCTGAGTATAGGGCAATGGCACATGTGACTGCGGAGCTAAAATGGATATCTTATCTCCTACATGATCTAAACATCCGCACACCTATTCCAGTCCTTCATTGTGACAATACATCTGCCATGGCTTTAGCATCCAATCCAGTGTTTCATGGAAGGACAAAACACATTGAAATAGATTATCATTTTGTGAGAGAACAGGTGGTATCTAAGGCATTGCAGCTCTCCTACATCTCAACAGCAGAACAAGTGGCAGATTTGTTCACTAAAGCTCTACCTAAAGAGAAATACTACCACCTGAAGGCCAAGCTTCCCCTGGCCTCTTCACCAGGCTAACCTTGAGGGGGGCTGATAAGAGTACACTCTATTGTACAGCTGTATGCACATGGATGTACACTCTGTTAAAGCATACTCAGCTTTACTACAGCTGTATGCATAACAGATCATGTGCAGCCATATGCACAACAGCTTGGAAAGCAAATCAAATGAATTCAACTGATTCTATGCATTTCAGAGATGTATAAATAGATGCACATCCATGTAAATCATTTATTCAGAAATTGAATCATAATAAAATTCTTTCAAGTATCTATTTCTATCAAGTTATTTTCCAATCATCTAAGTGAGGAAAAGTTACCTTGCAAATGTGGAAGTTTAGATAGAATGGAGGCCATTGTACTCCACTTATCTGTAGCAGAGCACAAGTATATGCACTGCAAAGCACAGTCCACAACTTCAAGTTCATCCCTGAAAAAGCGACTATTTTGAATATCCCGACATCCCTCTTCAATCACGAGCAAGCACATGTCTAACTTATTTTCTCCAGCAATCTCTTCCAGCCATCTAATCAGGAATGAGTCAGCTCCATTATCTATAGTAAAATGATTATCCATCAGTGTGTTTCTGGATGACATGGAGGGTGAGTGAAACCTCTTCTGCATAAATGGAATTGCTCTTTTGTCTAATCTATCAATAACATTCTCCTCTTTGACACCCATGAGCATTAATTTAAACTTTTCATAATCAGGTAATTGCTCCCATGCAATGAGGCTCACAGAAAAATTTAATCCATCTTCGCTATCATTAGAATAGATAAGTTGGTGCAAGTGGGAGATATCCTCAAGGAACTGCTGCAATTCAGAGATACCCTTCTTACAAGCTAATTCAATCAAGCACATGCAGTTGTCAAGCAGCCCACTTAAGGTATCGATATCTCTAGCTCGATTTTTGTACCACAGTGACAGTTCTGAAATCGATGGCCATTGAAATCCATTGCACTGTTTCACTATATGTTCAGTTCTGACATGAATACTGATTTCATCATTTTCAGGATGCCCGTTAATAAATGATACCATATGGTGACATTCAACCCAATCTTCTTCCCTCAGAGCAATACTTGGAGGAGAACTTCCTGGAAGCAACTGCCCATAACTTTGAACAGGAATAGTTTCAGGGATAGCAGCTAAAACTTCCAACATCGAAGGAGCCAAAGAATAAAAATGACGTTTGAAGAGAAGGTTTAAGGCCCCAATCTTCCCACTTTCTGCCAGTGATACAGCAGGTTCCTTGATTGGCAAATTTCGAAACATCTTGTACTCCTGCACAGCAAACCTGCAAAAAGCTAAGTGATTAAATCTCAAGTCAGTAGAAACCATTTCAGCAAAATGTAAGTAACTTCATAAATACAATTAAACAAAATAAATACCACAAAACCCAATGTTAAATAAGTTAAATAACCCACAGTGCAGAGACAGGTTATCACAATCACAGCTGCTTCCCACTAGTTACTGCCAAAAAAAGACCAAGTAAGGTACACTGCTGAAGACCTGAATTTCCATCTTGTAGTAAATATTTACTCAAAATTTTACTCTTCTCATTCTCCTTTTCTATTTACGGGATGTATTATCCCTAACCGTTCTACCAGACCCCTTTCTTTCTCGAATGCTTTTCAATCCCATCTGATTATTGCTTTTTGAAAGCCAGAAGTTACCAACAAACAACAAGAATAACCACTCTACATGCACTCACATATGACCTAGGAACTGACTCTCAACTCAGTACAATGAATCTCTGCTTTATGAAGTGCAATGCCAACCAGCAAGTGCACCCCAAGCTTCAGTGATTTAACTTTTCAACAACTAACAGTCGAGCAGCGGATACAATATCCTTAGGTTGCAAAGCTAACCGCGTACAAAGATCTTGATTCCCAATAGAAATAAAAATGACAAATAAAACTAGATAATTGTGTTAGAAAAATGTTCAGCTTTTAAGCTTAACATGTCCCGGTAGAAATAAATAAATTAAAATAAATTAAAAAAAAAAAAACAAAGACAAATAAAACAAGTGAAATGCCTCAACAGTGTCAAGATACATTAAAACAAAATATGGCTTGTGATAAGAGTAAGAAGAAATTGTATCTAGGTAGAGAATGACCAGGTATTACAACAGAAAGCAGAATAAAGGATGTTAATAGATTAACTAGTAAAGTTGGTACAGTGAGCAGGATTTTGCACAGATGCAAATCCTGAAGTTGGAGAGTGAAGGGGATGATTTATATGTGTGGAGCAACTAGATGCAGGATGCGAAAAGTTTAGAGAAGAACCAGTATGTTCACCATACTGTTTTGAAAGGAGAGGGAGAAATAAGGGAATTTTGTTCTTTAGAAAATCAAGGGAATCTTCCCAATTGAAATGAAGGACCTAAAAAAAGGATTTGCATGTGACTAAACAGTAAAACAGCTTAGTTTCTAAACCAGAGCACTCTAGGCAATACAATATCTATGGAACAGGAAACACAATTTTATCACACCACTAAGATAGTGAAAAAATAGACCATAATCACAATTATCCAAAATATTTCTTTTAGCAGCACAAACTGGAGCAATTAGTTTAGAGGGGGAATGAGGCTCTACAAAGTGGTAATGGATAAATTACAACAACATAAACTATTCACCAGGGGAAGGGGAAAAAGTAAACAAAGATTGTTACCTTCCCATGTTTATTCCAAGAAATGTCTCCAGCCTGTCTCTGAACTGCAACAGCTTTAGCCTTGCCACACGGAAATCCCAAATCTGGTTGCATTCGTCATCTTCAGACACAGAAAACCTATAATGTTCAGTTAGTTGGAGCCCAAGAGCAAGCAAAGACCTCACTGCATCTTCTGTTGGTCCGACTTGGTTTACGCATTCAGAAAGTACAAAGACTGGGTCCTGGATGCTTGAAAGGAATGTGTTTATCTCATTTACTCCTTGGACTGAATGCAACCACTGCGATTTAACCACTTCATCCTTATCCAAACCATGACGATTAGCAAAGTCGAAAGCTGCCTGATACTCTTGATTACTAATTAGTATATGAAACATTTCAGGAATGGATCTTTCTGAAAATGAAAACAAGCTCCATTGCCAACCATCAAAGTTGGAATGATCGCAATTATCCACAACATGCTGTGTGTGATGCAAGTTACTTGCTCCATTTACTTCAGATGATGTGCTCTCCAAAAGAAAAAGGTGTCCAGACAACTGTTGTGCCCTTTCTAAAAGGGGCATTGAGTAGACTGAATCATTGTCTAATACTTTGGCACCAGAAGAAATCTCAAACATGGTAACAGTACCACTCCTTTTTGCAACAGTAATAATATCATCTGACCACCAAGCAAAATCCACTATATCTATCATATACTCCCCACCTCTAGATATATCAGCCATTACTTCTGTGTCATTTTTCAGGTCATCAAATAATTTTGAAAAAGAACATTGTTTATGATCGAACTTGAAAATAAGCAAGCATCCTCTCATATCTAAACTAGCAACATAATTTCCCAGCGGTGAGATTAGCACCTTTGAAGATGTTAATTGACCTACATAATCTTTTGGTTTGGAATATAAGCCTTCAAGCTGAGCAGAAACCAGATGTTCCACATCCGAGTTCCCACTTCTTCGCCAGAGAGAAACAATATTGGATCCTGCAAAGCAAAAAAATCATGGTTTTGACTAAATATTTAGAAACCTGAGTTCCTATTAACTTGTTAAATTTGTTCTGCCAATAATCTTATTTTTCTTGGGTGTAAGCATCTCTTTTGGGGATTTTATGTTCCTTTTTCCTTTCTTTTCTTCTTCTTCCTTTAGAAAGGGAGGTATGAATTTAGCATGGTGTGCTCCAACGTCCATGTAATCTGCCCCCTCAAATTAAAAAGTTGATATGACTTTTCAATTCTGATGTTGGGTTCTAGAAAGGAGTTTAATTCAAGCATAATATATAGCCACACCACAATATCACTTTGAAGATAAAAAAAAATGAGGAATCATTACCAGTGTCATGATTAGGCATCAAGCGCGTGCTACCAGTAGCACTAACTACAGCAAACAGAGAAAGTTTTGGATAGTAATCCATGCAGAAAACATTTTGAGACAATTGTTCCTTCAGTACCGACCCACTAATGAAAGGGTCGGTTGAGACAATTGAGGCATTTGGGTCCGCACTGATCTCAATATGGTGAAGTAAACCATCTGATGTAACAATGCTGAAGGTACACCTACAAATGATGTTAAATGGACAAAATATGTAATTAATTATCAGCCACGAGAGCCCAGGGAGAGTGGGGGAAGAGGGAAGGAGGGGGAAGAGAGGAAAAAAAGAGAAAATAAAAATCTATATTAAGCTTACAAGCAAGATTTCTTTTTATCACTGTCATCCTGCACAATCAAACCTATTATTGGCACAGACACTTTTAAATGGCTCTTTGTAATTCTCATTATTTCTTCCCCATCAGCTTTGATGAAGTATATTGTATCAGTGTCATCTGTAATACCAAGAATATCATGAGCTTCTGACCATGTTCCATGGATGAATGTGCCTTTGCTCCCACCTGATAATTAAACACATGCAAGAAGCAATTCATTGATGAAGGAATTCAAAGGGACACTTGAATCAGCAAATAAAATACTTCTACATATATTCGATGTTTGAAACCAAGAAAATATTTTCCTGGTTATTTGCATTAGAAAGTAGACTTTGGTAGACAGTTACAGCTTCCTGAATGAATGCTGTATCAGATCCTCATTTAGTAAAGGCAGCTCAAAAGGAGCGAGTGAATGAGGAAAGAAGGAGAGAAGGACCAAAATGAGCGGAGAGGAAAGGAGGGAGCCTTAAGCGACTGACTATGTGTCAACAAGATGGCATAAGTGGCTAGGTTGCGGAAAAAGCTGATCACAGGACAGGCGAATGTCTCTGATAATCTCTACCACGGATCAAACGCTATGGAATCTCTATTCATTCTCAGCTTAGAGGTGTGGAATCATTTCAAACCTCTGATTACTCCAAACCAACATCTCAAAATGCAAGATCTAATTTTCACATAATCCGCGTCAAGGTTTTGAACGCCAGGAATTCTAAATATATGTATGATATCAGTAAAACTTACTAGTAAAAGTGCCACAAGGCTCTCGATAGCCGTCATCCTTCCGCAAGATTGTGATTTGACTCCCAGAAGCTACAGCCACACGATCACCGCTGGCAGAGACAAACAATGATGAACACTTACGCAGTCTCCTTGGGTGCCTATACTCATTCCATCTCTCTTTTAGTTGGAAAAGGCCTTCAAGAAGAGTGAGATAAACAGGGAGTGAATCAACCCATAGGTTCCCACAGAAGAAGAATAAGAAGAAAGAATAACAATTCTTGGGGTTAAAAAGAAATTGAACGCTCAAGTTTAAAATAAATAAGTGAAACAAGAAGCAAAATACGAAAAAAGCAAAAGGCCCTCCAAATACAGCATCCTGTACTGAATCGTTTCACGAATTGCATAGCAAACTAATCAGACGTCAATGATCACGAAATGCAGGCATCATGCAGCAAGAACTGACTGAATACATAACCTACAACATGGACAATAAATAAGAGCTATACAACCGATCACCAAAGTTTAGCACCAGCAGCTTGACCGCTAAAGAGGGTCATTCAAAATGAGATTCTACCAACCACAAAAAAGCCTCAAATGGGAGCCAATTGAGAAAACTTTATTACTTTAATCTTAAATCTGATATTTCCCTAAAAGCTTATCATAGTCTACCATAGGAACAAAACAACAACACTATTCAAAATCACAGGATCAGATTACACAAATAATTAGTGACCATATCATTTGCCTCCTGGACTCAGGAAATTTTCTTATCTTGTAAGATCAAAAGCCTACAATATGTAATTAACAACTTCCCAATTAATTATAGACTGTCAACAAAAGAAATTCTCTTTATGCACAAATGAATGCATTCATCTCAAGCTCACATGTGCATCAACTGAACACCAAACAAACTCAATGAAGCACAATCTTAAAAGTCAAAGGATTGGATTATACATATAATCTATCACCATACTATTTGTCCCCTATCTTAGATTTTATGATAAAAAAGCTACAATATCTTGAGCTCAAATGTGCATCAACTGAACATGAAACAATCAATGATGCCAGTACAGTCTATACTTGACCGCGCAATCAGACATACATTACTAAATATATCAAAATTCAAAACCAACTGCTAACAAAATAAACACGACATCAAATTAAAAAAACACAATTAATTTTCTAATTTTTCTTGCACTGTATAATAGAGTACGACGTATACTTTACATAGCAAAATGTGATCATACCTCGTGTCGACAACAATGAAAGGAAACTGCTTTTGGCTCCCTCATTTAGCTGAAATTAACCACAAGTAAAATAGCAATTACTTAGAATAAAAACATATAAAAAAAAAAAACAAAGGATTTTAGAAAAATGTAATTGATTATTCAGCTATAATTGAAGAAAAATTTAACCTGATGATGTATAGGAGGATAATTGGAAGAATAAGGCCTAGAAGCGTGGCGACGCGTCTCGAAAAGTACAACTCTTTTTCTATCTTCCATATGTATATACATGTAATCTACATATATGTATATATATATATATAACTATATGTATGTGAATTTTGAGATTTTTCGTACGAGGTTTTAGAGATCGAAAGAGCTGAAAGACAGCATAGGGGACACACGCAGTTCTTTGCTAGAGATTGCGAGAAGCAAAGCAACCGGTTCGAGACGATCGGGGAGATGCGAACCGTTTCGATTGGTTTTATGTTTCGGGCTTTGAGCCACAACATAGAGCCCGGTTTTTGTTGAATATGGGTAAATTGCGAAACAACCCCCATACTTTGTTGAATTGCAAACATAAAATTATTATATTATTATGAATACTACAGATAGAGTTTAATAAGTGATTTTGACTAAATACATGAAAGTCTTTCGTAGTAATCAGTCAAAAAAAATACAATATTTTAATTTCATTTGTCATGCAGTTAAAACACACAAAATAAAAAAATAAAAAAAGGAGAGTAAAAGAAAAATCTGAATTAATAATTATATTTATTTTCTCTATGTAAGTCATTTCAACCAAAATTAATCCTTTTACTAAAAATATATATATATATATATATATGTATGTATGTATTTTATGGTGAAAATCGATTGAAATTATTGAAACTATATCCTTAATATTCTACATCATCCCACAACATGTGCATATATGTTGTGTTTCTTTTACATGTCATAAAAACACATGTATGTATTATGAATATACACAGTATGTATATATATATATATATATATATATATATATATATATATATATATATACATACTGTATATATTCATGTATGTGTGTGAACACGTACTTATATAATTTATCTAGCAATTAAAATCATGCAAACCATTTTTAATTTTTCGAAAAAAAAAAAACATTTTTTAATTTCGAATTTTTGGCAGAACAAAGTACTTATCACAAGCAAGTAACCTGACATACTTTTCTTTTGGGTAAATTACCTCGGAGGTCCCTTATCTTTATTCGATTTGTCTGTTTGGTCACTTATCTTTAAAACGACCATAGGGTGGTCCTTTATTTTTTTATTTTTTTGCCACTATTAGTCCTTCTGTCAATTCACAAACGGGTTTCGCATGTGAGTCGCACATGACATGTAATTTCATGACTTAATAAGGAAATCGGTCATCATATATTATATTCTCATAAAAACACTTCATTGTCCCGATTCTTTCTTTATTTCTTCCCCAAATCTCATTTCTCCACACCAAATCGACACTTCAATCCATTTAAGCTCAAAGCTCAAATCGGCTATGGGTTTTTTCTTCATGTCGTAGCTGCACATGCTCACACCATTTTCGTAGTTGTAACATTTTCTAAAAGCTCAAATCGGCATTCGATTATTTCACCATTCGCGCACCATTCTCACACCATTTTTGACATTTGAGTGTTTCTTCATTTTCGAAGCTGCATAATTCTTGCACCATTCTCGCAGCCACATTATTGAAGCTCAAAGTCCATTTTAATCATTGTGAGCATTGAAGAGTACACAAGCCACGATTGGGTTAATTAGCAGCGATTTGCGATGGAAGCACAATGTTATTGCGGAAAACAAGGCAAAATTGTTACCTCATGGACCGACTCTAATCCAAGGAGAAGGTTCATAGGTTGTGAAGCATACCTTCACGGTAAAGAATGTGGTTTTTTCATTTGGGTTGATCCTTCAATGTGTGATAGGAGCAAACAAGTAATACCCGGATTGCTAAGGGCAATGAATAGGAAAGATGCCGAATTACAAGAATTGCGTGAAATACGTGAAATTGACAAAAAGAAGATGAAGAAGTACGTGTTGTGGCTGGTGTTATGTGTTTGCTGCATGTTAATGTTGATAAATATGTTGATAAGTAGGTCTAGATGTTGAATAGATGTAATAGCTTAATTTGTGCACCAATGTGGTTAGTTTAATTTGTGCACCATTGTGGTTGTTGAGTCGGGATATCGACCAATTTTGAGAAATTAACATGTATTTTGGTGCATTAGTATATGTAAGTTGTATGTTATTTTGTTGCCCTAATGGATTTAAGATTCATAAGCTAAACCATTATTTGACTTACACAAATTCACACTTGCAGAAACCTGTTTTCATGTACCAAATGCCAAATCCACCATCATTAACACAAATGAAAAGGATTAAAACAACATTAACACAATCTAAATTCTACAACCAAATGTCAAATCCACCATTAACACAAACATAAAGTAAGTTGTTTCAAATCCATGATACACAAACAAAAAATAAATGATTCAAATCCATCCTCAAAGGCTAACTTCATCAACGCACCCAAACTGAACTTGTAGTTATGCATTTTTTTTTGTGAATCGAGCTTTAACTTTGGGCTTTACCGGAACTTGTACCATGTTTATCAACTCAACTTCCAGCAGGTTTATGAGTTGAAGTTGATTTTTCAACAACTAGGGACTTGAGGCTCGCACATTTGTTTCATTTCCATGTATATGCACTTGGTTGAATCATAGAAGATCCAATCTTGACTGGCTTGTCATAATTAATGGGCGATGGTTCCTTCACATGCACACCTGCTCCAACTTGTATGAATGGTCTTTTGGGTTCATCTCAAGTACAGGGGGCATTAGGGACCTACAAACAGAAAATGAAAGTGTAAATTGTCAAATTTGTTTGTAATTATGAAGGTTAAGTTTTAATACCTTTAACTCGGACTTTGTAGGAGCAAATATGGTACCCGTCATCTTCCTCTTCCTCATAAGCTCTGTAGACTTTGTAGGACAAGTCTTTATATCATGTCTTTGCTTCAAGCATACACTACACTTTCCTTTTATCACAAGCAGTTTGTCTACAATTCTTGGTCTACTAATAGTAGACACATTACTTTGGCTTCTCTGTGCATTTAATGCATTGACATTCACACAACTACTAACAGTGTCAACCTGCACATTAATATTGTTAGTAGTGACATTAAACTCGCTACTTGTCCTTGCATTGATCCCTACACTGCTGCATACAAATGCCACATTGATATTGCTTGTTTCTGCTTCCACCCGAACCTCTCTAGAGTTTCTTTCGACCTGCGCAATGCTAGCTGATGTATCATCAATGTAAGTGTCCAATGAATCACTAACATGATTTGATTGATCAACATTGATATCATTATCAACCTGTTGTTGCCTTCTTGGACATTTCCTCTTGTTATGACCTTCTTCACTACATGATGAACATCTTCCTTGCAACCCTTTTCTCCCAAGTTTTCCAGTTTTCAAACTGGCTCTTGTTCTCCTTCTTGAAATACTTGATTGAACTTCGTCTGGTTCCTTCCTTCTACATTTTTTAGGTCTCCCAGGAAATGGAATTTTTTTTGGAAGAAGGATTGTAGGCATTCCTATTTGAGGCCACAAGTCAGGACCATTTATCGGGCAAATAACTGGTTCATAGGCTCTCATGTATGCTTCTTTGCTGTAACATTCATGAACAAAATCTTCAGAGTCAAATCCAGCATGTTGCATTGCAGTGATTGCATGTACACAAGGAATTCCAGATAGTTCCCACTTCCTACAAGAGCATACTTTAAGATCCAAATCAACAACATACTGATCTCTCCCGATGCACCTAACCTGAAATTTTTTATCCCCACAAAAGGTGGCATTCCAAGGTCCACTTGCCAATTTTCTTTTATTAATGAGCTTGCTATCTTTGGACAAATCTTTCCACTGTAACTCTTGATTCAATCTATTTTACTCTGCATTCTACACAACAAATACATCCTAATATTCTCTAACATTATTAGAATAGATTTATCCCTAGCAGGCATGATAACAACATTGAAACTTTCACACAAGTTGTTCAATAAAATGTCACATTTACTACCTATCTTAAAGTGAGACCTTGTCCAAAATCTAGGGCATTCAGTTGTTAACCATTGAAATGCCTTATCATCAATCTCCTTAATCTCTGTTATAACTGCATCAAAGTGTTGGACTAATGATGTGCTTGCAGCCTTCCACATTAAATCTTTCAATGTCAATCCACTGTGCAACTTTTTGAAGTTATTGTACAAATGCCTAAGACAATGCCTGTGTAGAATTTCATGAATAGCAGGTCCAAGTCCCTACAATTAAATATATAGACAGGTTAATTACATTAAAAAGTAAATTGATAAACTAGAAAACCATTTACAACATAATATACCTTCTATTTATCTGTGATAATCACCCAATTCTCCTGATCAGAAATTTGCAAATCTTGTACTAACAAATTCAGAAACCAACTCCATGTGCTCTTGTCTTCAATTTCAACAACACAATATGCAATAGGATAAATGCAGTTGTTGGCATCTGTACTAACATCAGTTAATAAAATCCCAGGATGAGGTCCTTTAAGATGACAACCATCTAAACCAATAACTGGCCTACAGCCATCTAAGAAGCCCCTCCTACAAGCTTCAAGACATACATAGAACCTCAAAAATCTATTTTTCCCAGTTTGTTCATCAACATCAGTTTCCATCCCTACAGTTGATCCAAGATTGGTTCTCATTATCTTCTCACAGTAGTCCCATAATTTCTTGTATTGATCTGCATGTTATCCCTCGATGATTGATCTAGCAAATGTAAATGTCCGATAGACAGTCCTCATTGACACATATACATTGTAATTAGTGTGCACCTTAGATTGAAAATCTTTAGCATCCCAGTATGTAGTCGTTCTTAAATGATCCATGTATCGGGAGCACAACTCTTTATAAGTTAACTGCTTGTGATCAAAATCAATACCACAATTGTGAACATTGTTCAGGCTTCTTATTTGAAAGTTCTTTTTCTCTTTCACATGAATTGCATTTATGAACCACCCACATGACCTTCTATTACATTTGGCCCTAAGCCTATCTTTATCATTCTTCACAAACGTTATGTTCTTACAATGTTTCACCCTATGTGCCTTGATAGAAGACCGAAGCTCTTCAACATTGGCGAATTCCATGCCTAAAACAAATTTAGGATCTTGCATGTCCACTTGTGCTCGAAATCTTTCAAATTTCTCACGTTGAGTTCCATTTTTGTCCCCCTCACCCTTTGAATGTCAACTATGTAAACTGGCATCACTCAAGTTGTCAGAAGATTCTTTTTCTAATGGTATATCTTGGCCATATTTTGCAGCAAATGATTCATTCTCTTTCAATTCTTGATTAAAAAAACCAGCCCATTCAACTTCAAGATCTATGTCTTGATCATACATCTTGTCGTTATCATCATCAGTAAAGTCATAGTCACTGTCATGGAAACTAGACCCATCACTGTTATCATTGTCATATTCATCATTGCCGGACTCATCATTCCCAGACTCATCATTGTTCAACATATTCTCATCATCTCATTCACCTTTCGTTTGCCTCTAGCCTTCACCTTTCTTCCCTCCACTTTTTCAAAATTCTTAACATCCACATTTTCATTAGCAATTCTTCTAATATCCTTCTTGCTCCGTCGACTTGTTTTAGGATTATCAGGACAACCCAAGGGTACAAAGCTAAGATATGGTTCCTGACATTCCTTCAAATTATTATCATCATCTCTATCTTTACAATTTTCAACCATGTTTCCACCATTGCATGACTCAACTTGACTGGGTAATGTTAATTGTAAAACATTATGATCCTTAATCACAAAGAAATCTATGCATCTTGTATCAGTTTCACTAGCTACACCTATCATCTCCAACACATCTTTATCTCTGATCAAACACCGCAAACCATTTTATAAATTCATTCCAGATTTCCTATAGCATAACCCAGAATGACTCACAATTCCCATTTCGCTAGCAATATTGTCTAATACTGTTAATGACATTTTATTGTACCGAGTTGAATCCACAAAATTAATACTACCTCCGACATATAATTTTGACCCAGCCACATCCTTAAAATCACCACCAAAATGAACCTTTAACCAAATAGAATCTGAACAAAATATACAATATATAGATTTTCATGTTTAGTCTACTTCACATATACAGTACACTTATATTCAGTTTGGTACAAAGTATATAACTAAAGCATCTATATACAATTAACTTCGAGATTAAAAACATATACATATACAATACACAAATATACAATGCACATATACATCTCAACAAGACCACTGCCTAATACACATATGTAGATTACACATATACATTTGCAAAGAAAAGTACTGTACACACGCATCTCGGTTTAAGCTTAAATCGAGAACTAGTATACATATAAAACTCAAAAACTTCAACAAAACGTATAAAATGTTACTTACTTGCCATTTTCAGACCGCAAAATCGCGATTGCAATCGGGTTTAGAAGACTGCAAAATCGTGATTTTAAGATGATAAAGTCGCGCATCGCTAAAGTGTGCTGGTGACTACAATAAGCTGCGGAGTTTATTGGGGATTTTGGGTAAAGATTAGGGTTAGATTTAGGGATTAGGGATTTGGGTTAGGGTTAGTGGTTTGGGAATTGGGGATTCGGGCTTGAGGGTATGAGATTTATGAGACAAAATCGTGTTTTTGTTAAGGGAAGAATTAAAAGATATTGTGATGCCGAAATTGCCCCTTAAAATAGCAATCATGTGCGACTCACATGCGAAACCCGTTAGTGAATTGACAGAAGGACTAATAGTGGTAAAAAAATAAAAGATAAAGGACCACCCTATGGTCGTTTTAAAGATAAGTGACCAAATAGATAAATCGAACAAAGATAGAGTTTAATAAGTGATTTTGACTAAATACATGAAAGTCTTTCGTAGTAATCAGTCAAAAAAAATGCACAATTTTAATTTCATTTGTCATGCAGTTAAAACACACAAAATAAAAAATAAAAAAAAGGAGAGTAAAAGAAAAGTTTGAATTAATAATTATATTTATTTTCTCTATGTAAGTCATTTCAACCAAAATTAATCTTTTTACAAATATATATATATATATATATATATATATATATATATATATATGTATTTTATGGTGAAAATCGATTGAAATTATTGAAACTATATCCTTAATATTCTACATCATCCCACAACATGTGCATATATGTTGTGTTTCTTTTACATGCCATAAAAACACATGTATGTATTATGAATTTATACAATATGTATATATATATATACATACTGTATATATTCATGTATGTGTGTGAACACGTACTTATATAATTTATCTAGCAATTAAAATCATGCAAACCATTTTTAATTTTTCAAAAAAAAAATATTTTTTAATTTCGAATTGTTGGCATAACAAAGTACTTACCACAAACAAGTAACCTGACATACTTTTCTTTTTTTTCTTTTGTCAAACATGACATACTAAATTGGCCCACCCCGACAAAAACAAAAACACAAAAAAAAATAAAATAAAATTGGCCCACCAGTTAGTCTCACAATCCTCAATTCTCTTATTAAACAACATATGATGGTAATTACAAGTAGCTGGGTCTAACTCAATCAGGTCCAAATAAAAGAAAATATTACATGAAAAGGGCCAAGCCCATTTAAAGGGAGCAAAAGATAGGCTACACCCACCAGACCAAATTGGGCTGGACAAGGTTCAATACTGATATTCCAAAGCAGTTTGAAAGGCCGAATTGGGTGTCATAAACCTAACCCAAATCTTCGGTAATAAACAGCTTGTAGAAAACCGTCCAATGGTACCAAAATAGTGACCGAAACAAAACTTGGCCAGCACAACCTAAATCATCACCGACACGTAAGGCTTTATTTAATTAAGTTGTGAAATTTTTAACCGTTTAAATTGTCAAATTTTCAACAGTAAAACTTTAATTAAAAATTCTATCGAACAAAAACAGTTTCCTATTTAATCTTATCATAACAAAAGTATTGTTCAATGTATAAAAAATAAACATGAAAAAATAAAATTTTTAAAAAAGCGTAATGAATTAATAAAAAAAAAAAATATGGAGGGATATTTTTCAGGCAAAAAAAAAAAGAAAAATAGTTTTTCAAGATGTAAAAACAGTTTTGTAAATGTTCTGATTTGGAGTTTCTTATTTTTTATTTTTACTTTCCTTTTTAACTAAAAATTCTTTAAAAAATAGACTAAACAAGTTAATTTCAAAATCTAAACTTATAAAAAATGCTTTTATGTGTCTAAAAATTAGAACAAGCACAAGTAGACTCCCTGAGAGAATTGTGCGTGTCATCCTTCCGCAGGGGCCATGCTAATCTTCTCTGTATCGTTCCATGCTAATCTACCACATCGACTAGTAGTGTGGTTGCAACTATTCTTGACTTTTCCAAGAATGTGGAAGAGGCGTGGAGTTTACAGGACATTGTTAACCTATATGCTCGGACTATAGTCAATATTAGGTGGATTAAGCCTCTTGGGGGCTTTAAGTTAAATGTGGATAGCAGTACACAAGGCAACCCAGGACCTGAAGGTGCAAGAGTATCATTTGGGACAGATTTAGTAATTGGGTCTCAGGGTTTGCAGTCAATTTGGGAAACTCCTCGACCCTCCGTGCAAAGCTTTTTGCTCTTTGGAACGGTCTTAATCTGGCGAAATCATGCCGCATTGAGGATTTGACTATTGAATCCGATTCTAACTTGGTTTGCAACATGCTCAATGGCTCTCCACTCAGTACTCATCCCCTGCACCCACTGGTTGAAGACTGTAAGGAGATTCTCTCACGTCATGCTGGTTTCAAGCCCGCCCACATCTTCAGAGAAACAAATAAGTGCGCTGACTTTCTTGCCTGTCTTGACAAAATGCAACCTTTGGGTACATCTCAGATAACTATCCCCCCGGAGCCCTTGAGGCTCCTTGTGGAGAAAGATAAAAGGGAAGAGTCATTTCCGAGAAAAATTTTTATTTAGCCGGCTCTCGCCTCCCGTAGATCCAAAAAAAAAAAAAAAGACTCCCGAGAGAGAAAGAAAGCCATATTGACATCGACAACCACTCGGCCTTTGACCCTGCAAACAGCATTTTCCTTGCAATACACGTGTAAAAACACTTATCATCTCCTGCAAGATCTACATTGACCTTGCAGACACTTGCATTACACTTGACAAAGACGAAAGCACGATTCTTGTCCACTCCCAGTTTGCCACTTGACCACTAACTATACTGAGAATATTTCCATATAGGCCGATTCTTGGATAAAACAGTGTTGAAGTCCTATAGGAAAACATGAAAAACAGACTTGCATGAGTAAAGCAGTGATGAGAATGAAATGTGTCCCACGAAAGAGATGGACAGAATAATTGAATAATAATTTATTATAATATTTTGAATTTAAATCACAGTTTCAAAAAAAAAAACAAGAACGGAATGTGCCACGAGTAATAGAGAACTTATTCTGTTGTACTAAAGCAATTGGTGACTAATTAGAAGTGGACACATTACTCGCTCAATACCAACTAAAAAATTCTAAAACGCACAAATCAGAAAGCTTTCCTCAACTAGCGATTAGGTCAATGTTCCCATACTTAGACTCTCATGCCAAGTGCAAGGATTTTAGGATGCATAACAATAATGTTTTCTACTTGACATTGGGAATATTCACTTTACAAAACAAGAAACCAAAGAAAGATAACACTAGCTCCATATTTACAAGCTAATCTAAAAAGTGAAAAGTATCGACAACGAATTTCAAACACATTATTGAAGAATCTAACTGTCACACAAGAATCAACAATAAATTTCATGACCAGATGGATACAACCACCATCACATCTAATCAAATAGTACTAGGTGTAAAATATACAATATACAATAGAACCAAACAGAGAAACCTTCGAATTTTCCCATATCTCGCAGGAGAGGAAGTCTTGTTGTCTTTTATTGGAAATTAGATTCTGTAAATCTTTCAAAAGTAGATACCAAGATCTCTCCTATAGTCCAGCTTTCGGCTTTTCTAGAATAGTCTATGGTGAGAATGGGGTTAGGAAGGGTTTAAAATAATTAAGCCTATGATCACCATTGAATTATTCAAGAAGAATAGCTCATATTGTAATCTTTATCCATATCTTTATATGATCTCCAATAATGCTTCACAGAACTATTGTCCAGATATTTATAAATGCATAATTTATACAGGCTGCGGAAATCGCACTTCTCCAAATCAATCTCTTTTCATGGTTCGATAATTCTAACACTGGAATGACACATGAAAAAAATTCTAACACTGGAAACCGTGTGATTCCAAGGATATTCGATCTGCATCACCAAAGCTCCAACGAGAAACTCACATTAAGCAAGATTATATTAATTTACCTCAAGGTTACAAACCCATATTACAACAGGGTGCTCTAAGGCATGTTTCAAGAAATGTTAGACGATGTTTGTAATGAGAGAGCATTAGTTGAAACTTGAAATCTTTAATCACAACAAATTACTACTCAACCATTACACCCAATCTTAAGGTCTTGTAAACTAAGATTTTAGAAAGGAAAAAAAAAATACTGAATGACATTAGGCTATAACGCCATTGACCGTGTAAACTAATGTTGGTAGTTGCTCTTTCTGTAATGAAATCTTCGGATATACATTTACAAATGGCCTACATGGCCCGGCAAAGAGCCGCTCAAGAATCACGTGCCATTTTTCAAAGGATTTTCTCCTATGCTAGTCAATAAGGAAGAAAAGAATAACTCGGTTTCACATAATGGTTGATTATTCTAACATATTATATTGTCCCCTCGTATTCCATAGGCCAATTCATTTTAATGTTAGGATACGAAGTTAGGTTTTCGGGTGTCTTATAAATGGGGGGTGGAAGTGGAGTTTTAATGGCGAAGATGAGGCCAAGACTAAAACCTCAATATTTTCAACTATCATAGTCTGCAGCCGTACAGAAACCATTCACATCCCAAAGATTAAGATCCTAATTCTCAACCTCTTAGAACATACAAGGTGGTAAGGTTGTATACAGTAAATCTTAAATGAATTTGACTCTTTTCCAATTCCCGCACATCGTACATAGTGAAATTTCATTCACTATGCTACCCTTTATAAGGAGAGGAAGCGAAACAAGTCATTCTGGAGAAGTAGACATGGTGTGATATTGATTTTGGCTCATCATCTTCTGTTGCACAACAGTGTGGAGATGAGCCGAATCAATATCACTCTTGTATGCTTCCTTGCATAGATAAGCTTTTCTTTCACTTGCAAGAAAACCATTCTTCCAAGTTTAACCCCTCTGCAACAGGTATGCATTTTTACCATAACGGTTTACTTTCTTGTCCATTGTTGTTTAAATTCCATAGGTTTCTAGCAGTATATGGGGGGGGGGGGGGGGGGGGAACCCAGAAATCTGTTTCAGAAATAGTTGCAGGTTACTAGGGCCCGGGTCGTATTTTATATTACACAACATAGAGTACTGTATCCTTCAAGATTTCAAATGAAGCCTGAAAGCCAGGGCACTTACCAACACCCACAATTATTCTGGCGGGCTGGTTCCTATTTGAAGCGAGGCTTGGTTGCACTCCATCATATGCTAACCAGTGCTGAATCCAAGATCACTACCAGCTGAAAAGCATGAAATGTATATTTTCAACAATTTACTAGTAAGCATTAAATTATAGCTTAAGCATTCAGAAATTATCTCTATAAAGACACCTCTTTCAAAACACAACACGTTACTGCTTTCCTCCCCTTTTTTTCCTTGCGACGAAAAGTTCAGCCATTTGAAGAACAAGAATGGTAGAATTATTTTGACCAATTGATAGCTCGAATTCTTTCCGGACAGACACATGCACTGGAACAGGAATAACTATCAAGGAAGGGAATAAGGAGAGGGGAAGCAGAACAAGAGAGGCTAAAGGCATCATCTTTAGCTACCAGGTACTCACAAAAGTGTAGTTTAGAGCAAAGAAGTTAAGTGTTTCCAGGACACACTAAATGCAGATAAATTCTTCCCTCCGGCTACAAGTCGGCCCCACACACCTGGCCGCTTGCCGAAGGGAAGCACAACCCATGAAAGACAATTAAAGAACACAAACACAGAGAATTCACGTATATTATTAATCTTTCCAAGATTGCAGTCTGCGATTAAGTGTGGACAGAGAAGAAAGTCGTGCAACTCTAAGCTATAAAAGTAGTGTTCAGGGTAAGATCTCACAGATGGCATCTTTTCCAAGTCATTGTGATGGATGGGAGATCATAGCGCTGAACAATACCTTAACAAATAAAATACATGGCCTCAGTAAAACTTGTGAATTCAACAAAGTTTTCCTGTTTACTTCAGGCCTGTCAAGCAACCGATCTCTTGTTCCTTATTAGACTATCGTATTCAGAATTGTTCAGTACGTACGTGATTCTTTACAAACATGTTTATTGATTTTGATTCTATCCAAATAGCTAACACACGTATCTTCCAAAGCAGTACACCAATCAGATTCATTTTTCAATCTGTTCAACGTAATCATACTACAGTGTGATCCCATCCTTGCTGCCTTGTCCACAGCGGTTTTTCATGTCAAGTTACTAGATGCGTACCCTAAACATATAACTTAAAAGAGTCTTCATGCAATCATGCCTTTGAGACAGTAAACTCCTCAAAAAGAACAATCTACATCACGCTGCTTGTGCCATTGCGTAAAGGTAGGTAATCTTTCATTGTGCGTCGCTAAAATAAACCCCTACAAGTTGCTCACTGCTATTCTGCGCAAATACTGGGGAAAAATAACCCACCTTTTGCTGCTATCGTCCCTGATTTAGCATGAGTTTCTTCTAGGTCAGGGGCACCACTGCTGCAGCAACAACAGCAGATGGAATTGCAGGCTAAGAGGAAAGGCTGGCCTTTTCAGCGTCCTTCAGCCAGTGAGTCTCTCCATGTTTCTAGAGTGGCAAAAATGCCAATTAAGCAATTCCTCCCATACCGATAGAGCGAGTCACCCGTGTTTCTCACTATCAAATACTTGGTCCAAGCTTTCAACTAATGTAGGTACTGGGAGAAATTTAACACTGGATTTGACATCAAATCTCTCTCTTCCCACTGAAAATTTTCACAAATTGACCGGATTACCACGTATCATAATGTAAGGAAAGTTTCCAACAACGAAACAGCACAGATGAATGTGGCTGACAAGGAGCTATGCTAACAATAGTTGAAGAAGGGAACAAATCTCCCAGTCTTCATGGTACAGATCAAGAAAACAGGTACAATGTACTCACAATTTGATATATGCAAAAAAGAAGTCAGCAGGCAATGCAAGCATGTATTCACAACTAAGGAACTTCAGGATCCATGTCCAAACTGCAACACCACCATCAAGCCCCTTCCGGCTTCCCCCACTTTTGCCTTCTAGAAGGGCCATTAAGACCACTAAATGGTAATATAAAACTCAAAGTCATACCTGCCCTCCTATTCTTTGTTGTGAAATATTCAAAAAGTACAGTACTCCATATACAGAGAAGCAAACCACGCTGAAAAGTTATGTTGATCTAAGGAAGACGAGGAAGTAGTCCGGTCACATACTTCAATCATAGAAGTTCTGTAACGAAATTTTTAAGCAAGAAACTACTTTCTTACAAACTTTTCAGGTTACACAAAGTTTTCTGGCGAATATTTGAAAGACACTAACATAATTGCTTAAAAGCAAATTAATAGCAATTACAAAAATGCATCATATCATTCAACTCAAACTGGGAGTCTATGTCGATATATAAGCCAAGTAGAGACAAAATGTTTAGCAACAAAAAAGATAGATTATAGAAGATTGGCATAACCAGACCAACAGTACAAGAAATACCTACCTTCACAAGTTATAATTGTTGTTACATAAATATCTTGACATTAGATTAAATCCTCATTCAAAACACAAACGAAAGCTTCTATTTGACACGATTGACAAATAAAACATAAAGGTATCGTCGTTCAGCATCTCCTGAGACATACAACTAAAACAAAAAAAAAAGTGAAAACGCATTTAGTCTTGAACAGTCGTCCCCCAATTACTGAACCCACCCAATTCAAGCTGGTCCTAAGTAAAGCGCCTGATCAACAATAGATGTAACTCATAAGATGCCATAGCCCTGGTATCGTCCCTCATTATCACAAATCTCCCAACTCGAGCAGGTCCTACAAGAAGCGCCGTTCCACAATTTAGAGCTGCCTACTTATCGTTGCGGATTTTTCAAAAACCTAATCTCTATTAATAACCAAGCGCATGGGAGTATAGCATATGTCACCTGTAACCGTATAATTCAACGTTTTCCGCGATGCCCGCCACCTGACCTCGCACCAGGATAGCGAGCGAATTGCAGCCTTAAATGGACCGAATCACGGTCATGCTCATCAAATTTATAACCTGCAAGACGGAGTTTGACTATTTTATGCAGCCAACTAATGTCGCTTCCACGACGCAAGAGGGACATCAAAGAAACAGGTTACATTAGTGTTCAGTTATCAATTTATCGAAAACATATGTAAGCACTGGCATGAAATAGCCCACTCATGCCATCAACCCATTCAAATGAAACTGCAGGTCCACCAGTTCATGGCAAATTCATTGACCAACAGTAGAAGAAAGGGAAATTCACCCGATTCTCTTTTCTTAGTAAGAGAGAGTTTATCAACGTTTCCAAAGGTCCAGCTCTGGAACATAAAGTTGGCATGAGTTTCCCCAGAAAGAGAATGGATTAAATGCCTCTGTGAAAGTAAACGATGCTTGCATATCCAGATTACAGTACTCAGCACGAAATAGTAACTGACAAGTCAGTCTTCCAAGAGTCCAAATTGCTCAAGCAGACCACACCTTTTCCCACTGTCATAAACATGGAGTTTTCATGTTTGAATTGTCATGGGAGCGCAAACGATTACTATATCCTTGAATTCCTTGAAATTGAGGAACCGCCTTCTTTGCCCAAAAACAATTTGATCGTGATTCTAACGTCAATGCAATTGATGGATCAAGGTGGGAAACGCATAGATCAGCAATATGGCAACTATTAGGCAATGTTAGGCACTGTGTACAACATTAATGCAAATGCTAGCATGGTACCCTTGGATGTGATGCTACAAACCGCTCCCTTTTAAGTTTTATTCCAATAGATAATTTTCGAATTTTCTGACTAACTATTATTAATCACCTAGAAAGTCGCATAATCCCCAGTTCATTTACCAACTTGGGGCTACTCGTTTCACAATTTGTTCCCTTTCCCCATTTCTCACTTCTACATTCTTGGAAAGAAGCTATATATTTCTGAAAATAGAACAGTATTACACAAAATTTATGAAGAACAGCTAAGATCCATAGATTAAGAGAAGGATTGCGACTGTCAATTGCACCTTGTAAAGCATCCATTGCAGTGGCTGCATGGGCTGGGCTCACAAAATCAACAAAGCAAAGTACCAATGGATCGCCACCAGACTGGATAATCATAGATCGATGAGATAAAGTCAATTAATGTAGTGTAAATTTCTTAAAAGGCTGAACAACAAATCAGGAGACCTATTTAACCAACAATCAAATAGATTCTTACATGTCTAGATTCTTTGGTCACGAGTCTCACTTCTTTGTAGCCTACAAATGGTCGGAAAATGTCTGCGAACTAGAGTTAAGAATCAAATAGAAGTAGTACTACATGGCACCAGACTATAAAAGGATACGAGATACTTCCCTTCATGTACAGTTTTTCAGGCAAGATCAAATAGAAAAGAAAATAGAAGCAGTATTATGTGGCACCAGACTGTAAAAGGATACGAGATACTTCCCTGCGTGTACAGTTTGCAGGCAAGCCCTCCACAAACAGCGTACTGCTAGCATCAGGGGGAAGAGATATTTCAGGTCTCCCACCTCCAACTCCCATGGTTCGGCCTTTTGCAGTTATTGCTGGGTCTGGTCCCCCAATTGCCACAACACGAGGATCATCAACTGCGCGTCCACTAAGTCCACTGCCCATGGATCTTGCAGATTCACCCCCGCCATAAGACGACATTTGCTACCACATTAGACAAGTATTTTAGAATTAATGTACACGTTTAAACATAAACTGTAATAAAGCAACTGCTATTCTCTTAAGAAAGAGAAAAACTGAGTACCGTGCTACGCAGGTAGCGGTCATAGGACGCATTGATGGTGTCAGTATCTCTAATGACACGGTGTGCACTCCTGTCATCATCACGCGCATAGTAGCTTGCCAAGTCGTGGCCGCTTGGCACATCTGCAAGGCGACACCAATCATAGCAAATTAAACACAAATCTAGCAACATACAGAAAACCAAGGACTAAAGGATGACAGAAATCATGAAAATCAATCAAGATGCCTTTTTGGATAAGTAACAATAAATCATGATTTCTACAAGCTTAGCATCACGTAGCAATAACAAGAAGGTCCAAACTTATCCTACATTTCTTTTCCATCTTACCTTCCTAAAAAGATTTAACCTTCACTCCAAAATCAGCACGGCCCAAATTAAAAGCCATCAGTTTTAACCTAGCCAAACACTAGCTAACTTGATCCAGGGTTTATCTTAGCATCACATGACAAAAACATGGAGAACCAACTTATCTTACCTTCCTTCTCCTTCTTATCTCCCTAAAAAGATTTAACCTTTTCTTCAGAGTCATCACGAGGGGAATCAAACAGCATGAATTTTAACTAGCCAACCACACCAGCTAATTTAGTCTGCGGTTTAGCTTAAAATTCATGCTTAATTTTGGCTCTAAATTTATACAAATTACCAAAAATCAAAACTTTTTACTAATTTTCTTCTTCCCCTCCAAAATTACTTACTATTTTTTTCTTCCTTTCCAAAATTTGAATAGCAATCAAGCAAAGTAGCATCCTAAAACCCTAGCCTATGTAGCTTTGTACTTTCCCCAATTACACAAAGTAAATATCATACGAAACCCTAACTTCTTCAAATTAAACCAATCGGATACACATGCATGTGTGTGAAAGTGTGTGTGCGCGCGTGCGTATATATAGAGAGAGATGGCGGTACCGTATTCGGTGCGAGGGCGTTTGGCAACGTGAGAAGGAAGAGCCGCCGCCGCCGCCGCTTGCTGCCGGCTATCGCTGTACCTCCAATAAGCATCCGCCATTTTCCGTTATGCAAATTCCGAAGCAGCACTTGAATTGAAGTAATCAACCGAAAGAATATCGGAAGCAAAAGAATGCTCGATTTTCAATCTCGACACGCCCTAATTTCTTCTTCTTCTTTTTTTGTCAATTTGCATTTATTTTCTTCTTTTCTTTTTATAGTTTCGAAGAAAAAAAAAACAAATCTTTTCTTTTTTATCTTTACTTGTTTTAGTTGTTTTTCTAATTATGCATGTTTATTCCCTTTAAGTATGATATTTTTCTTGCCCTTTTTTTCTACTTTTATGATTTTATATGAGATATATCAAAGTCTTTTTTTTTGTCGGAGGATTACTCTTTTGGCAAGAATCGATTTTCTATGTAATTTTGTAAATTTTTCACGTGTTTGGAGTATGAATTCGATAGTGTTCTGTGTTCTCATGCACAATTAAAAATGATTTGTTATGAACAATAATAAATATAGGTGAATTTTAGAGAGGCAGTGAGATTAAATTTAGTTTTAAAAATCATTTTATATACAAATCTATTAAATAGGGTTAAATTTGTTGATTTTCACATCCTATTTAGCTTCAGATATTTGAGAGTTTGTACTCGTGAATGTTGTCAATTACAACTTTAAAAGTTTTGAAATATTTTAAGTTAAACTCATTATAAGAGTTGTAGAGCTCAATTGGTTTGGCCTCAATGCAATATTTAGCTATTAATTAGGTGATTTGTTTGTCTTGTTGTTAATTTTTTCTTTACTAAAAAAATCTTGAAGAATCATTTTAACAAAGTAATAGTCTAATATATTTAACATATGTATCATGAACAAAGTTAGAAGAACCCATATGAGGAAAGTGAAAGTTTTAATAAGTTTCCACATGTGATTGTGCTATCTTATATTCCTATTACATTGAACTTAATCCAGCTGTTAGGATGAAAATTTGGTTATATATATATATATATAGAGAGAGAGAGAGAGAGTGTGTGTGTGTTTGATATAGACAGTATACCATTATACACACGGCTTTTTATAACCTATTTGTTACAATAACAAATGGGAGTGCCAAATAAAATGGTTGTTCTAATAACAATAACTTTTAAGAATGCCCATATGAATCTATTTCTTATGTTACTATTATCAACACAAGTAGTAAATATAAAGATTGTGTTGTTTCATACCAGAAGTCATACAACGATAAAGTTTTAAGGCTAGTTGGATTGCTTTAGATTTTTAATAATCGC
Source organism: Ehretia macrophylla (assembly GCA_037974665.1). NCBI lineage: Eukaryota > Viridiplantae > Streptophyta > Magnoliopsida > Boraginales > Ehretiaceae > Ehretia > Ehretia macrophylla. The sequence goes on from CM075781.1 coordinate 10,689,555, forward strand.
AATAATGAATTATAGGATAAGTGATTATAAATTATTAGTTCACTAAAAACATATTTTCCCTTTTATTCTATAAAAAGACATTTTTTTTTTCATATATGAACAAATTTCATTATACGTATAGAAAACAATATTCATTAAGTTAGTTTATTCACTAAAAACACATTTTCGCCTTTTATTTTATAAAAATATATTTTTTCTTATATGAACATATTTCATTATCCTAATAGAAAACAATGTTCATTAAGTTGGCTTGTTCAAACATATGACCAATTAGAGAGGAAATAGAATGTCAGATTTATAAAAGCATTTTTGAGAGAAAATTGAAGTAACATTACTTTCAACATATGCTTACATACATAGCAATGTCTTTTCATATATAATTAGCTTTGTTGTGAGTCATGGCCTATACTAGCAATATACATGAATACATATTACCATAATGTATTACTGCAAACGTTCATCTGTAGCGATACATATCTATATTTTTCTATTTACTTACTTTTTAAAACATTCATATTGACCTGACGAGGGGAACCCCCGAGCTGAGGTATGATGTCTACCCCGAACTAGGGAAATCCAACCTGGGTTGAGGCCAGCCTGTTCAGCTAATACCCAACCTGGATGCTGATTCAATTTCACCCTGACCCAGGAAAACCCCGACCTAGGTACCAGCTGTTCTGATGGGACATAAAGTCTTGACGGGACATAAAGCTGCACCGCATTAAATGCTGTCAGGTCCGAATTTAGTATAAATAGAGATCCACCCCTTCATTCTGGAGGTAACTCGTCATTAAGTGCTCTCAACTACTTCGCCAGTTTGGACATACTAATCATTCGCATGCCCGAGGGAAAAATTCGGGTCATCACCCCGCCTTTTCCTTCCTTTCCTTGTGTAGGTCCAGTAGTCGACCCAAAAATCCAGGTCAGGAAGCCAACCCAGAATTCCAGTTCGGCAGGAGTAGCTTCCCAACCTCAACTGCAATATTCCGACCTCGACAGTTTGGCGCCGTCTGTGGGAACGAGTTCTTTCTATTACTCTTCTCACCGCCCATTGAGAAACCATCATGGTACAAACAAGAAGTCATAGCGCACCGGTAGAGGACTCACCCAACCCGGAGGGGGACCTCAAAATCACGCAGGTGCCTAGCCAAGACCCAACCCAAGCCGACATTGGAACGAGCCAACGTATACACTTAGCCTCGCAAACCAACCCTTCAACAGACGAAGACCTCAACTCCAGCCTGTCGCCAGAGATGAGGATGATGTTTGGGATGTTCGAGGAACTTAAGAAGCAGGTAGCCCGGCTAGCTGCGGACCCCCTGGCTCCACCAGCAGCTACGCCGCGGCCCGCTCGTCCACAGTTCCGCATCCCAGCCCTAAGGCAAAAGCGGGTGCAAGACGGAGAGGGCTTCCTGGAGCTGATGGCGGGACCCGAAAAGGCAAGAGGAAAAAGGGCAGCCCATGCCGACCCCGAGCAGGCCAAGACCGCTGCTGCCATAGCCAAGGTCATTAACTAGCTCGGTGTAAGCCCACTCTTACCCGAGGTACTTGCTACCCCATTGCCTACCGGCAACCGGATGCCCAACCTGGCAGTTTATAATGGGGATGGAGACCCAGCCAGTCACCTGCTCAACTTTGATCATCACATGACTCTGCATGATATGACCGACCTGATGAAGACGAAGATATTCCCGACCACCCTGGTTGGCAATGCCTTGGACTGGTTCTAAAAACTTCGTCCCGGCTCTATTGCAAGTTTTCATCAGCTGGCTGAGGCTTTCTTGTCCCACTTCGAGGGAAGCCGACGTGCAACCCGCCACACTTCATCATTGCTGTCGGTGAAGCAGCATAGAGGAGAAAGTCTAAAGGCTTACACGGCCCGATTCAATGAATAGTCCCTTAGAATACCCAACCTGGAGGCTCCATGGCATTAATGGCCTACCAAAGTGGACTCAGGTCGGGTCCCCTTACATCCTCCCTGGCCATCGACCCCGTAGATACTGTAGCCGAGCTGATGGTACGAGCATAAGGATACATACACTCGGAAGAAATCCATCAGGCGAAGAGGGATGACGACAAGGAGAAGGAAGCCGACAAGAAATGAGAGACCTCCCGAGCCCAACCTGGGGGAAAAATCCAAAATGACCGAGGTAAGCAGCCCCAGCAGCCGAAGCAGAACCCCCGGTTCACTATGTTCACTCCCGTTAACACCACAAGGGAGCAGATCCTGATAGAGATCCAGCACCAGAACCCCCTGCCTCTAGCGCCGAGGATGAAAGGCCGATGTTGTGTGATTTCTAACGCAAGTGCACGTATCACAACAAGTAATAAAGTAATAAGTAAATATCGTTCCCACGATTATTGTGATTACTAACTACCGAAATTAATTTAGCTTTAACTTTATTCGGACAATCAAATATGAGAGATTGTGAGTAAAAACTAATAAATAAAGTACTTTTGGAATTAACAACTAAAGCGAATAAGAAATTACTAAAGAGGATAAATCAAGAATTAAAATGTTCTAAGGTTCCGATTTAACCAAGATTAATCATACTTGAAACTATTGATCTAAATCAATTGACGTCTATTTCTTACGTTGCCAGCAAATTCGCTAAAATAGATATTAATCTTTCTCAAGCATCAATAACATATCCCAATAAGCAAGCTAACTACATCTCTGTGATAATTGTGAACTTATGGAACGCATTAAGCCTTACAAATTCAAATGCTGCACTATATCTCATAACTATCTCTTTACACGTGGTCTAATTTAATTATCACTTCTCAATCTCAAACTAAATCACGACTCATGTAATTGTTGATCAGGCAACCATAAGCATTAAACTCAGCATAAAATACTCAACGCATATATGGAATAGTTCATCAATTAATTCAAATCAAAAGCTTCAAATATTCAAAATCCAGCTACATCGTAGCCCTAGAAAAATAACTTAGAACATCATAAAGAAATTAAATAAAATCTCGATTGTAACGTAAAACATGATAAGAGAGATAGAGAAAACTAGAATTTGGAGAAGAATTGGGGCAAAAGTCCATCTCCGGATCGTTCCTCTGTCTTCAACTAGCGAATCCTCACTTTCTCTCCCTCTGGAACATTGCTTTTTTCTCCCCTCTTGATAGCCGCCCACTTCTCACGTTTTTCTCCTTTTATTTCATAGGGTTTCTTTCTTTTCTTGCCAATTTACAAAACTGCCCTTAATTTTCCTGCGATGCTGCACAGCTGCGCTATGACTGCACTACTTCTATTTGTTCTTCAATTTCTCCACAAATGGCATAAAATATAATCCTTTGCAATTGCTCTTCAATCTTTGCCTCAAAACTCAGATTGTCTCTTGGAAATTACCTACAATGCAAATCAAAGACAAAACCAATTAAATTGTTCATAAATTACTCAAAAACTAACAAAGTTTAAATGAAAAGGTGTTGAAATACTATATCAATAATACACCCAACAAACAACCCCAAACTTAAGCTTTGCTTGTCCTCAAGCAAAAGACACAACTAAAGAAAGAAACAACCTAAAAACTAAAGACTTGACACAATATAACTCATGAAAGCAATGTTGTAGGATAATAAATTTCCACGGCCTCAGTAGCTTTATTTCACAACACAAGAGGTGACTTTCGCTCATAAGCACGAGGAATATTAACTTCACATAATTTGCATTTTACTTCAAATCCCCCAAGTGAGTGTGTGAATAGCCTCTATCCCAATCAATTGTACCGAGATGAGTTTATGCAAGTTAAACGAATTTCCAATGTGAATCTTTTATTTTCAATCACTTAGGACTTCATAGGCTTACTTTTCATGCCACTCTCCACTAATGTAAGTTAATCATAGCATTAAAGATCAGTAGGACTTTTCATTTGGTTGTAACGTGTGGCTAGGGTCAAGGTAGGATAATGGATATAATAGACGGTTAAACTACCTATAAGCACACAACTATTCGAGGATGTTCAATGGAGCACATGCCAACTCTACTTCTTACCACCACAATTATTCAACATATCTCTTTTCTTTCTTCTTTCTTCTTTCAGTTCACTTCCTCAACATTCATTCACAACCTTTATAAGCACATAAAGAGTCCACACTTCCCCAAACTTGCATTTTGACATTAACTACAAGGAGTATGACTCTTCTATTTTCTTCTCATTCTTTTCTTCTTCTTTTTTCTCAATATTTCTTTTTTTTTTTCTGAAACAAAACAACACATTACCAAATCATCAAACCTCCCATTATTCAATACAAAACATGACTCCATATAATTATCCTAGAACAATCATATGTTACAAGTAGGAGGGTCATAATCTGGGGAAATCAAACTTGACAAGTTAAGAAATATATTGTAAGTTGCATAAGAAAGAAAAGGCTATCTTAGGCTCAAAGGGGTGAACTAGGGATATTCAATTATTTCAAAGGTTGGCTTGAAAGGCTCAAACGATCCAAAAATGGCCTAAATCATTTCTCTAATGCTATGCAACCTAGGATTTCGCCTTGAATGACAATCAAGCAAGTTCTAAAGTCCTATACTCATTTTTCTGTTAACTTAAATTCACATAAACCTTCTCTAAGTAACACCATAACTAGGCAAGGCTAAGTGCGCAATAAGTGGAGATTTTTCGTAAAACAAACTATGTTTCAGTCAACTATCCTCATTTCTATCATGCTATTCATACGTTACTCATCATCGGCCTATTTCTTATCTTTCCAGCATCACTTTCAAAGAAATACTCATCATTTTTTTCAAAGTTTTGATTTTTTTTTAATATTAAAATAATTTAAACATGAACATAACTAAAACACGTAACACAAAAACAACACATAACACAGAACTCAATAAGACAGGTTCATAAAATAAATAAGGAAATGCCACCCCCAAACTTTAAAGGCAAACATTGTCCTCAATGTTAAAATACCAAAGAGAAAAGTGAATAACAAACTTCCCTGAATATCTGCTGGAGTCATTCATCATCGGAAGGAAGTAGTCACTGGCCGGCAGACTAGAATAATCAGTTAATTTCACTTGTTCAACCACACCCCACACAATCACTGCCTGCGCCTTTTTTTTTTTTTTTGAACTTCCAATCCCCTACAACACAATTGTAACTTCTATAATCTTGTCTCCATAACATAGTGCAACTAAAAATCACCCAACAAACTCAATATAGGTGTACAACGAGCACAAGCAGTCCCAATACACACCCAGCACCAAAACACACTGTTAACCACTATAGTCCAGCCAACAACAGAGCAGTCATAAACTATCTAACCAATATGTCAATATGCACTAGACAGTTTTTAAAGCCACAAAAGTTCGAACTATACTTCAACCAAGTAATCCAAGTGTAGCTTAAATCAACAATTCACAATGGCGGGTCACAAAGATAACAGTCCAGAACGCATAAATTTTCAACTTTTCTGTTTACTTTGGTGAGAATATTCAGCCCAGTTATCAGATAATCCAAAGTCACAGCAACGAATAGTAGTCAAACAAGATTCTCAATAAACTTCATCCCACAATCAACAATTTAATCCCAATCTCTTGCACGACACCAACTGCAAACCAACCTACTGTTTCTTTTCTTTTTTTGTGTTTTTTTTTTGTGGTAAATCCAACAATGTAGAACCAAATAGAGTACTCACCAAGACGCGATAGCACTCTGTTGCCACCGCTGAAACACTGTCGGCGCCGGTGACAAGCTTTGTCGTCGGCGTCCGTGGGGTAGGGTGGGTGGTGTCAGCTACGCAAGAAAGGCGGTAAGAGGCGCTGTTGGCATTGCCTCTGTTGGCGACATCAGTGAAGTAGCTTTGTGTTAGGGTGGCGATGAAGGTAAGATTGCGCAGAGGTCAAGATCGTGAGACAGAGCCTGAGTCCTAGGGTGTTGATGTGAGATGTGGATTTGTAAGATGGGTTTAGATAGGTTAGATGTGGTTGTGGGTTGGTTTTGAGGTCTAGAATGTGGGTTGTGTAAGAGGTATGTGGTTTGTTTCGGGTCTGGTAGATGGGCTTGGTAAATAATGATGTTTTTTTTTTTTTAAACGTCACTGTAGACGCCAGCGCAGCTGCGCTCTTTTTTAGCGCAACAGCGCTTCTGTTTTTTTATTCGAACGTCAAAAGAGAAAGACGCCAGCGAAGCTGCACCATTTTTCAGCGCAACAGCGCTACTATTTTTTTTCCAAATAGCTCTTTGAAAACGTAACTCTTGATACTGCCAGCGCAGCTGCGCTAGAATTCAGCGTAACAGCGCTACTGCATAAAATCCTTTCTTCTTATTTTTATCTTCCATGCTTGCATCCCCTTCACTCCAAACACGAATTTCTTCATATTTTCTCCCTTAAATGACTTGGTAGAACCTCTCATTCGCCTTGGCTTCCCTAAACTTATTCTTGAACCTATCATAACAATAAAAATCAACAATTAACCTCGACAACTATAACTCAAAAATTAACTAAAAACAACTAACTATTAAATCAAGAAAAAAGTAAGAAACTTCGGGTTGCCTCCCGAAAAGCGTTTGTTTTAACTTCAACGGCCCGATAGAGCAATTTCTTCATGATGAGTTGAGGTGGACAATGGTTCTGTATTTGTCAAACTCATTATCCCAATAAGCCTTCAACCATTGTTCGTCGACCTTGAACATCCCTTTCACTGAATGGGTGACTTCCACAGCACCATAAGGCAATACCTTAGTCACAACAAAGAGGCCAGATCATCTTGACTTGCGTTTTCCAGGAATCCGTGGGTTATAAAGTAGTATTTGTTGCCCAGGAGAGAAATCTTTTCCTGAAACAGGTTTGTTATGCCACTCGTTTGTCCTCTCCTTGTAACCTCTTGTTTTCTCATTCGCTTCATCACAGGATCTTTTTCGCTTATTCAATTGCAAGAATTCTTTCTCACCCACTGCTTGTACACCTATGGTTAGTTGTTTAACAGACCAATATTCCTTGTGCTCTAATCCCATCGGAACAAAAGAATTATCTTGTAACAAGCTAGCCTCCAAGGGATCCAATTGACCCCCATTGTTAGACACTATAGCTTTTACGGCATCAATGCGAAAACAACTATCACTCGCTTCTAGGTACTTGTGAGCTTTGAAAACATTAAAGGTTATCTCTTCCTCTTGTACTCGCAACTTAAGCTCACCCTTTCGCACATCAATAAGTGCTCCCCTAGTTGCAAGGAAAGGTCTTCCAAGAATAATGGGAATTTCCTTGTCTTCCTCCATATCGAGCACTATGAAATCTGCAGGAAAGATGAATTTATATACCTTGACTAACACATCCTCAATTACTCATCTGGGGTGCTTGAGCGAACGATCAGCTAACTGTAGTGTTACTGTTGTGGATCTTGCCTCTCCTAAACCAAGCTTCCTGAAAATAGATAAAGGCATTAAATTAATGCTAGCACCTAAATCACACAAAGCTCGCTCAAAAACAACATTGCCAATTTCACATGGAATAGTAAAACTCCCTGGATCTTTGAATTTTTGTGGTAGCTTCTTTTGTAGAATAGTGCTACACTCTTCAGTAAGTGTAACTGTCTCATAATCTCCAAGCTTTCTCTTATTCGAAAGGATGTCCTTCATAAATTTTACATAACTCGGCATTTGTTCAAGTGCATCCGCGAACGGAATATTGATGTAAAGTTTCTTGAAGACTTTAAGAAATTTAGCAAATTGCTTATCAAGCTTGCTCTTCTTCAAGCGTTGTGGAAAAGGAACTTTCAGATGTGGTTCTTGAGAAGGTTGTGCCTGCTCTTCTGTTTTCTCTTCATCTTTCTCCTCATTTTTCGTTTCACCTTTCTCAACCTTTTTGGCTCTCACTAGCTCCTCTAACTCTTTACCACTTCTCAAGGTGATCGCTTTGCAATACTCCATGTCATCTTTTCTAGGATTCACCTCAGAAGTACTAAGTAAGTTTTCTTGTTGCCTTTCAGAAAACAACGTAGCCATTTGGCTCAACTGCATCTCTAGGTTTCTGATTTATGCAGACTGGTTCTTAAAGTTTGTCCTTGTTTCATTCATGAATTGAGTTTGCGAAGTCGCCAACTGAGCCAATGCATCCTCCAAGTTTACCTTCTTCTCTGATGGTGGGTTATTCTGCTCAGGTTGCAACACATTCTGATCATTTCTCCAGGAGAAATTCGGATGATTACGCCATGCTGGATTATATCTGTTAGAGTAATGATTGTGCTGCTGCCCATTAAAATTCTCCACATACAGTGCTTGTTCTACTGTGCCTTGCATAAATGGATTTCCAACCTGACATTCTGCACTATGATGTGGACCACAACAAAACTCGCACACCACTGCCATTTGGACAACATTAGCAGTTGCCTAACTATTCTGCAACTATTTCGCTAGATTGTCAATTTTTGCTGTCAAGGCAGTTATGGCATCAATCTCATGGATTCCAGCTGTCTTCTTTGGTATGACTCTTTCGCTTGACCACTACTTGTGGTTTAAAACAATTTCCTCTAGCAACGCATAAGCTTCATCCGTTATCTTGTTCATTAAAGCTCCTCCTGCTGATGCATCAATCAAAGTTCTTATGGAGCTAATTAATCCATTGTAAAAATTTTGAACTTGCATCCACCTAGGTACTCCATGATTAGGACACTTCCTCAGCAATGCCTTATACCTTTCCCACGCTTCATATAGAGTTTCTCCTTCATGTTGTGCAAAATTATTAATTTCTATGCTCAGCTTCGCTGTCTTTTTAGGTGGGAAAAATCTTGACAAAAACTTGTGAACCAAATCATCCCAAGTGGTGATTCAATCCGAAGGCAGCGAGTTCAACCATTCCTTAGCTTGATCCCTCAAAGAGAAATGAAACAAGCGAATGCGAAGAGCTTCATCAGTGACTCCATTGTACTTAACAGTTCCGCAGACTTCTAGAAAAATTTACGATGTGCTAATTAGGATCTTCAGTAGACAATCCATGGAATGAAATATTCTGAATCAACTGCAGCGTCACTGTCTTCAAATCAAAATCATGAGCCTGAATCGTTGGCCTTCTAATCACATGTTGAATTCCAGTGGGTGGTAATGCATACTCTCACAGTGTTCTAGGCAAATTTTCCTGATTGACTGCTTGATTATTTTCGTCGTGTGCTTGAATAATTGCAGCCATGGTATCTTGAAGATGGTGGGTAGTAACTCTTTTATCCTTTCTATTTTTTTGACAAGTGCGTTCTATCTCAGGATCGAAAGGCAGCAAAGTACCACTTCCCAACTTTCGCATGCACTTAAAATACTATGTTCCTGAAACGCAAGTAACAAAGAGAACAAAGACAGAATAAAATAAAATCCAAACTAAAATTAAAGCTATTTGATATCAATATTAATAATTGACACAATTCCCGGCAACGGCGCCAAAAACTTGTTGTGTGATTTCTAACGCAAGTGCACGTATCGCAACAAGTAATAAAGTGATAAGTAAATATAATTTCCACGAGGATTGTGATTATTAACTACCGAAATTAATTTAGCTTTAACTTTATTCGGACAATCAAATATGAGAGATTGTGAGTAAAAACTAATAAATAAAGTACTTTTGGAATTAACAACTAAAGCGAATAAGAAATTACTAAAGAGGATAAATCAAGAATTAAAATATTCTAGCGGTTCCGATTTCACCAAGATTAATCCTACTTAAAACTATTGATCTAAATCAATTGACGTCTATTCCCTACGTTGCTAGCAATTTTGGTAAGGTAGATATTAATCTTTCTTAAGTATCAATAACCTATCCCAATAAGTAAGCTAATTACATCTTTGTGATAACTGTGAACTTATGGAACGCATTAAGCCTTAGAAATTCAAACGCTGCACTAGATCTCATAACTATCTCTAGCTTATGACAATTTAATGATATTTTACACGTGGTCTAATTTAGTTATCACTTCTCAGTCTCAAACTAAATCACGACTCATGTAATTGTTGATCAGGCAACCACAAGTATTAAACTCAGCATAAAATACTCAACGCATATATGGAATAGTTCATCAATTAATTCAAATCAAAAGTTTCAAATATTCAAAATCAGGCTACATCGTAGCCCTAGAAAAATAACTTAGAACATCATAAATAAATTAAATAAAATCTCAATTGTAACGTAAAACATGATAAGAGAGATAGAGAAAACTAGAATTTGGAGAAGAATTGGGGCAGAAGTCCGTCTCCGGATCGTTCTTTTATCTTCAACTCGCGAATCCTCTCTTTCTCTCCCTCTAGAACATTGCTTTTTTCTCCCCTCTTGATGGCCTCCCACTTCTCACGTTTTTCTCCTTTTTTTTCATAGGGTTTCTTTCTTTTCTTGCCAATTTACAAAACTGCCCTTAATTTTCCTGCGATGCTGCGCTGCTGCGCTATGACTGCGCTACTTCTATTTGTTCTTCAATTTTTCCACAAATGGTATAAAAGCTAATCCTTTGCAATTGCTCTTCAATCTTTGCCTCAAAACTCAGATTGTCTCTTGGAAATTACCTACAATGCAAATCAAAGACAAAACCAATCAAATTGTTCATAAATTACTCAAAAACTAACAAAGTTTGAGTGAAAAGGTGTTGAAATACTATATCAATAATACACCCAACAACCAACCTAAGAAGCGCAATAGGACCAAGTATTGCCGCTACCATGTGGACTACGACCATACCACCGAGGAGTGCAAAGACTTGAAACAGGAGATCGAAGCACTGATAGCCCGAGGTCACCTCCGGAGGTACATAGATCAACAGTCGACCCGGAGTCAAGATTAGAGAAACAGAGAGAGAAGTCCACCCAAGCGCCAGGCTGGGGGCGGACATCTATGATTGAGACCATCGCAAGGGGATCGGCGTCGGGTAGGGAGACCTCGGTTGGCAGAAAGGGTTACGTTCGAGCTGGTAAGGAGTATGGGCCAGCGCGGGGTCCGGTCCCAGAGATGGAGGAGCTCACTTTCTCCTCAGAAGACTTGGAGGGTGTGATATTGCCCCATGACGATCCATTGGTGATCAGCGCTGAAATAGCCAACTTTACCGTGAAGAGGCTGATGGTGGACATCGGGAGCTCGGCAAAAGTCCTATTCTTGAAGGCATTTCAACAAATGGGGTTAGACAGGAGCTGGCTCAGGCCATTGAGGGGCGCCTTAGCTGGATTCACCGAACATGCCCACCGAGCTGAAGGAGTTATCAACCTCCCACTGAAGCTGAAAGACGGAGACAAGCGGGTTTCGATGCAGGCCAACTTCATTGTAATGGACTGCAACTCCACTTACAATGGGATCTTAGGTCGGGTGGCGCTCAACCATTTTAGGACCGTTCCTTCAACTTACCACCAGGCCCTGAAATTCCCGACCCCAGGCGGCACGGCCACCATCCGTGGAGCCCAGCTCTCAGCTCGGGAATGTTATGAAAACTCTATCCGCCCCAAATATTAGGTTGGCTGGGGACCAGATTTGCCCGATGAGAAGAGGGATGCGAATAGGGGAAGCCCAACTGAAGACCTTCAAGAGGTGGAACTCTCCAATGAAACAAAGAGTGCAAAGGTCGGGGTGAACTCTCTGACAACCTCAAGGAAGGTATAAGCCAATTTCTCTTGAAAAATGAACACATATTTTTATGGTCTGCTTTTGACATGACAGGTATCGACCCGGCCATGATTGAGCATCACCTGAATGCCGACCCAAATCACTATCCGGTAAAGCAAAAGTGCAGACACTTCCATTATGATAAGCAACAAATCATAGCAGAAGATGTGGACAAGTTGGTAGACGTCGGCCACATAAAGGAAATCCAATACCCAACCTGGTTATCCAACATGGTGCTGGTGACCAAGTCCTCAGGTGGATGGAAACTGTGTATTGACTTTACTGACCTCAATAAAGCCTGCCCTACGAACTGCTTCCCCGTACCTCGGATTGCTCAAATGGTGGATGTCACCTCCGGGTTCGAGCTATTCACTTTCATGGATGCTTTCAAAGGCTATAACCAGATCAAGATAGCTCCTGGAGACAAAGAGAAGACTGCCTTCACCACTGATAAAGGTCTCTACTACTATGAGGTTATGCCTTTTGGCCTCAAGAATGCTGGAGCTACCTACACTTGGATGGTGAACAAGGCTTTCAAAAATCAGATTGGCCGAAATATAAAAATCTATGTAGATGACATGTTGGTCAAGAGCAGAAGGGCAGAAGACTATGTAACCGACTTGGCTGAAGCCTTCGCCGTAATAGAGCACTTTAGGATAAAGCTTAACCCGAAAAAGTGCACATTCGGCGTCATGGCAGGAAAGTTTCTGGGCTTCATGGTCACGGCCCGTGGAATAGAAGCCAACCCGGAGAAAGTTCAGGCGATACTTGACCTGGCGCCTCCGACCTCCATGAAGGACGTCCAGGTGCTCGGGGGCAAGGTCGCGGCGCTAAGCAGATTTATGTCTAGGTCAGCCGACAAGTGTGCTCCTCTGTTCAAAATATTAAGGAATCCTAAGAATTTCGAATGAACTACAGAATACCAGAACGCCTTCCAAGAGCTGAAAATGTATCTAGCTTCACCACCCTTGCTATCCCCACCTGAGGTGGGGGGGGAGCTGGTACTATACTTGGCATATTCAGGGACAACAGTGACGGCAGCATTATTCTGCGAAGAATGGAAGGAGCAGAAGTCGGTATATTATGTCAGCAAAACCTTGCAAGGGGCCGAGGTGAGGTATTCCTCATTTGAAAAACTCGCCCTCCCACTCATCACGGCAGCAAGAAAACTGAAGCCATACTTTGATGCTCATCCAATTAAGGTCATGATGGATGCCCCACTCAAGTCCATCATGCACAAGCCGGAGGCGTCGGGTAGGCTGCTGAAATGGGCAGTTGAGTTGAGTCAATTTGACATCACCTACCAACCCAGAACAACCATCAAAGCCCAAGCCATCACAGACTTTGTGGTGGAATGTACTGGCCGAGCCAAACATGACCCGGAGGATGTGTGAAAGGTCCATGTGGATGGGGCATCAGGGAAGTCTGAAAGCGGAGCTGGAATGGTCATCATCAACCTGACCCGGCATGAGCACCAATACTCTCTCACGTTCGCCTTTCCAACGTCCAACAATGAGGCTGAAAACGAAGCAGTGATCGCAGGATTGAAAATTACGGCTCAACTCGGGGCACGAACAATTGACCTGAACACCGACTCTCAATTGGTTGCTAGTCAGATATCAGGAGAGTTCGAAGCTAAAGACAATGCTATGCTAGCCTACCTCAACAAAGTTAAGGATTTAACTTCAGGGCTCAAGAGGCTCACGGTGCAGCAAATCCCGAGAGAGGAGAATGTCAAGGCTGACGCTCTTTTTAGGTTGGCCTTGGGCGAGAGCCGACCCGCACTGGTCCAAGCGGAAGAAGTCTCCGAACCAAGTATCCAGTTGGGGAGATAAGCCGTAGCCGAGCTCAATTTAAGCCCAGATTGGACCAAACCAATCATGGACTACTTAGAAGGGGGGATGACCCCGGAGGATGAAAAGGCAGCTCGGAAACTCATGAAACAAGCCTCAAGTCTCAAGGCCTACACTTGGCCTCTCTTAAAGTGTGTCGGGCCCGATGAGGGAAACTATGTACTCCAAGAGATCCATGAAAGAATATGTGAAAAATACTTGGGTGGCAAGTCTCTGGCTCGGAAGACATTGAGGCAAGGCAATTTTTGGCCAATCTTAGAACAAGACGCCAAAGAGTATGTAAAAAAGTGTGACACCTGCCAAAGGTTCGCCAACATACAAAAAAAGCCTACGGTAGACTTGACAGTGATGGTAAGCCTGTAGTCATTCTATCAATGGGGTCTAGATATCATCGGTCCATTGTCAACCAGTGTTGGCCAGAAGAAGCATGCCTTCGTAGCTGTAGACTACTTCACCAAATGGCCTAAGGCTGAAGGTGTTGCTAGAATAACAGAAAAGACAGCTTGGGATTTTGTATAGAAGAATATAATTTGCCGATTTGGGGTGCCAAAGGTTATCATTACCGACCACGACAAGCAATTCAACAGTGCATACTTTCGAGACAAATGTGCTGAGATCGGGATCGATCTCAGATTCTCATCTATTGCTCACCCTCAAACGTAATTAAGCTACAGCCAACTCGGATTAACGCGGTGGCCACGCTTAATTACGAGCTAATGATTAAGTAAACTAGCTCGGACTAGGTTCCAGCTCAGGTATAATCAATAATAATTTGGTTAGTTTTGCCAGTTCGGATTAAGGTCCAACTCGGTATAATTCGGCTTCAGGTCGGGATGTTAGTTGGGTCTAAACTCGAACTCAACATTTGTCAACATTAGTTTGACCAATTTTAAATCGGACTGATGAGTCCAGGTTGGCAACATTAGTTGTCCAATTAACCAGCTCGGACTAGGATGAAAATTCATTAATCACGTCCAGCTCGGTTCCTTACATTTAAATTAAGTTTGAAAGGTCCATTATATTGGTCTGACCCTACCTACTTAAGAAAATTTGCGAAGGGAAAAGTACATTTGTACGAACTCGAATAAAACGCAAAATAATTATTTTATTAAAATAAAAATTCAAAATTACAATAGCCCGACCTGGGCAAGATTACAAGAGCCCGACCCGGGCGAGTTACAAAATTCACTTAGGCGCAGCGGCGGAGGTGATAGCATCGGCTTCATCACCAACCTGATCCATACCCTTCTTCATAAACTCAATCACCTCCTGAGCTTGGGACGTCAGGTCGGCTGGGAACTCAGGAATGTCCCAGAACTCCGGTGGTGGAGCCTCCAAGATTTTGATATAGTCATTCTTGGAGGCGGGAAGAAATGTCTTCGTTTGCTCCCGAGCTGCGAGTTGGCCCCGGATGTGAGGCCCGACCCCGAATAATGTGCCTTACCTCGATTTGTGTGCCTTAGACCTAGAACTGTATGGCTGACCTTGGATTACGTATCCTGTCTTGATTTTCGTGCATGTCTCGTCGTACGTGCCTTGACCTAGAATTGTGTGCCCTAATCCTCGATATACGTGCGATACCTAGATAAACGCGCCATGACCTAGTTTTATGTGCGAGACCTCAATTTGCGTGTGTGTCTTCGTTTCGTGTGCATTAACCTTGAACTGCGTGCTTTAACCTAGGTTTAAGAGTCGTACCTCGATTTACGTGCATTGCATTGAATTACGTGCCTTGTATTGGTTTACGTACATTTACCTAGGGTTGCATGCATTTGTATTAGAATCTGTGCATTTTTCTTGAAGTACGTTTATTAGTCTTGAAGTTCGTGTCTTACCTCGTAGTTCGTGTCTACCTCGTAATTCGTGCTTTAGACCTAGGAATCCGTGCCACCACGTTAATCAAGAAAGAATCCTACACAAAGCACTAGACAATAAAATAATCCTACACAATCCACTAACCAATATTATATTCCTAATTCAAATTCTCTACAAACTCCACTAACAATAAAATAATATTAAACTATTCCTACATTTTCCACTATCTATTATTCTATTCATAATTCAACTCATCAACAAACATTCCTATATTTTATTCTACCTAGATTCCCTAATTTCCCAACATTCCTATGACAATTGTAATGACACAAATGCATAAAAAAAAAATTAGTCCTAGACAAACTATGACAAAACACTCAACACAATGCATAAAAAAATTGCCCAAAACCACCTCAATTTCCTCCCATTTTCGACCAAACCACTCATGGCCCATGCTAACATTTCAAAATGCCTCTTGAAGACATAAAAATCAGAATTGCTAAGCTCAAGGCTGAACCCATGCATCAACTTTTGCAAAAAGCCTCATTTTTCTCTCATTTCTCTCACTTTCCTCACATTTCTCTCTCTCCCTCTCATTTTCTCTCTCCATTTCGGTTTTGGCTGAGTTCTTCATCTCCATAGCTTCTCTTCTTCACACCATAGCTAAACCAAGCAAGCCACAAGCAAAGGACCTCAACCGAACAAGCTAGGATGCAAAAATCACTCATGCATGTGCATTGAAGCTTCATTTTCGGCCTAGGTGAGTTACTAAGCTTCCATTTCTTTTCTTCAAGTCCTAACTACATGCATGTACTAAGAGATTGCTTACTAGGCTAGGAAAAATAGAGAAAACCAAGTTGGAAACTCGGCTAAGCAAGAAGAGGAAGAAATTTGAGCCTCAACAAGGTTTTTGTGCATCTTTTGGTTGATTACAAAGGTGAGGGTTAAAAGCTTTTGAAAACTCTTTGAAATTTCATATACATGCTCATAAATGTGTGTATTTGCTTCTGTACTTGAGCTAGATTGTCGTTCATAAGCTTAAAGAACCATGCATGGCAAGATCTTGGCTTGAAAATGATGCTAGGTGAAGTCGAAGTGGATGACAGCTCTCTGACCAGTCTGTTCGAGGTAAGTTTAGCTAAGAAAATGATGTTGAAAATGCTTGAAAATTGGTGGGTGACTAGTTTGGACAGTTTTGAACATTTTTCCCAGAAATAGGCCGAAGCAAATTTTGACTCTAAGGTCCTCGAAATGGCAAATCATTAAAATGTGACCAAATCTGGAAATCTGGGAAAATGAATCAGGTTTTGGCAGATGCACTGACCTTGTGGAGCGAACCATGTTTGACTTAGTAAATGTTGTCCAAAATGCATGAAAATTGGTGTGCTACTATATTTTTCAGTTCTGGACAATTTTGTCAGAAATGGACCAAAGCTAAAAATGACTCTAAGGACCTCAAAAACGTCAATTTCTGAAAAGTGTGCAAATCTGGACAGTTTTGTGCTACCTCACTGTTTCGGCCATAACTAATGATTCTGAACTCCAATTGATGCAAGGTTTGTTTCTGAGTTTAGTTAACTTCTTAAGATTTAATTTGAAATCTTATTCACCAAATTTTGAGATTGTTTGATTATCCTATTGATTGTGGGAAAACAGCCTATTGCAGTAAAGGTTTCACTTAGTTATATGCTTGGAAAATTGTTGTAACCCCTCTTGTGGTGCTAATTGCTTGGAATTGTGATGTTGGGATGTTGTGTGGACTGTTTTGAGTACTTGAGGATGTTTGAATTGAATGATGCATGACTTGTGAATGAACTTGAGTTGACTTAGGGTTTAATCACATGGTTAAGCATGAAACGGAAACCCTAATGACTAGGTAGTCTTGCTAAGTGTTGATCATTTAGATATTGTGTGGAAATTATATGCTTTGTGGGCGGCCGATAAATGTCTTATAAGTTTAAATGTAATTTTGATCATTGCATGTTGACAAATAGGCTTTTCTTGCATCCGAACCCACGTAGATGTTGTTGCATGTTGAATAATCGTATCACTTGATTACGTGGACTTCGAAATGAGTTATATGGCTTGACTTGCATGTGTTACATGGCTGCCCGTTTAATGTTCATATGACTCTATGTGTTCTACAAAGTGAAATTTTATGTCAAGCATGCCTTGTTCGTTTACTTGGCAATATGTGATCTTGAAATTGCTCGGAGGCAACCTACTTTGTTGTCCTCCTAAAGTGAATTATTAAAAGATGTTCAATGGTTTATTTGAACATGATTACTTGGCTGCCCGTTAAAGTTTAATTGATTTCAAATGGATATATGAAATGATTATATGTTCTTACAATGCCTTATATGCCAATATGTCAAAATGTGATCATATACTTGCTCGGAGGCAACCTACTTTGTTGACCTTCTAATGTGAAATGTTAAATGACATAAATGGGCATTGTATACAAGGTTGCAACCTTTCAGTGTGGCATGGTAGTGTTTCACGCACGCCGGGCGGCATCGGGCTTGCCGGTGTTGCTGTGACTACCATGGTCCAATTCCCTCTCTCGCTTGGCATTTCACCCTCGGAGAGTTGGGTCGTAGGTTTCGGGGTACATCCGGAGTACACCCAATTGGGAGCGATAAGTGGATTATTGAAGTCGGCCGCACCAAATGAATCGAAATTGATATTGAGAGCAAATGCTCACCGTATCCTTTTTACTATGTGTATAAGTACTCTCGCTTGGTTCCTAGAGAACCTCGGGGAGGAAAGACTGGTATTCTTGTTCCTGTGCTTATATGTAAGTACTCTCGCTTGGTTCCTAGAGAACCTCGGGGAGGAAAGACTGGCATTTCTGTTCCCTTACTTTGTATCCGTTACTCGATTTGTTTCTTATAATTGCGTACCTTATTATTTGTAATACGTGACATGTTCTCAAAAAGAGTTTTCATAAATTGAACCGGAAAACGAGTTTCAAAACGTATTTCTCGTTCCCCCTCGCTGAGTTCATAAGGACTCACCCTCTTTTTCATCACAGGTGAAGAAGAACAGGTACAGGTACCCGAGGACGGTGTGCCTAACGATGAACCCCTGGAGTGATTGCCTGTCTTGTGTGCCTTGCGTGATTATGGCTATTTGTGAACTATGCTACTTGAAGACTATTTCTTTTATGTTGCTCGTTGTTTATTGATGTAAATGACCCCGTTGTAATTTGGGTCTAATTCTGAGATTGTACTATCTATAACCGGACGAACTTTTATTTGGTTGTTTGCTTTCGTTTTCTTAATTAGTAGTTATCGTAGGCATTCAAACCACTAGATGAACAATCAACTAAGTTAATTCTATCTAATTTCACTTAGGTGTTCATTTGCAAACTAAAGGATAATAGGTACTTGCATGATAGGAAATTGAAAAATAAACGGGGCATAGTTATCATGTTAGGCTTATTAACCAAACGAGAGTTTCAAGATAAACTAGTAGGCAAATTGGTTGGTGACAAATAGGAGTCCTTAATGAAATTGGATTAATGATTGGAATAATTGAGGCGTTTAGAGAATTAGGTCAAACCAAAGAGTCCAATTACAGCCGTTATGTTGCCGGTTTTTCGAAAAACTTTGGAGTTTAGGCTAAAAACGATAAGTGTTAAATCTTTATAAACAGTTAAGTACGAGACGTGACTTGAATGTTTAGTTCACACCCTAGTCTAACCTTATTGGCCGGGTTGGGGCGTGACACTGGAAGTAGTACTCTAGCTCGGCTTACTTTGCCATCGCCCCACCTTCCGTGGCCAACCAGTCCACGGCCGCTTCACTGGACTTGAAGGTTTCCACTGCCTTCTCCCCTTAAGGGCCGACCCGATCTACCAGCTCTCGGAGCTTTGTCTCGGCTTCACACCTCTCCAGCTTGTAGTACTCGACATCCTTGGCCGCGGCCTCGCGCCGGGACTTTTCCCCCTCAAGCTCCTTTTTCAGCCGGTCAATCTCCGATGTGTCCACTTTGGGCCTCTCGGCGGCCTCCTCCCTCAGGGCCTCAAGCTTAGCTCGAGCATCAATGTATCGCTGCTCGAGCTTGACTCAATGAGACTAGGCCCTGGCAAGGAAGTTGAAAGTTGAAAGGATATGGGATTCAGCCTGCGCAAAAGATAGCAAAATGATCAGCCAAGCTAAGAAAAAATAACCATATCAACACGGTCAAAGTTGTCTCACCGTGACTATAGCGGTCCTCAGGTCGAGCGAAATCTGCTCCGCCAAGACCATTGCCAGCTTGGGGTCGCGGGCGACCTTAGTTGCTTCCACAAAATCCTTGCTGGGAGGGCTCACCTCCGCGACCTTGCCTTTACCGGAGTATTTGGCCCTAGGCCGTTTCTTACTCTCAGGGCGGGACACTGAGCGCTCCGGGATCGCCACCCCCGAGCTCGATCTTTCAGGCAGGGGAGACCCCGACGTCCCCTTGGAAGAGACCTCTGCACCAACCTCCCGCACTTGGCCACTGGACCACTGCCTCTACCCTTGAGGGATGGTGGAGCCCAAGCCGGATCGAGCCGAGACTTCGCTACTGGCCTCGGTCTTTCTCATCCTTTGAACATACGCAAGCTTTACCGTATCCACCATATCTGCAAAAAATAAAAGAAAGAGAGGTGAGAAATGACCAAATGCAAACTGAAAATAGCAACGGTAGACAAGAAGACGGGGAGGTCAGGCATTGATCCTGCGAACTGACCCTCTTCTGAGCCGGACTCCGCATTCTCTTCGGGCTCGGGAAGTAGATGGGGATGCTCCTTCCTCAGGTCGGGTTCTCTCCCGAACAACTTTGATTTTCATATTCTGTCCCACCTGAGGACGCTGTCAATGTCAATCAACATACCCAGCTCGGGTCTCAGTACCCCGACCTCGGCGAGTTTCGCTTCTGAGAGCTTGGGGTCGTCGTTCACATTCTTCTTTAATGAGGGATTCCAATCCACTATGCACCTCGGGTTCACAGCCGGCTCGACCCAATAGTAGTCGTTGTGCCAGCCCTTGTTGGAGAAGTGTCACTTGGTGAATATAGCATTGTTGGCCCGAGCTGCGAAATGAAACCACCCTGGCTACTTTGGGTTGGGTTTGCACACAAAGAACTGCTTGAATCGACACAGGGTCGGCTCTATTTTCCTCTCAAGGTAGAATACATAAAATGCCACCATTATGGCCCAATCATTTGGTGATATCTGACCCGGGCTAAGCTCAAAGTAATTCAAAATGCCGGCGATGAAGTCGGGAAGAAGAAGCCGGATAACATCGAAGGCGAAGTCATAAATAGTGAAGTGATCGAGTGGAGGATAGCAGGTTGATTCGTTCTGACCTGGAACTTTTAGCTTGTGGTGTCGGTCCACCGAACAATCCCTTAGCCTGGCGTTAGCCATCTGGACGGTAGAATGGTACTCGCGCTTACAGCAGGCAAACAACTGCTCTATCATCTTCTCTCGAGCCGACGAACCACTGGCTGTAGCTGAGCTCAGAGGTCGAACTGCCCTAACCGAGACCGCTTCAATCGGTTCCGACGTAGAAGCTTCAACTAAGTACTCCTGTGGTATCTCAACTCCCTCCAACTGGTTCAACGGCTCCTCATTTTCCCTATCTTCAAAGTCTCCCAGGTCGGCCAAAGGATCCGCCTCGGCTTCTTCTTACACTTGCCTGACGCCAATGACTTGACAGTCGTCATCACTCTCCCAGGGCTCAGATCGCCGAACCGATCCTCAAGATTCATTGGTGTTGTCGCCACCTTGGCCTCTGTCCGATGTGGATTCTGAGCTCGACGGTCTCTCGTCCCCACCATAGGACCTTACCTCCATCGCTTGGGAATCTTCCGATTCTGACCTCCCCATCCTGTTTACAAATCAAAATATGTGCAGGAATAACTAAAGGGAGTCGGGTCGTACCTACGGCTCTAGCTGTGGAAGGTGACCCAACTTAATGGGCCCCGAGCTGAGTGTCCCGAGAAGAATGCTTTCCAAGCTAAAATTGTCCGACCACCCTGGTTGCCGACCTAAAGCTCTTGAAAATTTGTAAGCAAAGTGTGAAATGAATCTCGGATGTCAAGGCCCTACTTATAGGCAGCTCCTATAACTGTGACATCCCGACCTGTGCATATAATTATTTTATTAATGTGCATATATTTATATGTCTACTTTAATTATTTATATATATTTGTTTGCATAAAATATCATATTTTTGGATTGCGTGCATCTATTTCGTTTAACGTGCATTTATGTGCATTCACGTGCATTTAAGAGTTTTAAGTAACGTAGACATTATTTAAGTGTTATCAATTTGCAAATAGAAACTAGATTTGTTAGATTTCAACTAAATGTCAAACTAGTAAATATCAAATTAGTTAAAGGGGCAAGATAGACTTTTGAGTCTTTATAAAAAAATCCTACCTAATTTTGACCTTAATTAAAACAAATAAACTACACAAAACACACACACAACATGTTTCAACACACACACACACAATTCAGCACGCACACACGCAGGGAGAGAAGGAAAAGAAGAAAACAAGGAAGAAGAAGAAGAAGTCAGCTTTGTAAGATCAATTTTCATGCCATTCTTCATGTCTAGGTGAGGCAATTTATATTATTTGCATTCTATTTGGATTATTCAGCTATATGTATGCATGCTATGTTTTATGTAAGTGTTCAAAGATGTTGGAAATGTATGTTTAGCTAAAGTATTAGTATGCTAAAGGTTGTAGAAACTCATTAGTGCTCATAGAATGAACTCTTGCATGCTATCTTTAGTTGTAGAGTTGCTTTGTTAACTAAGTATAATTGTGTAGTTTAGGTGTTTGTTAAATGTCCTAAATGAAGTGTAGGAATGTTATATAGGCTAAAGTAATGGTTATTGTTGGCTCAAATGCAAGAAATAACAAGAAGATGATAAGCAAGCAAAATTCGGATTTGGACACTACACTGATCCTGACTTCCGAAGTAGTTTTTGTACAGAAAACGTGCTTATAATTGAACGAAATTAATATGGCAGCTAGATTAGAAAGTTTAGAACAAATGTTGATTTCAAGAGCTAAGGAAAATTCTAACGTTTTGACCCTGCGATTTAGCTATTTCCGAAATGTGTCTGAAAATCGCTGGTGCAGGAGGCACTTCGCGTAGTTGCACGGAAAATGTCATAACTTGTGGAATTTACATCGGAATTGAGTTCCACTTGAGGCTAAAGTCATCTACACTCAAAGAGCTATGTTTATAAATGAAAATCAGTCAGTTTGGAGGACTATAGCATAGGTAACTGAATAAATAAAATTAAGCATCTGCAAGAAATTGAAAGATGTTTTAGATAGTTGATAATTGACATTAATGATTGTGATTGCTAGATAGTAAAATTATGGATTCTCATTGTGTAGATGTGTATATTGGAGTTAAATGATGGTTATAAGATATTCAATATGATTTATTAGGTGTTATGTTTACAATGTGGTATTTTGGTGTTGATTGTTAGTTAAGTGAGAATTCAAGTGTTGTGGTTGTTGTTGTGTTTGGAGTGGGAGATAATAGATATTGCATGTTCAATGTTTGAAAGAATGCTTGTAAGAAGATTATGGGAGCTCAAGAAGAAATTAGCTAGCATGTATGTTCATAAATATACGAGATTGGAGTTTTAGTTAGCTCTCACTATATATATTGGAATTTCGAGTAAATGAACTAACTACACCAATTGTACGTGTATGTGTGTTAAATTGAGGCTTCAATTAGGTGCTTTAGACGTTAGTGGAACTAGTCATAGGCTCACGTGGGATTGAATTGCTCGGAAATGTGCTAAAATGCAAATTTAGTAATCTTTAAAAAGGGGATATTTCCCGAAATGCAATCCGGGTACGTTTAGGTTTTGGTTTAGGTATTTTTGGGGTATGGAAGCACTTTTGGTGCTTTCGTTACGTGAATTTGGGGTCCGGATAGGGTAGTCGTAGTTAAAATCCACTCGGGGCCTTTCCGAGCTTTTGCCTCCAAAGCGGGTTTTCATGGCTTTAATAGGTGTCCTTTGATATCCTTAGAGATGTAGTATGATTGATTTATAGAATTGGAGTTTTGAATTTCGTATGGAAGTAGAATTGCCTAGTAGAAAAAGGGGACTTTGGAACGAAGGTTTGAATTTGTCATGTTTGAATAGCTAGATGACCTTAGACGTGTTAGGAAGCCCCTAAAATGTATTTATGACGTGGTTTGGTTAATCGAATTAGGTAACTGTATTTCAAATCATTTAAGGAGCTTTTTGGTATTTTTGTGTAATCATGCTTGGAAATGTGGTTTCAAGGTATTTAGGTGTATCATAATGCGGCTAAATAGGATTGGTAAAGTTAGATTTGAAGTTTCATATCGTACGTGAAGTTTAGAACCTAATTTGTAAGCAATTGGAAAAGAGTTTTGTTAGAATTTATATGAATTGGTTGAACTTGTTGCTTAGTTAGTTATTTGGACTATTTAATTGCTATATTTGATTTTTAATTGAGTTATATATGTTGTATTGAGTAGATAAGCATGATAATGACTCTTAGAACATGTTATAGTTGAATCATGTTTAAGTGTTAAAGTAGTTGTCTTGATTGAAAGTTGAACTTGATATTCCTTGTGGTATAAACAAAGTTAAGTTAGTTAGGGAGTTTAACTTGTTAGATGGTAACGTAGCTAATGCCTTTGCAAGACTAAGGAAATGCTTTAGAGTCATTTGTGTGATTTCTTGGGCTATGTGGCAATATGATATAAAGGTGATTATATATAACTTCTATTGTTGTGGATTGAGTTAAGCACAAGTTAAGTTAAGTTAGAAATTAATATTAAAAAAATTGCCAAAGTGCTAAACTCATATGAACACGCTAGGGTACATGTCCAAGCTAGTTCGAGGAGGTTGGGGTAATCGAAGCTATTTTCTTGCATATTTAGTCGGATCCAAGGGGAGGAAGTCTTCATCCTTTTTTGTACGTCTTAAATTATTTTATTGGTTATAGATTGTATGATTAATAATTGAAATAATTTATATGTACTATTTACTCGCTATCATGTGTTTTCTCGTGTTATTTGTGTTTAATTGCGAGGGCGGCTTACTTTGTCGACCCTCTTATGTGTTATTTGATATCTTGAATGCTTGTGGACTTGTCTCGAGGTTGCGCAACCTTTTCAGACATGGTAGCGTCGAGAAACACGGGCTGCATTGGGCTTGCCGTGCTCCCTCAACTACCATGGTGCCTATTCCCTTCTCGCTGATACATACTCCACTACCCCAGAGGCGTGGTTCACCTACTGGGCATAGACCTACCTCAGGAGAAAGGGTCGTAGGATTAGGATACATCTGGAGTATCCCAACTTGTTGGAGTAAGGGTTTGTCGGCACTTGCGTGAAGTTCGTGGCTCGTGGTTCGAGTTTGAAGACTTGAAATGGAACCGTATCATTTTTAATGTGGTTAACTACTTGCTATTCAATCTTATTGTTTATGTTATATATATGATTTCTTGTATCTGCATATCATAATGCACGCTCAGTATGTTGCATCACCTCCCTCACTGAGTAACTTGGTTACTCATTCCTCTTTTCAACATATTTCAGGAAAAGTTGAAGATTGGATTGCCTCCTGTGTGACCTGCTTGCTCTATCAGTGTGTAAAACATGGAAGAATATGATCATGATATGCTTGTATTGTATTTGAGACTTTGTGCTCATGTATGTATTTATGTTATATCAAGGAATGTAATATTAAAGTTTTAGTTTTGTTTGATGAATAGGTACTAGTGGGCTTGTAATATCTTCTATTTGCTTGATTTTATTACCTAGTAGTGCATGCTTGTGTGGACGATGAAAACTAGTTAATTGGTTGGACACAAATTATAAGAAAACTTGATTGATAATATGGAGTGGTATGATAAGTGGATTAAAAAGATAGAACTTCAATAGATTTAATTTTACATGCTTGTGTGATATGTTGTTGGGTTCCAAGCTCGGATGGCCTTGAGGAGCTGGTTGGCTTTATGAATCTTGAAAGTTAGGTTGTATGAATGGTTGATTGTGATTTAGGTCTTGTATGTGACTGTTGGCAGGTTTCTCGATAGTCCTATAAATAGGGGAAACTCCGTCCGTTTTTTCCTAAATTTCGTGCCCAGGGTTTGGATTTGGGTTGAGAATAGCGTAATTAATAGGAGTCCTGATCTCGTGAGGGATCGAAGCGTTACAGTAACCGCCTCGGGAATCCCAAACGTCGCATCTTGTCATAACTACCAGGTGACTTGTCAACCATCTGAAGGGCGTGCACCACTGATGTGGCCACCCCTGCTTTACCGGGGTCGGGCACCTCCAGCTCGGGAACAACTCCCAAATCCAGATTTCACCCTCTCGATCTCAACTTGGGGGAAGGATTGACGAGGGGGACCCCTGAGCTGAGGTATGATGCCTACCCCGAGCTGGGGAAGTCCAACTCGGGCCGAGGCCAGCCTGTTCAGCTAATGCCTAACCTGGATGCTGATCCAATCTCACCCCAACCTAGGAAAATCCCGACCTGGGTACCAGCTGTTCTGATGGGACATAAAGTCTTGACGGGACATAAAGTTGTACCGCATTAAATGCTGTCAGGTCCGAATTTAGTATAAATAGAGCTCCACCCCTTTATTCCGAAGGTAACTTGTCATTAAGTGCTCTCAGCTACTTCGCCAGCTCGGACATACTAATCATTCGCACGCCTGAGGGGAAAATCCGGGTCATCACCCCGCCTTTTCCTTTATTTCCTTGTGCAGGTCCAGCAGCTGATCCGAAAATCCAGGTCAGGAAGTCGACCTATAATTTCAGTTCGGCGGGAGTAGCCTTCCAACCTCAACTACGAGATTCTGACCTCGACAAGACCAATAATGGATATAATTTTTATATCCTAATACAAATACTTCACTTCAAGCTAGAGAAAAAAATAGTTTGCATGGTGTATAAATTAATTAGTTAGAGATAGGGGAGAAAAAGGAAGTATAAGTGGGCAGAGAGAAATAGAGAAAATGGGGTATCATTACATAAGAGTGGAGGGAATGTAAAGAACAATACTGTATACTTTAGATCAAATTTGATTTTTAGACTCTCGCTTAAAACAAGAAAAATAAAATTCTTATTTGATGAAAAATATATAAAAAATATATTGAACTAATAAATAATGAATTTAAAGGACTAAAAAAATCTAAATAATTAAGCCCTTAATAGTATGAGAATGCATGGACATTATATTACTAACAAAATCGAGTACCCATGCCCACTTCTATATAGTATTCTTATTATAGTATAGGCCTAATAACACTTGGGGCAAAGTAATTTAATCGCTTAATTTAGTTTTTGAATTATCAATATTTATGAATGATCCTCCAAGTTCTCATTCATTTATTCAATTTATTCTATCCAATAGTGATGAACTAACAAAAAAAGGAAGTGAAATTCCGATGGTTTGATTAGCATACTATTGTGAACTTTGAGAGTTTATTTCGGACATTTTCTCGTCCAAGTTCTATGGAAGAACTTGATTTGCAAATAAATGGAAAATTTAAGGGCTTATTTGATAAAATCAAGAGTTGAAAATTTCAATTGCAAAAATCATGAGACTTTAGGAACTTAAATATCATTAAACTTGTAATGAATTGCTTTCCATAATTTTAATTGTTTTGTCAAAATAGCTTTCTATACCATTTTTTTTATTTAAAAAATTGCTATACTCCAACATGGGTAAATGACCAAAATGGTTCCTTATTTTTGAGTTTTGTGATATTTTTGTCTCTTATTTACCAATTGTGACAAATTGGTCTCTTATCTTTAAATTTGTGACGTCATTAGTCTTTTTAACAAATTTCATCAATTTTTTTTAACGTGAATTGCATGTGTTCGGGACGTGACCAACTTAATTAAGATTTTAGAGGGGTAAGGGACTAATTGATCACGTGCTGGATGTATGTAATTTACATTAAAAAATTAACGAAATTTGTTAAAAGAACTAACGCCTTCACAAATTTAAAAATAAAAGACTAATTTATCACGTTTGGTAGATAAATGACGAAAATATAAAAACTCTAAAGATAAGGGACAATTTTAGTCATTTATTCCTCAAACATTCAACTTACGTTTATTATGATTTTTTAATTTACAATGCAATGGCAGTTGTGGAAAATGTATTAACTAATTAATTGGCAATTGGACTAGTACATAGTGTTGATAACAATATATAATATAATAAATTTCTCTTTTACAATTTAATATTTTAGATGAGATGATTACTTAACAAATAGTCATGACTTAGGCCACTAACAAAGAAAAAATGGGTCATGATTTAGGACCCTGGCATCTTCATTGGAAATTTCACTAACTTGGACACAAAGTTACGTCTCCTTGAAATACAACGACTGGTGCTGCTAGTTCTTATCCTCAAGTCGGAAGTCAACTCGTCCTTCTCAAGTAATTGATATCATCCAAATTTTTAGTGAATTCATTGACTGTTAGTTCACAGGATTGTGGCAAGAGTATTTGATTTTCGCGTATTTCTTATTCCTGAACATCATTTCTCATTTCTTGCTTTCTTCTTCTGCTGCTGATTTTCCAGATTCATGGCAGACTTCACCGCTCAACGTCCTTTTTATAGTTGTCGCAAGTGCCAGAATCCTGTTGCTCTTCGTGAAGATCTTCTCTCCAAAGCTTTTGTGGTAATTTACAATATGCATTTTCCTTTACTATGGTGATCAGGAAGTATTGGATAATATTTTTTGAATAGATATATTATAAATTTTTATGGAAGATTACACTTAATACCAATTAATTTTTTAATAGAACTTCAAATGTCTTATCAGATTCTATGATATTGTTTGTGCGGTTGAAGTTAATCGTGAATCCACGATATTTCGTCTAACTCTAATTTAGATCTCACTTCATTAGATTGAGATCGAAACTCTTTTTCTTTCCCTTTTTGGCTCTATTTAGCCGTAACGAAAATCTTTGATGTTTCAAGTTTAAATATAAACGTAGTTAATATAAAGTGAGATTTAAAATTTCCGAATTATGCAATTCTTCGCATTTATTTTTTGTTGGGTTATGGCTCAAATTTCAGCTTTGCTGACATTATTTTTCATTTTGTTAATTTGGATTTTTCAGGCTAAGTCGGGGCAAGCTTATATGTTCAATCATGCAATGAACATAGTTCTGGGGAAAAAGGAAGAGAAACAACTTATTACTGGTTACTTCACCATTGCTCCTATTTTCTGTAGCAACTGTGGAGAGGATTTGGGATGGAAATATGTTAAAGCTTACGATGCCAGACAACAGTTCAAAGAGGGGAGGTTTATAATTGAAAAGGCTAAGATTCTGAAAGAATATTGATGGAATTATAAGTATTTGAGGAGCATATATATGTGTGTGTGTGTGAGAGAGACAGAGATTAGTTGGAGTCCTTTAAATTTGACCCCAAGTCATGAATATCTCTCATTTTGTTAATATGAGAATAAATTTGTACAATGGCATATGTTAGCCTATATTTCTTTTTTGCTAATTTTTAGCCTATATTTATTCTCATGCAATAAGAAGTCGTTTTTTGGCATTATCCACTACTGCAATAAATGATCTAGGACTAGGTGGTGCTTAAAATTTTTTTTTTTTTTTTTTCCTTTAGGTCTAATGAAATATTCATTAATTGTCAAAATATTACAGATCGACCTATCTTTAATTTGTGGTCTCAAGATCATTAAACAGGATAACAAAGAGTATCAGGTCTAATATAGAACCAATTGGGGGACAAAACCCTTAATTCTAGTCAATTTAGTAACATGATCAATAGTCCTGTCGAGGTCGGAATCTTGATGTTGAGGTTGGAAAGCTATTCCTGTCGAGTTAAATTTTTGGGTTGGCTCCTCGACCTAGATTTTCATGTTGGCTACCTGACCTATACAAGAAAAAGAAAGGAAAAGGCAGGGTGACGACCTGAATTTTCCCCTTGAGTGTGCGAATGATTAGTATGTCCGAGCTGGCGAAATAACTAAGAGCATTTAATGAGCAGTTACCTTAAAAATGAAGGGGTGAAGCTCTATTTATACTAAATTCGGACCTGATAGCATTTAATGCGGTGCAGCTTTATGTCCCATCAGAATAGCTGTTTGTCGAGGTCGGGGTTTTCCTGGGTCTGGGTGAGGTCAAATCAGTATCCAGGTTGGGCATTAGCTGAATGTACTGGGCTCGGCTTGGAGTGAGCATCATACCTCAGCTCGGGGTCCCCTTCGTCAATCCTCCCCCCAAGTCGAGATCGAGAGGGTGAGATCTAGATTTGGGAGTTGATCCCGAGCTGGAGGTGCCCGACCTCGACAGAGTGGGGATGGCCACGTCAGCGGTGCATACCCTTCAGATGGCTGACACGTCACCTGGTAGTTATGACAAGATGCGACGTTTGGGATTCCTGAGGCGGTTACAAGAATTGTCTATAAATAGGGCCTTGACATCCGAGATTCATTTCACATTTTACTAACGAAATTTTGAGCTTTCAGGTCGGCAACTAGAATGGTCGGACACTTTTAGCTCGGCAAATATCTTCTCGGAGTATTCATCTCAGAATCCACTAGCTCAGAACCAATTAAGTCGGAGGCAGTTAGATCGGGTCATCTTCGACAACTAGAGTAGTAGGTACGTCCCGACTCCCTTTAGTTATCCCTGAACATATTTTAATTTGTAAACATGATGGGGAGGTCAGAGTCGGAAGATTCCCAAGCGATGGAAGTGAGGTCCTATGGAGATGATGAGAATTCATCGAGCTCGGAGTCTACCTCAGATGAAGGTCACGGTGATGACAGTGCCGGCGCATCTCAAGGATTAGCTCGTCCATCTGGGCCCAAGGAGAGTGACGATGATTGTCAAATGATCGGGGTCAGGCAGGTGCAAGAAAAAGCCAAGGCGGATCCTTTGGCCAACATGGGAGACTTGGATGATAGGGAAGATGAGGAGCCATTGAACCAGTTGGAAGGAGTTGAGATACCTCAGGAGTACTTAGCTGGAGTCTTCACGTCGGAACCAATTGAAGCAGTCCCGGTTAGGGCGGTCCAACCTCGGAGCTCAGCTACAGCCAGTGGTTCGTCCGCTCGAGGGAAGAGGATCGAGCAGCTGTTCGCCTGTTGGAAGCGTGAGTGCCATTCCATGGAGCAGATGGCCAACGCCAGACTAAGGGATTGGTCGGTGGACCAACACCACAAGCTGAAGGTTCCAGGTCGGAATGAGCCCGCCTGCTATCCTCTACCCGATCACTTCACTATCTATGACCTTGCATTCGATGTCATCCGGCTTCCACTTCCCAACTTCATCGCCGGTATTTTGAACTACTTTGAGCTTAGCTCGGGTCAGATGTCACCAAATGGTTGGGCCGTGATGGTGGCATTTTATGTATTCTGCCTTAAGAGGAAAATATAGTCGACCCTGCGTCCGGTTCAGGCAGTTCTTTGTGTGCAAGCCCAACCTGAAGCAGCTAGGGTGGTTTCATTTCGCAGCTCGGGCGGCAATGCCATATTCACCAAGTGGCACTCCTCCAACAAGGGTTGGCACAATGATTACTATTGGGTTGAGCCGACTGTGAACCCGGGGTGCAAGGTGGATTGGAATCCCTCCCTAAAGAAGAATGTGAACGATGACCCCAAGCTCTCAGAAGCCGAGCTCGCCGAGGTCGAGGTATTGAGATCCAAGCCGGGTATGCAAATTGACATTGACAGCGCCCTTAGGTGGGACAGAATCTAGAAATCAAAGTTATTCGGGAGAGAACCCGACATGAGGAAGGAGCACCCCCATCTACTTCCCGAGCCCGAAGAGAATACGGATTCCGGCTCAGAAGAGGGTCAGTTCGCAGGATCAATGCCCTACCTCCCCGCCTTCTTGTCTACCGTTGTTCTCTTCAGTTTGCATTTGGTTATATCTCACCTCTTTCCTCTACTTCTTTGCAAATATGGCGGATACGAGAAAGCTTGCATATGCCCAGATGAAGAGGAGGACCGAGGCCAGCGACGAAGTCTCGGCCTAGTCTGGCTTGGGCTCCACCCTTCCTTATGAGCAAAGGCAGCGACCTGAGGTTTCTTCCAAGGGGACGTCGGCGTCCCTCTTGCCCAAAAGACCGAG
This sequence comes from Ehretia macrophylla, assembly GCA_037974665.1. Lineage (NCBI taxonomy): Eukaryota > Viridiplantae > Streptophyta > Magnoliopsida > Boraginales > Ehretiaceae > Ehretia > Ehretia macrophylla. The sequence goes on from CM075781.1 coordinate 10,720,938, forward strand.
CTCGGGTGTGGCGATCCCTGAGCGCTCCTCATCCCATCCTGAAAATAGGAAACGGCCTTGGGCCGAGTATTCTGGGAAAGGCAAAGCCACGGAGGTGAGTCCTCCCAACAAGGATTTCATGGAGGCAGCTAAGGTCGCCAGGGATCCTAAGCTGGCATCGGTCTCGGCACAGCAGCTTTCGTTCGACCTGAGGACGACCATAATCACGGTAACGCATATTTGACCGTGTTGATATGGTTAAGCTTTTTGGCTCGGCTAATTGTTTTGTCGTCTTTTGTACAGGGCGAGTCCCACATCCTTTCGGCACCTGGCTTACTCGCCCGAGCCCAGGCTCACTGTGTCGAGCTCGAGCAACGATTCGTCGACTCTCGAGCCGAGCTAGAGGCCCTGAGGGAAGATACCATCCAGAGGCGCAAAGCGGACGAGACGGAGATCGACCGGCTAAAGAAGAAGCTCGAGGCGGATAAGTCCCGGCGCGAGGCCGCGACCAGGGACGTCGAGCGCTTCAAGAAGGATAAGCGTAAGGCTGAGGCGAAGCTTAAGGATCTGGTTGATCGGGTAGGCCCCCAAGGGGAGAAGGCGGTGGAAGCCTTCAAGTCCAGTCAAGAGGTCGTGGACTGGTTGGCCATGGAATGTGGGGCGATGGCCCGGTACGCCGAGCTGGAGTACTACTTCCGGGGCCAAGTCGCAGCTTAGGAGAGAGCGAAGACCTTCCTTCTTGCCACCAAGAATGATTATATCGAAATCTTGGAGGCTCCGCCGCAGGAATTTTGGGAGATTCCGGAGTTTTCAGCTGACCTAACGTCCCAAGCTAAGGAGATTATTGACTTTGTCCAGAAGGGCATCGATCGGGTTGGGGACGGAGCCGATACGACCACCTCTACGCCGCTCCTAAGTAAATTTTGTACTCGTTCGGGTTGGGCTTTAGTAAATTCGCCCTGGTCGAGCTCCTTATAATTGTACTTTTTCACTTTTTAATGAAATGGATGTTTCTTTTTTTATTTGCGTTTCATTCGAGTTTGTACATGTGTACCTTTCTCTTCGCAAATTTCTTAAGTAAGTGGGGTCAGACCAATATAATGGACCTTTCAAACTTAATTTAAATATAAAGAACTGAGCTGGACGCGATTAATAAATTATCATCCTAATCCGAGCTAGTTAATTGGGCAACTATATAATTGTCACCAACCTAGACTCGTTAGTAAGATTTAAAATTGGTCAAACTAATGTTGACAAATATTGAGTTCGAGTTTAGACCCAAACTAACATCCCGACCTGAAGCCGGATTATACCGAGTTGGACCTTAATCCGAACTGGCAAAACTAATCAAATTATTATTGACTATACCCGAGTTGGAACCTTATCCGAGCTGGTTTACTTGGATCATTAGCTTGTAATTAAGCATGGCCACTGCATTAATCCGAGTCGGGAGTACCTCAGTAGCTGAAGCGCTTGAGCCCGGGTCGGGCAATGCACTGGTTTTCAAAATATGTTTGCATCAAAATTGTACATGAAGTACTCGGGCTCGGGAGCCGATTACAAGCAATGTTTTGGCTGAGGGCCTTAGCAAAGATTTTCGTTCGGGGCCTGTACAAAAGTTTCCGGGTTGGGGGCCGTTACAAGAGATTCTGGCTTGGGAGCCGTTACAAGAGTTTCCATCTCGGGGGCCGTTACAAGAGTTTCTGGCTCGGGGGCCGTTACAAGAGTTTCCGGCTCGGGGCCGTTACAAGAGTTTCCGGCTCGGGGGCCGTTACAAGAGTTTCCAGCTCAGGGTCATTACACAAAATATCTCTTCAGGTGCTCTGCATGCCTTGCATTTTTCAATTGCTTCCCGTATTTGTCGCGGAGGTAGAAGGTCCCAGGTCGGACTTCTTTCACGACTTCGTACAATCCCTCCCAGGTCGGGGAGAGCTTGTTGCTCAAGCGCGGCAAAAAAGATGGCATTTCTGAGTACAAGGTCGCCAACCTTAATAGGTTTAGGCTTGACCTGTTTGGAAAAGGCTCTTTGCATGGCAGCTTTGCTGGCTACCATCCTGATTTGAGCTTTAGCTCAAAGCTCTTCGGCGAGGTCGAGCCCTTCACGGATCAATGCTCCGTTTATTTATGGGTCATAGTAGAGGGTTCTACTGGTCGGAGACCCGATCTCCACTGGCAACACCGCTTGAGTACCGAAGGTCAGCTCAAATGGCGATTCTCCCGTTGCCGAGCTGGTGGTGGTCCGCTGAGCCCACAACACCTCGGGAAGAATCGATGCCCACTGGCCCTCTGCTTCCTCCAGCTTGATTTTCAGGCCCTGCAAAATGATTTGGTTAGTCATTTCAACTTGGCCATTACTTTGAGGGTGAACAATAGATGAGAATCTGAGGTCGATCCCAATCTCAGCACATTTGCCTCGAAAGTATGCACTGTCGAATTGCTTGCCGTAGTCAGTAACGATGACCTTTGGCACCCCAAATCGGCAAATGATGTTTTTTCACACGAAATCCCAAGCTGTCTTTTCTGTTATTCTAGCAACACCTTCAGCCTTAGGCCATTTGGTGAAGTAGTCTATTGCTACGAAGGTGTGCTTTTTTTGGCCAACGCCGGTTGACAATGGGCCGATGATATCTAGACCCCACTGATAGAATGGCCACGGGCTTATCATCACCGTGAGGTCTACCGCTAGCTTTTTTTGTATGTTGGCGAACCTTTGGCAAGTGTCACACTTTTTCACATACTCTTTGGCATATTGCTCTAAGGTTGGCCAAAAATAGCCTTGCCTCAATGCTTTCCGAGCTAGGGCCTTGCCACCCAAGTGGTTTCCGCATACTCCTTCATAGATCTCCCGAAGTATATAGTTTCCCTCCTCGGGCCCAACACACTTTAAGAGAGGCCAAGTGTAGGTTCTCTTGTAAAGTTGTCCGACAATTATGACAAACCTTGAGGCCTGTTTCATGAGTTTCCGAGCTGCTTTTTCATCCTCTGGGGTCATACCCCTTCCAAGTAGTTCACTATTAGTTTGGTCCAATCTGGGCTTAAATTGAGCTCGACTACGGCCTGCATCCCTAATTGGATACTTGATTTGGATACTTCTTCTACATGGACCAAGGTAGGCTGGCTCTCGCCCAAGGCCAACCTGGACAGGGCGTCAGCCTTCATATTCTCCTCCCTCGGAATTTGCTGTATCGCGAACCTTTTGAGCCCTGAGGTCAAATCCTTGACTCTGTTAAGGTAGGCCAGCATAGTACTGTCATTGGCTTCGAACTTTCTCGATATCTGACTAGAAACTAATTGAGAGTCGATCCTCAGGTCGACTGTCTATGCCCCGAGCTGAGCTGCAATTTTCAGCCGCGCAATCACCGCTTCGTACTCAGCTTCATTGCTGGACATTGAAAATGTGACCTTGATGGAGTATTGGTGCTCATACCGGGTTGGGTCGAGGATGACCACTCCAGTTCCGCTCCCAGACTTCCTTCAGACCCCATCCATATGGACCTTCCACACATCCTCCGGTTCATGCTCGGCTCAGCCAGTGCATTCTACCACAAAGTCCGCGATGGCTTGGGCTTTGATGGCTGTTCTGGGCTGGTAGGTGATGTCGAATTGACTCAGCTCAACCGCCCATTTCAGCAGCCAACCCGACGCCTTCGGCTTGTGCATGATGGACTTGAGTGGGGCATCTGTCATGACCTTAATTGGATGGGCGTCAAAGTATGGCTTCAGTTTTCTTGCCGCCCTGATGAATGCGAGGGTGATTTTTTCCAAGGAGGAGTACCTCACCTCTGCCCCTTGCAAGGTCTTGTTGACATAATAGACCGGCTTCTGTTCCCTCCCTTCTTTATGGACCAGTGCCACCACCACTTCTGTCCCTGAGCATGCTAAGTATAGTACCAGCTCCTCCCCTACCTCAGGTCGGGATAGCAGGGGTGGCGAAGCTAGATACCTTTTCAGCTCCTGGAAGGCATCCTGGCATTCCGTGGTCCATTCGAAATTCTTAGGACTCCTCAATATTTTGAACAGAGGAGCACACTTGTCGACCAACCTGGATATGAATCTGCTAAGCGCCGCGACCTTGCCCGCGAGCACCTGGACGTCTTTCACGCAGGTCGGCAATGCCAGGCCAAGTATCGCTTGAACCTTCTCTGGGTTGGCTTCTATTCCACGGGTTGTGACCATGAAGCCCAGAAACTTTCTTGCCTTGACGCCGAATACGCACTTTTTCGTGTTCAGCTTTATCCCAAAGTGCTCCATTACGACGAAGGCTTCAGCTAGGTCGGCTACATGGTCTTCTGCCATTCTGCTCTTGACCAACATGTCATCTACATAGATCTTCATATTTCGGCCAATCTAATTTTTGAAAACCTTGTTTATCATCCAAGTGTAAGTAGCTCCAACATTCTTGAGGCCAAAAGGCATGACCTCATAGTAGTAGAGACCTTTATAGGTGGTGAAGGCAGTCTTCTATTTGTCTCCAAGAGCCATCTTGATCCAGTTATAACCTTTGAAGGCATTCATAAAAGAGAGTAGCTCGAACCCGGATGTGGCATCCACCATCTGATCAATCTGAGGTAGGGGAAAGCAGTCATTAGGGCAGGCTTTATTGAGGTCGGTAAAGTCAATACACAATCTCCATCCACTTGAGGACTTGGTCACCAGTACCACATTGGATAACCAGGTTGGGCACTGGATTTCCTTTATGTGGCCGGGGTCTACCAATTTGTCCATCTCTTCGGCTATGATTTGTTGCTTATCATAATGGAAGTGCCTGCGCTTCTGCTTTACCGGATAATGATTTGGGTCGGCATTCAGGTGATGCTCAATCACTCCCGGGTCAATACCTGTCATGTCAGAGGCAGACTATGCAAATATGTGTTCATTTTTCAGAAGAAATTGGCTTATACCTTTCTTGAGGTCGGCAGGGAGTTCACTCCCAATCTTTGCTCTCTTCATCTCATCGAAGAGCTCCACCTCTTGAAAGTCTTCAGCTGGGCTTCCCCTCTTCGCATCCCTCTTCTCATCGGGCAAATCTAGTCCCTATCCAACCTGATATTTGGGGTGGAGGGAGTTTTCATAACATTCCCGAGCTGAGAGCTGGGCTCCACGAATGGTGGCCGTGCTGGTCGGGGTCGGGAATTTCAGGGCCTGGTGATAAGTTAAAGGGACGGTCCTGAAATGGTTGAGTACCACCCGACCTAAGATCCCATTGTAAGTGGAGTTGCAATCCATCACAATGAAGTTGGCTTGCATCGAAACCCGCTTGTCTCCATCTTTCAACTTCAGCAGGAAGTTGATGACCCCCTCGGCTCGGTGGGCTTGTCTGGTGAAACCAGCTAAAGTACCCTTCAACGGCCTGAGTCGGCTCCTGTCCAACCCCATTTGCTCAAATGCTTTCAAGAATAGGACTTCTGCCGAGCTCCCAGTAACCACCACCAGCCTTTTCACGGTGAAGTTGGTTATTTCAACGTTGATTACCAATGGGTCGTCATGGGGCAATACCACCCCCTCTAAATCTTCTGAGGAGAAGGTGAGCTTTTCCATCTCTGAGATCGGACCCCGCCCCGGTCCATACTCCCTCCCAGCCCGAACATAACCCTTCCTGCCAACGGAGGTCTCCCCACCCGACGCCAATCCTCCTGCGATGGTTTCAATCACAGCCAAACGTCCACCCCCAGCTTGGTGCCTAATTGGACTTCTCTCCCTATCTCTCTGATCGTGATTTCGGGTCGGTTGTTGATCTACATACCTCCGGGGGTGACCTCGGGCTATCAGGGCTTCGATCTCCTGTTTCAAGTCTTTGCACTCCTCGGTGGTATGGCCGTAGTCCATATGGTAGCGGTAATACTTAGTTCTATTGCGCTTCTCAGGTCGGCCTTTCATCCTCGGAGCTGGAGGCAAGTGGTTCTGGTGTTGGATCTCCATCAGGATCTACTCCCTTGTGGTGTTAAGGGGAGTGAACATAGTGAATCGGGGGTTCTGCTTCGGCTGATGAGGCTGCTTACCTTGGTCGTTTTGGACTTTACCCCCAGGTTGGGCTCGGGAGGTCTCTCCCTTCTTGTCGGCTTCCTTCTTTTTGTCATCATCCCGCTTTGCCTGATGGATTTCTTTCGAGTATATGTACCCTTCTGCTCGTACCATCAGCTCGGCTACGGTATCCACGGGATCGATGGCTAAGGAAGATATGAGGGGGCCCGACCTGAGCCCACTCTAGTAAGCCATCAACGCTATGGAGTCCTCCAGGTTGGGGATTCTGAGGGACTCTTCATTGAATCTAGCTGTGTAAGCCCTCAAACTTTTTCTTCTATGCTACTTCACCGACAACAACATCGAAGTGTGGCGGGTTGCGCGTCGGCTTCCTACGAAGCAAGACAGGAAAGCCTCAGCCAGCTGATGAAAACTTGCAATAGAGTCGGAACGAAGTTTTTGGAACCAGTCCAAAGCATTGCCAACCAGGGTGGTCGGGAATGTCTTTGTCTTCATGAGGTCGGACATATCATGCAGAGTCATTTGGTGGTCAAAGTTGAGCAAGTGGCTGGCTGAGTCGCCGTCCCCGTTGTAGACTGCTAGGTTGGGCATCCGGTTACCGGTGGGTAGCGGCGTGGCTAGTACTTCGGGTGAGAGTGGGCTTACACCGAGCTGGTTAATGACCTTGGCTATGGCAGTCGCGGTCTTGGCCTGCTCGGGGTTGGCTTGAGCCGCCCTTTTACCTCTTGCCTCATCTGGTCCCGCCATCGGCTCTAGGTAGCCATCTTCATCCTGAGTCCGCTTTTGCCTTGGGTCTGGGATGCGGAATTGTGGACGCAAGGGGCGCGACATAGCTTCTTGCGGAGCCGGGGGATTCGCAGCTAACCGGGCTACCTACTCCTTAAGTTCCTCAAACATCCTCAGCATCATCCTTATCTCCGGTGACAGGCTAGAGTTGAGGTCTCCATCTGTCGTGGGGTTGGTTTGGGTGGCTAAGTGTATACGCTGGCTTGTTCCAACATCGGCTTGGGTTGGTTATTGGCTAGGCACCTGTGTGGTTTCGAGATCCCCATCCGGGTTGGGCAAGTCCTCTACCAGTGCGCTGTGGCTTCTCGTTTGTACCATGGTGGTTTCTCAATGAATGGTGAGAAGAGTGATAGAAAGAACTCTTTCCCACAGACGGCGCCAAACTGTCGAGGTCGGAATCTCGACGTTGAGATTGGAAAGCTACTCCTGTCGAGCTAGATTTCTGGGTCGGCTCTTCGACCTAGATTTTTGGGTCGGCTACCTGACCTGCACAAGGAAAAGGAAGGAAAATGCGGGGTGACAACCCAGATTTTCCCCTCGGGCGTACAAATGATTAGTATGTCCGAGCTGGCGAAGTAGCTGAGAACATTTAATAAGCAGTTACCTTAGAAATAAAGGGGTGAAACTCTATTTATACTAAATTCGGACTTGACAGCATTTAATACGGTGCAGCTTTATGTCCCATCAGGGCTTTATGTCCCATCAGAACAGCTATTTGCCGAGGTCGGGGTTTTCTTGAGTCGAGGTGAGGTCGAATCAGCATCCAGATTGGGCATTAGCTTAATGTGCTGGACTTGGCTTGGATTAGCCCGTCTTAACTTGGAGTGGGCATTATACCTCAGCTCGGGATCCCCTCGTCAAATCCTATTAATGTTTTTTCGGATTAAATTAATGCTAAATTCGATGGGGATGACGGCGAGATACTTGCCATTGTTGGTAATGTGAAATGGATTTCTCGAATGTCTGTTTCACTGATGTTCTTAAGGACCTCCATTGAATTAACAATTCGCAAAGCTCACAAAAGGTTAAACATCTTTTTAAGTGGTTTTGACCGTTATAGATTAAATAAATTAATAAAATTCCTAATTTTATTGTTGAGCTAAAATCTACAATCAATCAAGCAAAAGTGTTTTTTTTTCTTTTTTTTCTTTGGGGTGGGGGGTTAGTAAAAGCTAATGATTTGGAAGAGAAATCTTTGGATAAGTTGGAGCTCAAACATACCTACAACAAAATGATGATGTTTTGCCTAAGTTCTCGGAGAAGGTTTCAAAACTATGCTAGATTGGATGTAAAATGTCAAAGCTTAGATAGATATCAATGACATTTCCCAATTTTTTTATTTGTAATAAATATTTTTCCTTTTATCTTTTTGCCACCACCTTAAAATTTTCTCTTAATGGCTAAAATTTATTGGAAAGTCTAGAGTCCATGATACGTTTGTGGGACCTCTCACCTACTTGAATCGTAGCCTATACTAATCAAACTCAAAACTGGGTGCAGTCCACTGGTTAGTATTATTGACAAAATTAAAGTCATATTCCACTAATTAATAATTGATCACGCAACCTTTATCCACAACCAATTCTTGCAGTGGCAGGTGACTTCAAGAAAAGAATAAAGTATTTCTTTTTAGTACAACAATCAACGAACGTAATACTAAATTTTCGGGTTAGGATTTGGAGCGATAATTTTTTTTTTTGTTGCAGTCCGTATACTTTTGTTGAATTTATAATTTTTTCCTTTGTATATATTTATGCTGCCCTTGCACCTGATTATATTAGACTTGTCCGATGGCTATAGGACGAATTATTTTGGATCTACCCACGTTGTTAATGGATCTATCTATTGCTCGGACAACTCAGTGAGGGCCAAATTACAATTTACAAAAATAAGAGATTAATTGAATCATTTTCAAGAATTTTTCCTAAACTTTCTATACCTGCTCTCGATGTGGTTGAATTTACATCTTCAAAAAAAAAAATTATATTCAAAATTCTTGTTATACATAATATATATATATATATATTCACGTGAAGTTTATTATACACAATTTTAACTCATATTTTTTGAAAAAAAATATTTCAAAATTCAACCCCACTACACCATATCGATAACTTTATCCTTGCACTTAGGCTCCGTTTGTTTGTCATAAAATATTTTTCGGATTTTACGGTGTTTGGTAACACAGAAAAATTAGTCAACCGTAAAATATTTTCAGGTAAAAAATGTGGGCGTTTTTTTTTTAATTTTACAGTGTTTGGTAACACCGTAAAATTAGTCAACCGTAAAATATTTTCTAGTCAATAATTACAGCTAGTACAAAATTTTATAAAATGTTTTAAGAGACTTTGGGAAAAGAAAATATTTTACGGAACTCACAATACATCCAAATACTAAAAAATATTTTTCAATAATCTATTTTCTGAAAAAATATTTTTCTCTAACAAATTATTTTACGGTAAACAAATGAAACCCTGTAAAATATTTTATATTTCAAAAAAATATTTTTTATAAAAAATATTTTACATAAATAAATTATTTTACGGCAAATAAACAAAGCCTTAATTTCATGTTCAAAATATGTATAATGGAGTTTCTAGAATTTTAAAATTTGCTGCTTCTTTCTGGCTAATTATATCATCTTTATCAATGATATCTAAAATAGATTTTACAGCTCAGATTCCAATCCAATACCATTAGGGTATCCTTAGTAGAGTCTCTATTTTAGAGACTCTACTATCGTATAATTATTACGTAATATAGTTCATTTGGTGCAACAAAAATTCATAAAGTAGAGATTAAAATCACTAAAAGTGGGCTCAGGTCTCTAAAAAGTACAGATTCTCTAAAAATATTAACAAATTTGTTAACATTTTTAGAGACTCTGTACTTTTTAGTGATTTTAATCTCTACTTTATGGATTTTTGTTTCACCAAATAAACTATGTTACGTAATAATTATACGATACCAGAGTCTCTATTTTAGAGACTCTACTAAAAACAGCCTTATAGTATTAGTAAACATAGTACATGGGTTTGGTCTTCCTTATCTCATTTCACTGTACAGTGTACACCTAGTACTCTTCCACAGTTCCATTCATTTTACTTATTCCTGTTTCTGAGAAACCAACCCTGTCTTTATCATTTATCATACATAGCCAACATTCTCCCAAGTTGTAAATTTCCTTTCGTCTTTCTGGCCTAATCTTGAGTATTGCAATTTCTTACCATCTTCACACCGACACTTTTCTGGTGTTCTAGTTCAGCTTTGTAATCTAGGTTAAGAACTTTATGATTGCTTATCTTCATTGAATTATGCTTGTGGATGAATCAGATTAATATAGTTTTAAGTTTTTCCTGACGCTTTGATGGTTTTGTGCTTTGCTTTTGTTGTCTGTAGGTGTTTTTGGGCCTACAATTTTATTGAAATGGATGAAGGGTTTGGACCTCGCTTGTACAGCTGCTATAAATGTCGAAATCATGTTTCACTCCATGATGATATAATATCTAAGGCGTTTCAGGTGACCTGATTTGATTTACTCACCGAAATTGTTAGGATTTTTCACGTAAACTAAGCGCAAAGCGCAAAGGCACAAAGGGGTTCTTGAGTGATTAAAATAGATGTGTTGCTAGGCTGAAGAGTTACTGGGTTGAAGTTGAGTTTTGTACATGTGTGTTAAGCCTCATTTGTTCTCGTACCTTAATAGTACTCTATTTGAATTTAACTCTTTGACATGAGTATTCCTTCTTGTATTGATCAGCCTTACATGATAATTATGTTGAAGGCTTCTAAGTAAGAAAAATTTGAGTAGCGAATGAAGGTTCATATCTTTCAGTGAGTATGATTAGAGCTTTTGTCTGGATTGTTTGCTGTTTATTTATGCATACACTTGTGTGCTGTGGCTGGTCGACTAGAGCTAATTTGAGTCCTATGGATTTAATAGAACTTACAATTAGTACTCAAATCCTAGTTTTGTGTCATAGATGTAAACAAGCTTTCACATCTTCTTGACCCAGATGGCTGAGGAGAGGAAAGGTTCCTATTTTTGGGATACTCCCGAGAAACATATCCAGCTCTAAAAAGAGGAAGCAAAACAACAAGAATTTCAAAAAAAAAAAAAAGGAAGAATTTTCTTGTTAATAAATACAATAAAGAATTAAATGTGTTTGTTGATATGGCGTCTACTCTAGATACTTTCCTTTTTATAGGTCTAAGTTGTATGTGACATTTATCATGATCTTATTCTGAAAGTAAATGTAAAGAAAATCACTTCTTGTCTACTTTTACGTTGCTTTTCCTTTACTCTGTTAGAGCTATGATCTCACAAAGACCTAAGGCGACAATTTGTAATTATGGAACCAAATTACCGAAAATGGATTGATGTCGAACTATTTTCTTAGGTCTTGAACATCGTCAATTTTCTTCAAGTTTGATGAAATTTTTGGTGAATGATGTCCAACATTTTCCTGTAATCTTGCTTTTTAGGGAAGAAATGGTCGAGCTTTTCTGTTCTCTCATGCAATGAACATTATTGTGGGTGCCAAAGAAGACAGGCAGCTCATGACTGGTCTCCATACAGTTGCGGATGTATTCTGTGGTGATTGCCGTGAGGTGTTAGGCTGGAAATACGAACGAGCATATCAGGCTTCACAAAAGTACAAGGAGGGGAAGTTCATACTTGAGAAGTCAAAGATTGTTAAAGAGAATTGGTAGTGCCTCCCTGTTAGTTTTCATGTCAATGCCTGTCATGTACAAACCTGACCAAATTCAGAAACTGGCCATTACATCATGAATTTTTTTTTCCCCTCTTCTATGTGTAGATATCCATTGCAGAAGTGCTTTCTCTGTGAAGAAACTACCTTGTCATCTTCCGTTTCTAGTTACTCGTGAATAAAAGTGTCTTCTTGTTATGTCACTCATTTCATTCCATATCTGCATTTGCAGCACTGCTTGATATATTTCTTAGCATTTATAGGTGATTGTAGAAATGGTCAATTTGTGTGGATGGTGTAATTAGCATTCCCTTTATGAAGAATATAGCTTCCCATCTTATAGAAATTTCACTAAGAAATGGACAGGATTATACTAGTTGTTCATTATGTCGGGGTTATATAAGTTTACAATTGCTACAAAGTGTTTCTGCTAGCAGATGCGGTCTGTTTAGATTGTTACAGAGCAGGAAATTTACTTTCCATCTCAATTCACAGTATGAATAACAATTCGGCCAAGCAGGAGCAGAAGTATATCTGTTGGCAGTAGAGGGGCATGATCTCCTTGCACTATGAAGTCCTTGCCTTTATACCAGTGAAGCAATCTGATTTGGCTAGAGTGTTCTGCGATTCCAGTGCCCGAGCAGAAGCATTGGCATGTCAGGCGGCACGCTCTTTGGTGTCTGCTAATACCAACCATATCATAGAATCTGATGCAGCCTCTGCTATCCATGCTTTCAGGGTGGACCAATCTGACTGGAGATTTCCTCTCTTGTTCAGAATTCACTAGTCTTCCTATCCTCCAATTCTGGTCATACTTTTCGGTATCTTCACATACAAGTCAAACCGTGTGGCAGATTGGATTGCTTGAACCTCCTAGATTGGGTCTCTAATCCCCTTCTAGAATTATTTTTGATTGTATAGAATGATGCGGATGCTTCTAACATCTGCTAATGTAGTGTTCAGTAAAATGGTATATACTCCTTTGAAAAAAGAAAAAACGCAATCTGATATATTTGCTGATAAGATTTTCATTTTTTCACTTAATTCAATGATTGCAGTGAGTGTGAAAGATGAGCAAACCTATAAACAAATGCAGTTGTGATTGTTTCCCTCTTCAGTGATGGTTGATGCTTATGCACAACTCCATAATGATACTTTCCTGGAATATCATTATTATGTATCTGTGATTTAATCTCTCAGTGATAGGGATATCTTCAAGACTCTAAAATTACATAAGCAAACAATTAGATTTAGCAAATGGTTGTTGAATTGTGAATCTGATTAGATTCTTTTTCTATTAAAAAATTTTCTTCTTGTATTGGAAGGTTTAGTTACATGTGTTGCTAAATTGATGCAAACTATAGCTAGTTACTGCTAAGATCAGTTCATCACAAAGTAACTAATTCCAATTTCATTAAATCACTAGTTGTCTTTACTAACTCAATTTGTGCCTGGAGTTTTACTATTGATATTGTCGTTTTCAAGTAGGATAAAAGATTGTATTAGATAGTTGACAATTGATGAAAACATCGTTGGATTCTTCTTTTGGCTGAGGCATCATTATATTAGATAGTGGAAAAATAGTCCAATGCTTTCAAGATATGATCAATTGGTTCACCAAATCTCAATCCACTAGTGTCACATGTTCTCAATATACACAAAGATCTCGTATTCAATTATCACTTTATCGTAAAAATAACATTATATTGTCCGAATAAAGTTTTGTAGTTGACTCGGTTCTGGGATGGGGGTAAATAAATAAATAAAATTAAAAAACAAAAAGTTACCTCGGTTAACATTATATTGTCCGAATAATGTCTCTAGTCTGAAGTCTCTACGAGGAACAAAATGGGCCCAGACATGTTTCGTTAAGAAACGGAAAACCCACATCAACAGTCCGGCCCACTTAACGGCAACCGCCTTTCTCCGAAACAAGACACCTTCACTGTGTGTGTTCATGCGTGTGAGAGAGAAGCACGAAAATGTACCTGAAGAAGCCGGTTTGGAGCAACGGCTCAAAAGCAGACTCCGAGGAGGGCCCAGGATCGGCGGTGGCAGAACTGGTGAATTCACTTGACCGTCAACGGCTCTACAGAGAGGTGACCCTCGCCCTCCGGACCGGTCTGAGGGACGCGCGTGCTGAATTCTCATTCCTCAGAGTGCGTGGACTCCGCAGCATCCTTAAGTTCCTCCGATCCGTTGCCGAGTCCGATTCCGACACCACCATCGACCTCTTCTGTCACACCCAATCCATCCCCGACCTCCAAGGTTCCACCTTTCGTTGTGTGTGTGTGTGTGTGTACATATGCCTTTTATGAACGAATTGACTATTTTAGGGTAAATGGTTAATTAAATTGTAGAGATCATAGGAGATGCTGTTATGTGCGGGGTCGGTATAATGTCCACGTCTACTTTGTTCTATTGTACACAGACTTAACTTGATCTTACGAGAATTACTTTAGCGTTGCAGTAGTACTCCTACTGAAAATTGGTTATTTAGCAGAGGAAAAATGAAGCAAAAAGAAGAGGAGAAGGATAGCATTTTAGATTTCGGCTGTGAAAAAGTGACTAATTATATTCATTTCAAGGGGAGCTTATTTTGCTAAAATTAAGCCGAGTCTCAACTCATAGTTCTAGAATAATCAGGAGTATGTTTTGAAGAACACGACTTTGGTTTGTAAACTGAGAATATTAGCTCTGAAACTTCAATGATGATTGATCTGAGAACTATTATACGACTAACCTGTTTAAAGTTGTACTATGTTAGCTGTTGTTCTTGAAACTATTGGGAGTAGAATTAATATGGTGAAAGGATTTTTTGGAGCTTGTTCTTGTAAGGAGTTTCATGACATGGTAGCTTTGTGTGTTACAGTGGTGCCAGTATTGTTTCAGCACTCGTTGAAAGAAATGGAGGATCAGAGGGTAACGAGTTTGGACCATATATTTACAGTTGAACCGATGAGAATAACTAGTCCTTCTACTGATGCTGAAGTTGCTCTTGCACTCAGAGTTTTAGAAGGGTGTTGTCTTCTACACCGGGAGAGCACTGATTTGGCCCATCAACACAAAGCAATTCCGGTACACCAAATGGCAAATGCCTCTTACTATCTTTGTCTTGAACTGTGGTGTCTAATGTTTGACTGCACAACCTTGTTTCATTTGATTCACAAACACCTCTTTTACACCAGATCATTTTATTTTCCCAATGGCTCTTCTAGCTCTATCAAGTAAAAAGGAAGGTTTTTGGTTTCTTTCAGTTATTCAATAAATCTGACATGTCTTCTTCACAAAGTTTAGAATTATCTTCTACAAAACAATCCAATGAAGCATTGTGCACTTGATTATTGTTACAATGTAATAATATTGAGCAGGTGTTGATGAATATACTATCCACGCGTGGAGTACTTGAGCAAGGCGCGTGCCTAGATGCTCTGATCTCGATAATGCTGGATTCCTCAGCCAACCAAATGGTATTTGTTATCTTTTTTATTGTATTTGTTCTTGCCTTGTATCTTCTTTCCTTTAAATTGTTAAGCTTGAACATCAAGAAGTGTGAGCTTTTCTTCATTCTTTTGGAATCATGCCTGCCTATTTTTTGATTGTAAACCTTTTACACAGTTCAGTACAGTTGATTATATGCTCGATTTCTACAATAAGTTAAGTCCTTGCTGATGATGAAGCAGGATTTTGAGGCCTGCAATGGCATAGAGGAAGTTGCTTTACTGATACGAGACAAGCAAGTAGACGACAATCTTAGGTACTCTATAGTTGTGTTTTATACTAGTAGTATGGCATTTTTTAGCAAAATTCTTGTTCTTTCTTCAAGATCTGTTTCAATCTTGCTGTTAGACACCAATCCAAGCTACTTGTTGTGGCTTAGCCAGAGATTTGTGTCCTTTTTTGTTTTTATTGTAAGAGATGTGTATTTACATTTTTCCGACCTTTCCCAAGACAAGTATTGGAGTCTTAATCCATTCAACTTGCTAGCTAGTTCTTGATCGCTCTGTTATATTGCCGTTGATACTAATATTTTCTTTTTAAGCAGACTGAAATGTGGAGAATTCTTGTTGCTTCTCATTGGACATCTAAACGGCAGGGAAAGGCCTCCCATGGCAACAATACATGAAGACATAAGGCAATTTTTAGGGGAGAAGTCCGCCTCTTTGATATGGGCAGCGAGTCAATTTGGGTCAACCCTCGATCCAGAGCAGAGAATGACTGCTTTGCACATACAAGCTCGCAGGGTGCTTGAGTCTATTGACCTGTACTGAATATAAGCATACAAGTACTCCTTTAGACACTCTTGTCAGTGTATTGGGCTTCCCAGAAGGCATATTAGAAATGCCTCTCCGCAAGATTAATTATTGTCTGGTGAATGCGAAATCCGGGATCAGAGGATTGATGTTGTCATAGTTCTCTACTATTATTATCTAGAAAAGCATGAAATGTCATATTCGTTTAAGATCATCTGACTTTTTGAGTCATATAAGGTTGAATAGATCTCTTTTGCCCTCTCGTGCGATCTGTCACATGATACGAAAGTCAAAAGCACATCAATTCAATAGTGAACTCAATTTTTGTATATGCTCCTCTTCCCTTGCTTCATTACACCAATCACTGCAGATGAAGCAAAGGACATCGATTATCTATAATGACTATTTGATGCTTCTAACTCGGTTAGTGAATACAACTTTTGTTAGTCAAAGTAATTTTTATATACAGGCTTCTGCAGGTAATGAAGATCCTCAATTCCGTTAAGTGGCTAAACTTTTTAAATCTTTGCAGTTATTAACAGCATTTGATCCTGTGTTATTGTCTCAATCTCGGTATGCGACCAGGAACTATGCAAGCTAATCTTGCAGAATCTTCATAAATTGAATCAAGTGATCCTTTGACCTCAACGCATAGATTGAGAAGTAAGAGTATTGGCATATATCATTTATTCGCTCCTTTCGCCGTCTTTCATATAATAGGATGTTTATCATATACACAAACTTTTATTATATTAAAGGGGTGAAAGAGTAATATAAAGCATTACTCGAGAAATAAAAGGTAGATGAACACGATATCTTCCCTCAAATCCAACTACAATCCAAGAATTAACTAATCCAGAGTAGGGCTCACCGTCATAGCTATACTAGAGGATGTTGAAGCCAAATGTTACGAAACATTCGAAATATTTCAATGCTTTGAAAAAATTCTCATAGCTCGGGAGAGGGAAAAGTTTTACTTTAGGGCCTGTGAAGAAGCCCTGGACCAGATTCTTGAAGTCCAGAGAAAGGAATTCAGGCCCCAGGCCAGTTCTGAGTCCAAAAGCCACCTACCTATTCATATGAGACTCATCAGCCTTACACCTCAAGGCTGCATCTTTTCTGCTTCTATTTTCTCTTCTTGTTTTCATCCAGTGCTATAAGTTGGTAACAAATTTTGATGTCATGATTGCTGCTAAATTGTACACGTATAGGTCAGACTGTCACAGTCTAGGACATCACTTTTACTCATGATTTATGATCAATGATAGGACCACCTTAACACATTGGGAAAACTAAAGAGGCCATAGGGTGGTCCAATTTTAGCAGTCGCCACGATCACTGTAGCTGGAAGGTGAGACCACACACACACAACACACTCACTCTACAAACATACAGATTCACACTCGGATGACAATCATCAAATGTATCCCCACTAGAAGGGTGTCACATTTTCTATAGAGTTAGCTCCCGCTATGTGCGAGTTTTAAAAACGAGTCTTCGGACTTACTCTGAAATCACTATTAGGATGCAGCCTTTACATTTTTGTAAGTTGTCACATTTACTGTGCAGTGACTTTGATCTTGATCAGGTTACAGTGTTGCTGTAAAAATGCGTACTTATCTTTGGGTTTTACAAGGAGATGCCAGCAAGAAAGTTTCAGTAAACCAGAGATCTAAAATCAGAAATTCAGAACTCAGAAAGTTTCAGTAAACCAGAGATCTAAAATCAGAAATTCAGAACTCAGATCCCAAAGGATGTCATCTAAAAGCACCTTCTTGTGTTTCTGAACCTTGATTAATTTGTTTTCTACATACCACAGAGACCATGAATCCTCTTATAATATTGCTATTGATTCTTTTAGACATTTTCCATGTTATTAGAAATCATGAAACTTGAACTAGCAATCTATCTGTAAAATCACTGCTAGCTGGTCAGATTAGCTTGTTATATTATGAATTGCTCTACTACCAGTGTAGGAACTTGGAAACAAAAGCTCAAATGACTTGGTACAATAGCGAAAAATCAGCAAGTTGGTTGTATGACAGTCTCGTGTCTGACTATCCTGGATTATGCTTTCTAAGAGTGCAGTCATGTATTCCAAGATTTCGCATTATGGAGTAAGATCGGAAAACTTTCCAAGAGAATTTCCCGTCATCAGGAAAAGAAAAAAAGAGTGGTTGCGTGACCATGCCCCCGCGCTCTTTCTTCTCTCATCTCTAGTTCAACTTCATTGCTGTCTCCTTTTCGGACACAGAACACTCCACTTGGTGCTTCCACAGCTAATAAAGTTTTCTGCTTACAAACTTTTACTTTAGCCTGGGTGTGTTATGTCAAATTTTGTAAAGATAACTTTTCAGAGAGAATTTCTCTCATTGAAATACAATTGGGATTAATACACCGATTTTAGACTTTCACAGGTTGGATAGATCTTTCTACTACATCAACCTCATCACAATCACAAAGGGAGGTTCACTAGTCAGTTGCTATAGTGCGTTAAGCACAACCAACAACTGAACTACGTAAAAAACGAATATGATCTACAGGCCAGCTGGTGCTTTTTTCCGTGTTAGCCAAGTTTTCTGAAATAATATGAGATTCAAGATTTCAGTGAAGAAGACCATTTTAAGCCGTGTTTAGAGACTAAATCAGCTCGAAAAATTTAATTGAACCATAGGTTCGATAGTGGTAACCGACTCCCCTAATAAAATAAGACTGGGTTCGATTCGTTTTGATATATATGATCAATAATAGAGCCTGTATTCCACATTATATCTGCAGGACACAGCTGTAGCTCCCTTTTCCCATATCTTTTTTTCACGTACAAACTGTATCATTAGTTTGATTCAATGGAAAGGAAGCAAAAACGAAATTGGTGAAAGGGGCACAAGCCCATGCTTGAAGACAAAGTGGATATTGGATACCCCATTTCTAATAAATCTCTCTCAGAGAAATGCAACCATCAAAGGCCCACCCTCTCTGCAGCTTGTTTGGTGGAGAAATTGTCTATACCGCCTTAACCTTTATTTTTTAGCCCCCCATCCCGACCTATCCGCACTTTCATAAGATTTAAACCCGAATCTCTCAACTACGAAGGGGAGTAACCCACCACTAAACTATTTCTAAATCTCTATACCACCTTAACCTTTTTTACACTATGATTACAAAGATATATACACACATGGTACCCTTGCTTGATAAAGCCCATCAGGCATCACCAACAAAAAATATCAATATTGTCGTTGTGGGTTAACTCTAAGAGATTAGTCTAGTGGTGGAATGCTCATACCGTAAAAAACAAATGTACTCACGTCTAAAAATCATATTAGTCAAAAAATTAACATTTTTTGTCCCAATCATAATAAACCTTGCGATATATGTTAATATAATTTAACACCCCATATAAACCTAAAAAAGTTCCGGACAACTTTTTTCGTCATTAAATAAATACAAGAAATTTGTCTTGTGTGTTGGATTCTTTATTATCTCTGTCGAAATTGATGAATGATATGCTTCATTGGCTGGTAGTTGGATGTTGTTTGTTCATTTCTAGGCATAGCTAGGATGACTAGTGCTCCTCTCAATATAGATTTCGACGATTTGGACTCTATTATATCTTGGGTCAAACCAAAACAGTCAACTTGATTATCATTTAAAGGTGTCATTGCAAAATCAAATTTCAGAGACTATTCAATGCATTCGCTTATTCTTGAGAATGTCCAAAGATTGAGGTTCAATTAACCTATAAGCTTAATAATTCGAAGTCTCACAGTCTCTATGATAGGGTTGCCATATAAAAATATTGCATTAGCTAGGTCCTTAAGCCTAGTGGTAATTAATAGGATGAAATATAAATGTAACAAATTTTTTTTGTGTACTTATGCCGATGGTTTTGCCACTTTAAGTAAATTGCATTTAAGTGCAATTTTTCGTACTTCAATGTGTTGGACATTTCTACAAAAGAATTGCATAATGAATGAAAATATGTGCCGAAGCCAAAGAATCAGCACACAATGGATTGACTATGGACATATTGACTCTAAGGATCTTATAATGGATTCGGTTGGTTTTCTAAACCACTAACATTTTTAAGCGTTAATCACATTTCATATGAAAAGTTAAAAATGCTCTTATTCACATTATTCTATTATACATGACTTTTTTTTTCTTTTTTTTTCCTAAATCATTTACACCTCACTAATAAAGCAAATGTTTGAAACAATTGCCATTTAAAAAAAAAAAAAATCAATAAATGCGGTTAAGGAGAGCAAAATATGCTATATCAACAGCGAAGCGTCCAACATAATCGAGTTTATTAAAATGGCCAATTATTTGACCTTTGAAAACCCCATTGTAGAATCTTATAAAAAGAAAAGTATATACAAAAGGAAATATCAGAATGGTGTGCTTTTATTTCTGTTCAATTAATTTTATTTATTGATGCAATCGATAGAGTCAAATACCCGTCACAAAGTATATAAAATCAATTCTCATTTTAAGAGTAAAAAATCTCAAAATAGTACAAATAACAATTTCATTATATGTCGGCCACCAAAACATACCATGCATGCGCCAACAGATAGAGGCTTTGATGGATATAGTAAATAATTAAAGCCATGCATATAAATGTTTGCAACATATTATATGTTATCAAAAAACTTGGTCGGCAGCAAATTCATGCAGGAAATTCAGGAACCATTTTGTTGACTATACTATTTTTACATTCAATAATGACTTTATCTTCATGTATGTATACGAGTAGTATTGTGACATGCTCATGTATTTGTTTTTGTAGATTGATGAACTAAATATTTACTCACCCTTTACCAACCTTGAATTCCTAAAGATATTTTGTGGATGAAGTATCCGTACGTAGGCCACATGTACTCGCAGAAGTGTTATGTCTATCTTTGTATTGGAGCTTTTGTCCTCACTTAGCCTGATGAAAAAATCGACGATGCTAAAAAAATCGACGATGTTTGTCTTTGTCTTTGTATTAAGTAATGTATCTTTTTTGTATTTACAGCTTACCCCCATGTTACAAATGGCGTGGCCTCACTCAAACGGAGAGACAAAAAGAATTTTGGAATAGATTCGTATGTTTCTGTGGATAGCTTAATTTTATCACTTTAATTTGTAGACACCTATTTAATTTGAAGTTGTTCTCATGAGATTTTGCCTACAACATGTAGTTCAACTTTGAATCTGTGCCAAACAACAAGTTTGACTCATATTGGTCTTTCAAAATGATCAATCGTTTAAATTTATACCTTATTTGGTTTATATAAAACTAAATTTTTCTTGTTTTATTTTGTTAGTTTGCATTATTTTCTTATATTTTGATCATCTAGCTATTTGTTGTTTGGCAGACAAATTTTAGCTTGTTTGAGCCTACCCATTGGCGAGATCACACCACCCTCCAGGACCCCTGTAGCCTTATTCATAGAAATATAATGAGTGAATCATCCTCTAGGCTAATTACTTTGTCATTCTGACTTTGACGTTTTAAAAAAATAAAAATAGAATATTAAGAATAAATATTACTTTTACACATGAAAACATTGTATCAATCATTTTGAATAGTTGTCATTTTGAAAAATATTTACAGACTGACATTTATTGTTGAACAATAACCCTAAGAGATTTGTGTTATAAAAAGGAAATGGATTCTTATTTTTTAATGTGAAGTGTACAAGATTTTTCTGTACTTTTGTAAAGTTATACAATACTCTATGTGGTTTTAAAAGTGCACAACATCTCTTTGTGATTTCTGAAACTAAGCACAATAGTCTTTTGTGGTTTTAAAAGTGCACGGTATCCCGTGTTGTTTCTGAAACTAAACACAACAACTCCTTTCGTCAAAAATTCTGTTAATTTTAATAGAAAGTATGATGCACACTCGTCAAATACGATTTTTTTGCTTAAATTATTAATTGTTTTGACAAAAATACTTATTTTCTCTAACCCTAAAGAAAAAAATATGTCATATAAGGGTACTTTTATCTAAATAATTAATAATTTAAGAAAAAAACTTTGAATAATCGCATTTGACGCGCGTACATCACATTTTTCATTAAAATAAACATATTTTTTGATTGAGGGGCTATTGTGTGTAATTTCAAAAATTACAGGAGGGTATATACCGTGCACTTTTAAAATTACAGGGGACTATTTTGCTTAATTTCAAAAATCATAAAAAAAATATTATATATTTTTAAAACTACAGAGAATATTGTACAATTTTATAAAAATACAGAAAGATTTTGTATATTTCACCCTATTTTTTTATTTTTTATGCAAAAAAAGGAAGAGTTTTGATGATGGAAGCTATTACGTTTTGCCCTTAGCTGACCAATAAACTTGGCATCTGACCCGGTCAAGGTCAAATGCAAATGTTTTGATTGTTTTCAACACGTATTTCATTAGTCAGAGTCATTGTGTCAAGAGATATGCAAGATGACGTCATCTCTCTTTGAAGACCGTGTTATTCAGATGGTAATACTAGTAGGCCAAAATAGAGAATGTGCATGAAATAAATCTACAATATTCACGAGCTTAAACAATGTTTGAATTTTCTATTCTCATCAGTGCATACTAAGATGTTTAGGGACAAAAAGTCTTAAGACTCTATAATTTTGTTTCTTATATGGATAGTTTAAAATTTTGGCATAGATGAGAAAAAAAGTGTTAGAAATATCAAACTAATTAAATATTTATTTGGCTCAATTTTTAAACATTTAAAAGTATTTTTTTATGAGTTTAGAAGTTGAATTTAATCCGTTTGACCCCTTTTTTAAACAGCTTTAGATAAAAGTCAAAGTTTAAAAAAAAAAAAAATCTAAATTTGAGCTTTACAAAAACGATTTTCATGAAGTTGTTTTTAGATTATGCTAGTCTTTTTTTTTTTTTTTCTCTCAAAAAATATCTCTCGATATTTTTAAAAATCTAACAATTACCTTAAAGATTTATAAGAATCCATACATTTGGCCTTACGAAGTGCGCTTTTTGGTCATTTTTACATCTCAAACACTTTCATAACAGTTTTCTAATAATGGGTTACTTTAAAACAATACTTTTAACTTGACAACACCAAATTGTTAATAACTTCAATTCAATAATACATCTAACTAAATATTTACTGTTAAAAGTTCTCCCTTTCAACGGTTGAAATTTCACTTAAATAAAAGGTGAATAATTGTTTATAAATGAGACAAAAATAAAGAAGATTAAAAACCATAATTAACAATAATGCATCACGCTACTTTGGGGAAAACTTTGTCAGATGTTCGGCTGTTGTCTGTACTTAACCCTTCAAACTACAATGACACTTGTCGGTAATGATGTGATTAAGCAGGAGAAAATCATGCTTTGCACCACATCGTAATCAAGCTTTTTAATAAGCTGTTTGATTAAGTGGAAACAATGACATAAACCACTTTTTGACTTATTAGCCTCTCAGCTAAGCTTTAACACGACAGAGACGAGTTAGATTTTAAGTTAATAGAATTTACCCATTTAGTGGTAATTATTTGGACCCATCATAATCATGGTTCCACTTTTAGCACATTTTACTTTTAGTTGACTTTAACAATAGTGGAAAAACTTGTTCCTTTTGATTATTCCAATGTTTAGTCTATTATTGGATAATTAATCATGAGAAGTTTGCACAGCATTACAACCTACCTCTAAACGCGTGTACTAATTAAACAATATAGTCCCCTGTAGAAAAATGAGGTGAACGTGGTCATAGTGTATTATTGAATTTCGATTTTCTCGTATTGTTACAAATGTTTTCAAAAAAAAAATTATTATAATAAAGTAATAATACAATTATTTAATTTTTATATTCAATGGAGTAGATTATATCATCATAATTGTATGATTACTTTATGACCGTTAATTTTTCTTATAATATTATAAGAAAACTTAAATTCAATATTAGTACTGTAAATTAGAAAATAAAATTGAAAATAATATGAAATGTGGATCGATTTGCAAACCATATAAAACATACGTCAGTTTGTCTTAATTTCCTAAACGTATTATGGAGGTATGACAAAAAACAAACAAAAATAAAACGTATTAAGGGGGTTATAGTTGAAATCTGTGGGAAATTTTTGATCAAGTAGTTTGTGCTTTCCAGCCTTCACATTAAACCAATGTGAAATTCATTTGTTTCTTCTTGGTAGGCTTCTAAAGAGATTTTTTTTTTTTTTTTTTAATTATAATAAAAAAACTCATCTTAAATAAAATTATATTGAATTTTGTAATTTAGCGACACAACCCAACACATGTTGTTTGACTCTATAAGCCAGAAAACGATTTCTTCAACACATGCAATAGAAAATTGTTGCATCTGTACTACTAAAATATGTTGTTTCCACACTCTGTAATTGTTATTTTATGTTTTATTAAACACTATTTTCTCTTTTCCCCTTTTTTATTATTTTGTTTGAGGACATGATTAAGGATCTCTTCGATCTAACTTTTAAACACTTAAAAGTACTCTATGTAAAATTAGAAACTGAAATTAACTTGTTCGGCTGTTCAAGTTAATTTGCTTAAAAGAAGCTTCAAATTGGTGCATTTCAAAAAATATTTTTGTGAAACTATTTTACATAATGCGGGAAACTGTTTTTTTTTATTTTAAATATATCTCTTTATATTTTTTAAAGTCTAACATTGCCTTCAATATTTTAAAAGTCCAACATTATCTAACATAAGCGAAACAATCAACGACTTTCGTTCAACAATATTTTTAAGTAAAAACTTTACTGTTAAAACCTCTGCAATTCAAAAATTAAAATTTTACAATTAAACCAAATAAAATTTAAATTTTGATCACATTCTTGTCCATATTGACATTAACACAAGTAAATTTACTGTTTCAGATCTAATTGATTTAAATCATCCTATTCAGGTGGACATATTAGTTAATGTGAACAAGAAAAACGATATATTTTTGGAATATAGTTGGCATTTCATAGTTAGGCATATATGTGTTTTAAATTAAACCATAGTACTAATTAACTTATTGCCTTTCTTGTCAACTTTTTCTACGTCAATGTCAAATTATTCAGTTGTGTACCATCTCGTTAAGTATTTACAGATGTTGGACAATCATGTCACTATAATATTGGAAAAGGGTAAACAACACACCACCTTCAGTGATTTAAGTTAAGTGTATATTTGTCCTTTATATTTTATAATATGAACATTTGTTCCTTATAGTTTTAAAAAATGTATACACATCGTCATCCATCAATTAGGCGATAAATTTTTTAACAGAAATACACCTTTAACAATTATACCCTTTTTAATATTTTCAGCCAAAAAAAATCAGATTGCAGCAAAAAAAAAAAAAAATTTTACCTAAGTATTTCAGTTTCACAACGGCAAGATGGGTTGGGGTTGGGGTTGGGGTTGGGGTTGGGATTGGTTTTTTTCTTTTTTTTTTTAATTTTTAAGTTTAAAATTACCATTATATCCTCTAAGTGTTTTTTTGTCCATAAAACGTATTATTTTAAGTCAACAATAACATAAAAACTTGCAACATCTCAAAATTAGTGTGTGCATTACACTTACTGTCAATTTGGACGGTTTTTTTAACGAATGGGTGACGTGTGCACACTTTTGAAAATCATAAAGGGTAACAGTGCACATTATAAAGTATAAGAGACAAACATGCACTTGCTTAAACCACAAGGGGGTGGTATGTTGTTTACCCTATTGGAAAAAAGTAATACTATATGTCACCATCTTTTTATGTCACTTTTTTATCACCTCCTACGTACGTCCTATATGGTATGCCAATTAAACAGTATTTTTATTTCTCTTTCTTCTTTGTAATTCTATTTCTTTCTCTTCAATTTTTTTTCTCTCTCTCCCTCTTAATTAATATTTACTATATCGAAAGAAAAACTATCCATCTTGAGCTCAAATCTTTGCATGATACTTAACATGAAACAAATATTTGTATGACCTTCAACTATCTTTAAATATTTTTCCCAAGTTTCTTTAACCAATTTAGCCTGCGTAAAACAATTAATGCAATTTTTCCTTCTAATTAAAGAAAGAAACAAGGAGGAACAATGCGTGCAATTCTCATATAGTCTTGCAAGTACATGAAACTGGTCATTAACTATTATGATTAATATACTTTAAATCTGAGACGAAACAATAGTAAATAATTAAAGAAAGCTTAGATAAAAGTTTTAATTTTTTTTTCCTTTTACAATGAAAAATTATATTGAGATTTCTTCAAATTCATATCAGACGTGTCAAATCTTGAATATATGATCCTGCTTGAAAAAAGGCATAGTACAATCTTTTTATAATGCTATAAACTTTTTTTTTTTTGGTTTTTTTGTACAATGGAGGCTGTTAGGAGCGGATTTAGAAAATTTTCTCATTGAGGATAAAAACATATAATTTTACAACTATATGAATTCATTTCCTTTTATAGTGGGGGTTAATTAATTTTCTTGACTAAGAATACATAGATATTATTTTATATATATACATATACGGAGAGAATTTTTAATTTTTTTTTCTAGGCCATTGGGCTGCAATGTGCATCTATTGATGGAGGTCGTCGTGGTCCAAACTCAAAACTTCTAATTACAAATTAATTCCTTACAGTTCCACTCTTAACGCTTAGAGGGCGTTTGGTTCGCGGATTATAAATAGATTATTGAAAATAAGGAGTTAGGAATGTACCGTTTCCATGTTTGGTTTGTTGATTAAAAAATTATTCCTATGAATAATGGATTCCTGGGAATCCTTTATTCCCATGTTTTAACCAAAATTTATTCCCATGTCAGAGGGTGAGAATATGTTATTCCTGAGTTGTGGGACTAATTTAGAGAACATAAAAAGATTAAAACACCCTAAATCATAGTGTTAATTCTCATCCAATTCTCAAACCCTAACGCTAGATCTTTCCCATTTCTCTCTCACTCGTGTTAATTCCGATGAGTTCTCGCTCAGAATCATCGCTGGTGGTCAGAGCCAGTTTGAGAAAGGTGAGTCTTCATCCACCTTCTGTGTTATATGTGATGATGCAAATCCTGCAACTGCTATGGAGCGCAATAATAAATGTGGCCATTCTTTCTGCGATGATTGCATTAAAAACTATGTTGGACAAAAGATTCAAGAAGATGTGATGGAGATTAAGTGCCCAGAAACAAACTGCAAAAGGGTTTCGGATAATAAATTGTGCCAATCTTTGATTCCAGAAGATTTGATTGATTATTTGCACATATCATGGTGTGAGGTCAGAGCTCTTTCATTGGCGAGTATTTAATTGAATTCATTAATTCATCGGCGAGTTACTGAATTTCAATTAGAGTGCTGTTATGGCTGTGAATTGTGATATGTCAAAAGTTTGAATTTTTGGTGAATTTTTAATTAATTGGATCAACATATTTTCTTTGCTTCTCTCTACGAATTTAAGAGTTATTTCTGTGCGTTAATGCAGTTTTTCTACTTTTTTGTTTAATCTATTGTTAACTAATATTTATTTTTTTAATGATAATTATTTGTAACATCATTAATTGTGCAGATACAAGGAAAAAAACCTTGAATATGATATTGAAATTATTTTTTTAGTTATGGGTTTTTTTGGAAAACTAATCAAGATTTTCGGGAATATCAAGTGCAAACCAAACACAATATTATTATATTTTCAAGAATTTGAGAAAATATTATCAGAAATATTTTTGGTATACCAAACATATTTTATAACATTCCTGGGAATCACAATCCTAGGAATCACATTCCCAGGAATGTGATTCCTAAAAATAAAAAACTAATCGATGAACCAAACGCCCCCTTAGGTAATTATATTCATGTTGAGGGTAGAAGGAAGAAAAATGGAAAGCTTGTGGCAATTAAAATTGAAATATTGGTGGAAAAAGGTTAGCACTCATGTCTGCAAACTAACTTTGACGTGAATTGGCTATAGGTGCCCTAGATAATTAATCAGAATAGAATGATTTGAGCTCAAGATGAACGGTTTTCTTTTGATATGGTAAATATTAATTAAGAGAGAAAAAAAATTAAAAAGAAGAAAGAAAAATAAAAATATCATATAATTGACATGCCATATAGTACACCACGTATGAGGTGATAAAAAAGTTATAGAAAAAATGGCGATATATAGCATGACTCATTAAAAAATAGTGATGTCACGTCTGCATAAATCAGCCAAACTAACATTCTACCATGACTTTGAAGTCATTTACGTATTTCTTTTTTGCTCGATAAGCAAGTAACTTTCATTCATAGCAAAAATATTTACATAAAAAGCAATACAAGGGAATACACATTCATTTACTTTTAATTGATACGTATTGATAATTATATATTTACTTTTAAGTGATATGCATTGATATTTACACACAAATCTATTCAAATTTAGTTACCTTTTTTTCTCATTTAGTTACTTAAAATTGAGTAGTTGACGAGCATTGACTTTTAGGTGATGCATTCCAAAAAAGGAAATATTTGATGCACCCAAAAATTTAAGAATTTTGTTACACTTAATAATTTTATGCCTATACACAAAGTTTCACAAATTCAAACAGAAGGGAACACATTAATGTTGATAATTTTATAAATCAATTGTTGTCATACAGCATAAAGTACTCCATCTTGAAAACAATTATGACCAAAAAAACAATAAAAAATCTTGGAGACAATTAACGGCTTCTTAAATGTTGATATTATGTTAGGAAAAAGTTGGCCAAATAATTGGTGAAATTTATTGTGTTCTTCACTCTTAATTGATATGGTATCAATTGTTGAGATCATATCACCACAAATTGTGGACCTTGCATTAATTTGTCCAAGAAGTTCAAATATAGTTTTGAAGAATTATACATCCAATTAGAGGTGTATTTACGATATTTTGTAAACGAAATCAAATTAAATTTAAGACCAGAATTCATAAATTTTGAAGAAGGAATAACATTATATACCAAAAGTATCAAGTTATTTTAAAACAAAAATCAAACAAAATTAAAGTGAGTATTTATTGCATTAGATAGAGTCTGCATGCCATCCTTTCGCGTGTATAATTACTACTTGCTTAAAAATTTAAAAAAAAAAAAAAAAAAAAAGAGAAAGAGAAAATGAGATAAAAAAAAGACAAATTGCAGAATTACAGAGAAAGTAGTGGATGTGTTGGTACAAAATAGACCAGACCATACACACACACACACACACACACAGAGCACACAGCAAACACCACACCCCCGTCTATGATCCTATACTAGTACTATTAGTCTTCAAAATCTCGTTTCTCGGGCCATCTCCAATCACGACTATCAAGGCATTTTATTCTCCTAATTTATTTATTTATTTTATCATTCTTTTTCACCTTTCCATTTTTTCCCTCCTATAATTTTTGCCCAATTTACCCCTCACCCCTCCACTTTCCATTAATTACCATTTCCCACTTCTCATTTTTTGCTTCCACTACTAAATCTCTCATTCACGAAAAAAATTCTCATTCCATTCATATCCATGTGAGCATCTTCTTCCTTTTTTTTTTTTTCTTTTTTCTATTAATGGTCATAAATGATAAGATTACTTGTAAAGTTATGATTTTTTTAAATTTTTCGTTGATGGGTTTGTTTTGATTGCTTGAAATATAAGCAATTTCGTTATCGAACGTACTCACACTCGTCATTCTGATGATAGGTGTTTGATTTTCGTGTTACATAATTAACTGCTTGCTAGTTTTGTGTGAAAAGTAAAAAAAAAAATTGGGTTCATGTTTCCATGCATTTTGGTATATAATAATTAATGATGATGATGATGGTATTTTTGTTTTATTCGTGTTTGTTTTTTTTTCGGAAGATGTTATGTGATTCATCTTGCGTAATAAAGTGTGCCTGACTCTTTTATGAATGCTTTGTGCACGGGTATTTTATTTTATGTTATGTTGTATCGAGGACTAGGTTCAATGGGTGTGGATTGGGATCCATGTTGGGATCTTATGTTTTTATTATTTATTTTAATGTTATATTGGTGTAATGTGTATTAGTATTATTGTTTTTGTTGGTAGAATGGTGAAATAAAATATATATTTCTTTGGTTGTGTTATGTTGATCTTCTTGGTAGTTGTGTATTGTTATGCTTGTTTAATAATTTTTCTATATATTTTTTTTTAATATTGTAGGTTTTATATATGAAGGTATTTTAGCACATTGCCAAGGGCTTAGAAAGGGTGTGTTTGAGGTGGGGTTTCATGTAGTGAACCCAAGGAATCATGGGTAGCTTCAGTGATGACGACGAAGAATATCGATTTTTTGATGCACACGAGAGCGTTGCATCGGCCTCTGATTCAGGTTCTGATTGCCAAAATTGTTATGATTCTACCTCTGGAGTTGATAATTTCAGTTGCAGTGGTTTCCAATATGATGTTTGGGTTAGGAGTCCTAGAAGCATAAGGGAGCGTCGTAGGAGATTTTTTGGATACTTGGGCTTGAGCTTAGATAGGGTGCAAAGAGAATGTTTAGCAGATGTATATAGGGATGCTGATGGCTTTAGAAAAGAGAGTGATAGAATTATGGAGAGTAGCGGGGCTGTGTTGGGGACCACAATTTTTGAAGAAGAGTTTTCGTCAAGCCGGTCATCTGTGTCTAATTGGTCCACTGATCCTCGCGATTCGTCAAGAGAATTGGATTCAAGTGTGAGCTGTGCGGGTAGAAATAGGAATCTTGATGGTGGATTTGATTGCAGTGTAGATGATTTAACAGAAGAGGGTAAAGTGACAAGGTTTGAAGCTTCAGGCTTCGATCAGTTGCTGAAATCTGAAGAATCTGAAAACTCCACTGGTTTGTCCTCCCATGTGGTTCTGCCACGTTTACAGAGAGATATTGAGTTTGATGGTAACAACGTGAGAATAGTGGAGCGAGCTAAAAGACGGTGGTTAAGTAGATTGCGCTCAATGACGTGTGTCATGAATAGGCAGAGGGAAGATGACAATTTGAGAACTAATGGCTTGAATCCAATTCAGCGGACCAGGATTCGTAGAGTGAAGGTTCGTCACTGTAGGAAGCGGTTGAAGGAACTCTCTGCACTTTTCATGGGGCAGGATATCCAGGCCCATGAGGGATCAATCTTATCGATGAAATTCAGCCTTGATGGCCAGTACCTAGCTACTGCAGGAGAAGATCAGATAGTGCGAGTCTGGCAAGTGGTGGAAGATGAGAGATCTAGTGAAACCGACATTCCGGACATAGATCCATCTTGCATGTATTTTGCAATAAATCATCTCTCTGAGCTGGCGCCTCTCGTGGCAGAGAAGGAGAAAATTAATAAATTGAAGAGTCTGAGAAAAACTGCAGACTCAGCTTGTATTATCTTTCCCCCTAAAGTCTTTCGAATTATTGAAACTTCACTGCATTCGTTTCGAGGTCATAGCGGGGGGATATTGGATATCTCATGGTCGAAGAATAATGTAAGTGTTGCGCGGGCAAATTAATCTAAAAATGTTCTCAACTAGAATAGAAATGAAGTAGATTTTTAACTACTTTGTTTTTGCAGTATCTGCTGTCATCGTCAGTTGATAAAACTGTTCGGTTGTGGGAAGTTGGTCGTGATCAGTGTCTCAAAGTCTTCCCACATAATAATTACGGTATGCATCTCTGAATTAGATGTTATTACTGAGGGATAAGCCGCATGGTTGGTCTATTGGGGCAAGGTGCATTTGTAATCTCTTAATTTCATTTCGACTTACTGATTCTGTTTCTTTATTATTTTGATGTGATGCAGTGACCTGTGTTCAATTTAATCCTGTGAACGACGATTACTTCATCAGTGGTTCAATTGATGGAAAAGTTCGCATCTGGGCAGTTAGTGAGTGTCAAGTTGTTCATTGGATTGACGTAAGAGACATAGTCACTGCTGTTTCTTACAGTCCTGATGGGCAGGTATTGTGATATGCTATCTTCTCCATTTGATGTAGAGGATGTGGATTTTAGAATTAACATATTAATTGAACAAGTCATTGCTTGGCATACAGGGTGGAATTGTTGGCTCTATAACGGGTATATGCCGCTTCTTCAGTGTATCAGGTAATTCCTCTCTAGTTTTGATAAACCACTTTATGTAATGCTTGTTCATCCTATTTTTCTTTTTGAATCTTTCAAGGTAAAGGGAGAATGGGTATTTTATTGTATTGAACATTTTTATTTTTCATGGATTTCTGTTTTCTCTTGGCCATGTTTTAGTCATATTTCTTCAGATCCTTTTCTTTGGGGGGTTTAAGGTGATTGTTTTATGTTTCCAGAAAAAGAAAGGAAAAGGAAGCAAAAGAATAGGTTTTTCGTTTTCTGTATTCTGCTGCTTTGTTATGAATGGCACATACAATCATGAATGCCCCAGTTTCTCGAAGTTTAAGCTCCATTTGCATCAGTTAATGAATTTAGTAGCACCTATAATTTTTACTCGAAACATATTTTAGAAATAACAAAACCTTGAAATAATTGTTCAATGGTTAAAAATTAAGATACGACTTATGATTTACAGTGGCATATATGCATGTTATACTGTGATGTTCTAAGTTGATTTTTAAATTAAGATGAACCGATGGAGATTAAACATTGATCTTAGGATTTGTTCTTTTGCTTGTATTAGGTAACCACTTACAAGTGGAAGCGCAGATTTGCTTAAACAGTAAAAAGAAGTCCCATGGCAAACGGATAACTGGTTTTCAGGTTCTTACTCTTTACCTGCCTGTATGTATCATGATGTTCCCTTTGGTTTATATTTTGTTTCCTTTCTGATAATGCTATCATTTACCCAATGTGTTATGAAAATGCAGTTTTTCCCACAAGACCCTAGCAAAGTGATGGTCACTTGTGCTGACTCACAAGTCAGAATTCTGAGTGGGTTCAATGTGATCTCGAAATACAAGGGTATGTCTTTTCATCTCTATTTTAGAATCTTTCATGTCGTTGTCTGATCCAACAATATGATGCCTTCAGGATGACATTTAGTGCTGCATATAGAGGGAAAAAAGAGCACAACTTGTGGGAAAATGTTCTGAAAGTATATGGTCCATTAGTCTTGTGTGTTGCTTTGCCTAGTTTTACTCTAGTTTATTTTTCTGACTATCTCTTCTCCTTTAGGCCCACGAAATGGTGGAGACTACATCTCTGCTTCTCTCACCTCAAACGGAAAGTATATTATCTCAGCGTCCGAGGATGGTAATGTATATGTGTGGAACTGCACTAGTCCGGAAGAATTGTCTCTATCACGATCGAAGTCCATCAGATCATTTGAATCCTTCTCCACTGATGCCTCCATTGCAATACCTTGGTGTGGCTTGAATGCAGGCAACACAAGGGACCAACTGCATGTAAACGAGAATTCTACTAACACTTTCCCTTTCTCTTCGTCCAATTATTTCTCTTTGGCTCATGATTTCTGCTTAGAATCCATTCCTAAGGGAGCTGCAACTTGGCCCGAGGAAAAGCTTCCTACATCAAGTCACTGGCTTTTGTCATCTGCGATGTGTAAATCTCAATACAAGTTTTTCAAAACTTCTTGCCAGAGTTTATCTAGCTCTCTTGCCTGGGGTCTGGTCATTGTCACTGCAGGTTGGGATGGACGAATTCGATCATTCCACAATTATGGTTTACCAGTACCCCTTTGAAACAAAACTTGCAGGGCTTTCTGGAAGTTTGAGAAATCTCTTTGTTGATAGTGCACCTCTTGGCAGGATCCATGAATTGTGAGGCAGCCATGTTCGACACAATGGATTGTCATGTCATTAACATTGCAGGGCTGATCAAAGTCTCCATGACCAATTTCATTGGAAGATGGCATGCCAATGGGTCCGATCTTAACGGTCTATCAAGAGTTCACGTGGGGGATGACATTTGCCTAGATTTTATTGGGCATATTATGTGCCAGCCACTGATTAATGGATACCTAAGGTTTTCTTATCTGCGTTTTGGGACAGTCGTCTTTATTCCAGGACTCTGTAGTTTGTCATGAAGTTAATGTCTGCTGGCCCGCAAAGAATGTAATCATCTGCAAGAGAAGTCAAATTGAGATGTAAATCTGTATGATGGATGTGCTGTTGGGACAATACAGACTTTGCAGAATTTGGGGCTTTTCCTGCAGTGGGACTTGGGGGAGCAGAATTGGTGGCCTTGAATTAATTTTGAAAAATTAGTGGGAAGCTTCATTTTTTATGGCACGTTCTCTTGCCTAAATGATTTGAGTCATTTGTCTGCCATGCCTTCAACTTGAAGTGGACGGACCAAAGCCAGGATTATGTGCAGGAAGATGGCCGTTTTCCTTGCCACACTGTTTGCAGTATTTATTCTTTGCCTGGAAGCAGAGCAAATCGTGGTTTTCTCTGACTTCGGGCAAGAGGCAGCCTATGCGCATCTTCAAGCAATCGGGGTAGGCACACATGTTGGTTCGGCCTGGCACGGAGTAGCTAGATTCTGTCTCCGGCCACAGCTCTCGGTAAATAACACGTTTTTGGAGTTGTGGTGTTGCGTTGAGTAGGCTCACCATACTAGCAATCTTGGGTGTTGATTTGTACAGAAGCTTCGTTGTACATGCGTGCTGTAAAGCAAAAGGGTATAATAGGCGTTGAAAATATTTATTTTGTAACTTCTATAATCTATAGTATCTTCAAAAAAATTTCTCTAGTCACATCGTGGCTGTTCTTTTTCTATAATAATGATGCTTCATTACGCATCATTATTACTTCTCCAAAAGAAAAAAGAAAAAAATAGTTGCTTCATTATTAGGAACTCTTGGATTTATCTGGAATCTTATTAAGAATGATGTCGGACCGAAATGTCTCACGATGTTTCTTAACCCGGTTCACATCACCAAGTTATGAAGAGCCCCGGTTTACATCACCAAGTGACGAAGAGCCGGCATCGCAGTTCCAAACCTGCCAAAATATTTTCACTGGAAGTCGGAGAATTCCATGTTTGGTTTTCCAGCCGATTCCACATTCACCTATTAGTACAAAATCTTGGTCTCCGTCACTGTCACCCCAAAACCATATTCCTTAAGCAACTATATTAGCCATAGATGACGAACTCCGCATTATAACGATACCACTCATTTTTATTGAAAATTCCCTCACCTCTTAACTTCATACTGGATTGCCAGTTGCCTCGACTAGTTTTGTCCAACTATTAGGCATAGGGGGCCACAAAATTTGCTTGCTCGACTTATTATACGAGTAGTCCTTGCTCGAGTAATAGAGAGTAATGTTAGGTGTACCAACAAAAATTACGAAAAACTTTTCATCCAAATAGATGTTTATTAGTTTAAATTTCCTGAGGCCAATGCATTTAAAAGCAGAAAAAGAATATATGATACATAACATAAAATTCCATGAACATGCTGCATCAAGCCTTAAGCATAGCCCG
Source organism: Ehretia macrophylla (assembly GCA_037974665.1). Taxonomy (NCBI): domain Eukaryota; kingdom Viridiplantae; phylum Streptophyta; class Magnoliopsida; order Boraginales; family Ehretiaceae; genus Ehretia; species Ehretia macrophylla. The sequence continues at coordinate 10,756,065 of CM075781.1, forward strand.
ATGCTTTTGCAGCATAATTAAGCCGAGCATACATACATCAAACGCTTAAATGCTTAAACAATAGCATGGACTCTATAATTACATTCCCATAAACATCACTCTGTGTTCAACATTCTAATCATGCTCAAAATATATAACTCTTAGCTCACACAAATTTAGAAAATCCTCGACAAACTCATGAACTATCATCTAGTATATTGGACAACTTCCAGGTAAACTCAGGAGTCTTCCTCGGTTCCCCCAAATCAAGCCCTACTCTCAGCTTGAAATGATACGAAAGGAAGATCTAAGACGTTTGCCTTTTCTTTTTTGGAGAAGTAATTTGTGCTTAGGGTTCAAACTCCAGTCTCTCCCAGAACTTAATTAACTACTACCATATCCGAACGGCTGAAAAGAACTCACCAAGTTTTTCTCTACAGACTGATTTGAATCTAAGCATCATCAAGTTCAGGTCTCAAAGACAAAAACTTAGCAGTACAATTGATTCAGATATAACAAATGCCATAAACTTCAGTCATTTCATCCCTCCAAAGGGCCATGGACACCACGGCTGAAATGAGGAAGTACTGAAGCTTCTTAGGCCAGAAAAACTAAAGCCTGATCCGGAGTTAGTAAGATTCATGGGATGTGTGGCTCTGCAACCCAGTATGTGACACGTTAATGGCTAGTAATGCCAACTTTAGCATTGTTATTGTTCCATACGATCTAACAGATAAAAGATAAATATTCCAAAGATCAAGTTATAATCAGGCTCAGCAATGCAAATACTTCAGACTCATCAATCATGAAGACAACTTGTTCAGTAGCACGAGAAGCCTCCTTATAGACATCACATGAGATGCATTCACAAGAGTTCAAAATGACAACCAATTAGTTCCGAGTGGACCTCTTGCTTTGTCTAATTCTTCAACCATCCTAGACCCCAAGACTTAAATCCCATAGATACCCATGTAACTGGTGCCAAAGGTTTAACCAACTCAACATACTATCCTTGTCTTCCAATATGGAAGCTCAATGCTTGAATTCACCTCCCCATCTTATGCATCCCATAAATAACTCTCTACGTTTGATATTAACAATAAATTCAAACTCTCAAAACCGTGAACCAACAAACCTAATGATAAATTAACATATAAATCATATACATGAATATGTACTAAATGTAAACTACAAAAAACCTTTGCATGTTGCCAAAGTGGCACAATAGACCCGTTTTTTTTATAAATAAAAATTCTGTATACAACTATAAGTGGTCGTAACTAATCCCATAATTTATATGAATATGCGTAATAACTCCTGCCATTAAGTCAATTAGGTCACTCAGGAAGTGGATCCACATTTATATAAATTACATTAAATAACAACAGTGTAACGTACAACTTCGAAAAAACACATTTTTTTCACTTTAACCTGAATCAATTAACAAGATGAGCAAGCAAACTGACACAAGAAACTATGAAACTTTATACAATCATCATTAACAAAACTTAAAATTTCAAACAAATCCGATTAAAATCCATTTCAATAAGAAATGCTGAACAATCAGGAAATTGCAATGTCAACCAGAACCAGAAACAAAACAATCGCATTAAAAATAAAAATAAAAAAACTATCTTTTTTTTTTCCTTTGTTTTTCTCCTCCTCCTACATAATCCAGTTCAACACATACATACACAACCACGAGCACGTACATATATATGGAGGAGGAATTTTCTTTTTACCAATTGAAGAAGAAGAAGTGCGAGGTGGTGAATTAGACGGGGAGGTTGTCGACGGAGGTGGCGGCGGTGGTGGAGGAGGAAACGGAGGCGGATGGCTGAAGATTGGTGAGCATGAGAGGGCGATCTTTAGCTTCTTCTTCGTTATCGTCGTCGGTGTCGAAGGTGGTGAGGTTGACGCACGAGCACCGCTCCAATGAGGCGAAGAATGCCGAGGCTACGCTTGTGCCTAACCACCTCGCTAGGCCGTCGAGCTTCTCGTATGGTGTGATGCTTGATGATGTATTCTCCATTTGATTCATTGTTGACTTTGTTGATGACGATGATGATGATCGGGATCAATCAACAGAAATATCTTAGCCCTAACCCTAGCTGTAATTAAAAAGCAAATTAAAGAGGAAAGAGACAATTGCTTTATTTGTTTATTTTTTTAGGTACCGAGAGAGAAGGTGTCTGATTTTTTTTTTTGGACTAAGAATGTGTCTGGTTGACCGGAGAGTTCTGGATCTTTTGTAGTTTGTTGTACAACTAATAAAGCAGAACAACCGACACGTGTCCGAAAGAAGATGACTGGGAACTGGTAAGTAGTTCGAACCCCCTGTATTTTCAAATATGTGTACGTTTTTTTCTGTACTTTAAAAATTGTAAAAAATCCTCATGTGATTTTAAAAAATCTGCACGGTCCTCTTTCTTCACAAAAATTGTTAAACTTAACAAAGATTAACAAAGATTGTAAGACACGCGCGACTTTTGAAAATTTTAGACGGTATTTTGATGGGATCCACTTATGGGTATATTTTTTTGGACCAAAATGCCCTTAATTGATATATTAATATTTTCTTTCTTTATTCTCCACTACCAACTTTCAAAAAAATAAAAAATAATGAAAAAAAACCTGCAACAACCCATCGTCCCCAACCCGTCTTCGCCACCCCCCCCCCCCCCCCAACACCCCGGGCCATCACCCAGTCCGCACCCACCCACCATCCAGTCCCTATACCCCATTAGTACCAACCCCTCAATCCTAACCCTAATCCCAACCCCATCAGCAAACCCTACCACCACCCTCATCCCGTCGACACCAACCCCCCACCCCCAACAGTCCCCACTACCAACATCAACCTTACCCCCATCGTCGTCACCTCCCCCCACGCCCGTCACCACTTTATCAACACCCCATCAGACATGAATAATAGATGCTTACATCTTCAATGATAATAGATGTTTTTAAGAAATGCCATGGAAGTGAAACATTGACCTGTGCATCGGAGAAGACACGGTTCCTGTTGTGTTTAAGGGTGATTTGGCTCGCATTATAGCTTTTCATGTTAAGCAAACTTTTGACCAAAAAAAATATATATATTAAGCAAACTGATTGTGTACTTTTGACCAAAAAAAATATATATATTAAGCAAACTGATTGTGTTTATGTGACTGAGAAATTGTAGCTTGAATAAGAAAGATGGAGACTCTGTTTCAGTTCTTGGAGGGGAGGGGAGGGGACGGGACGGGGGCGGGGGCGGGGGGTGTGGGGTGGGTTGGTGGGGTTTTTTTTTTTTTTTTTTTTTTTAACTTTTTGCGATTAGTTTTTTTTTTTAATATTGAAAGGGCAAAAATGTCATTTTAATTATTACTATTAAAAATTTAACTGAGGTTAGCATTTGAGGGACGTATACACGCATTTACAAATTATAAAGTTTTTTTTTATTTTTAAAACACAAGGAGAAAACGTGCATATCAATGAAAGTATAGGGGGATTTCGTGCCATTTACTTTAATTTTTTTCCTTTTACATCTTTTTCATCTTTCGTTGGAGAAGATATATATATATATATATATATATATATATATATTTTTTTTTTTTTTTTTATTTAAGAGAATTTTAAATCATTTATATCACTTAAAATATTATAAATAATACTTAATCTCAATGCATCTCATATTTAAAGTAAAAATTATAAGCTAAATAGATAGTGGAGTTGTAGAAAATATTTCATGTTTTGTTGTAGAATATATATATATATATATATATATATATTTTTTTTTGACAAAAAAAAAGACAGAATTTGTCAATCAATCAAATAAATTCTACACACCACAAATGTTCTTAAACAATATGTTTGAATTATACAATGGGACTAAAATTATAATTCAAACTCATAATTTTTAAATAGGGTAAAGGTAATAAATAGATCTAATTGACACTTTCATCTATTGTCTTTTCAAATGAATATTTTAGTCCATTATGTTTAACATTATTGACGTGGTTAGTCCAACTCGTCTTTTCTATCTAATTTTTAATGTTAAAATCACATGACATGCACGTGTATCGTAATATATCAATTTTTCAAAGGTAAAATTGAAATTAGTATTCTTAACACATGATGCAAATGTATTAGATATATCCAAGTAGCAGCTTGAAGGGCATACACGTGCACGCTACGTGCGCACCACGTGATTTACACATAACGTTGCTATAATGTTAAATATAATGGACTAAAAGATTCATTTAAAAAAATAATGAATAAAAGTGTCAATTAAACTAAAGATAGTAAACTATTTATAACCTTTACCTTTTTAAATATAACGAAATCACTGCTTGACTATTAAACCAATTCATGGGTGTGACTCACTAAGGGAAAAAGCCAACTAGGTCCCTCAACTATGTGCAAAAGCCCATTTTAGTCCCTTACCTTTGGAAAATACCCATTTTAGTCCCTCTAACTATATTCCAAGTAACTCAAAAGACCTATATGCCCTTATGAAGAAATGTTAACAAATTCATATGTTTTTCACAAATTATCTTAAAGCATTACACATCATCCATAATAAGAAAAAAAACTATAATTATATTCATATATTCCAAACATAAACAACGTAAAATTTATCCCAAAAAAATAAAAAGTCACAAAAAATAAAAAGTCATAATTTGTAGCAAAAAATAAAAAATCATAATTTTTCGCAAAAAATAAAAAGTCATGATTTGTCGTAAAAAATAAAAAATAACCAAACAACTAATTCCTCCAACTAGTACTTCCCTTCTTAATTACTCGAAAGATAAACCGGTCTCCATCTATTTGTTCAAGCACATATTATGTGGGGTGACTTCTCTGAGATTTTTTTTTTAATTAATTAATTATCTATAATATTTGTTTATTTTTAAGTTTAATTTTTCGTTTGTTTTGAAGTTTATTAATATTTTTTTTGTTTGGTAATAGTATTTTTTTTTGAACTTTTGTTATTGATATTTCTCTTCCTTCATTTGTGTCAGGGAAATTTACTGGCTTGAGTCGAGGCCTTTGTTTTCAAAGGTAAGCAAGCAAGAGCTTTAATATTTGTACACAACTTATGATTTTTTTAAATTATTAATATTTGTTGTTTATTGTTGTTCTTGTTTTATATTATTGCTAATTTCGTTAGTTAATCAGATATTACTTGTAACATGTACTATAATTCTGTAGGATCTTTTATAATGTTGTTGTTGTTTTTGTTAATTTTTTAGTTAGGAGCATAACATGTGACAAATAGATGGAGATCGCTTTAGCTTTTGAGTAATTTGGAAGGGAGGTACCAGTCGAAGGAATTAGTTGTTCAATTATTTTTTATTTTTTTGAAAATCATGACTTTTTATTTTTTGCAACAAATTATGAATTTTTATTTTTTCGCTACAAATTATGACATTTTATTTTTTTGTGACTTTTTATTTTGTGGGATAAATTTTAGGTTGTTTATGTTTGGAATGAATGAATGTAATTGTAGTTTTTCCTTTTTCTATTGTGGATGGTGTGTATCCCTTTTGGGATGATGTGTATTTCCTTTAGGATGATGTATACTGCCATTAGGATGATGTGTAATACTTTAAGATAATTTGTGAAAAACATATGAATTTATTAACATTTTTACATAGGGGCATATTGGTCTTTTGAGTTACTTGAAAAACAGTTAGAGGAACTAAAATGAATATTTACGAAAAGTGAGGGATTAAAATGGACTTTTGTACATAGTTGAGGGACCTATTTAGTTTTTTCCCCGACTCACTAACGTTGCTATGTTTTGATTTACCCATATTTTTGCTAGATTTTCAGTCGTGGGATGCCACGTCGGACGAGGATGTACGTATGTTCTGGCCTTGGCCTTTGCCTTGTTAGCTGGATAAGATATAAACGACTCTTCAACTCCCAAACGAACTGCCACAAACAGTGATCTACCAAAAAAAAAAAAAAAAAAATGGTGACATCCTTTATACCTCTTTCACAAAAAGCCTTGTCCTTGCTACATTCTCCTAAAACCTCTATTCGCTGTAACACTCCTGAACTTCATTTATCTGTCCAGATCAAATGTTCTGGTAAGTACAAATCTAGAAATTCAATTGTTTTTGCCTTTACTAATCTGCTAATGGTGAGCAATAGTCGTGATTCACCTCTCTGTCACTGTAATCTTGTTTACTACGTGCATAGCTAAAATAAATTGCTCTTGCACGTGAAGGTACATGTTGGATACATCAGAGTACTCACAATAGTAAATGATTTTTATTTGAATTTAGCTACTTTTCTATGTATATTTACAATGATAGCATCAACTACAGTAGTTTGATAAATATGTACTTGGTGTTCTTGTGTGCAGCTATACGAGATGGTGCCAAATCTAAAGATAATATATTTGAATTCAAGGAACTTAAGAGTGTAGCATGTGGCATGCTTGCTGTTTTGGCTGTGACCGCAGCCTCACCAGTAATTGCTGCTAACCAGGTATTGGATTTTTTTTGGAGCTGCCTTATGGCACCGCGTACATGGCATCACTTGTTTCTTTCAAATTGCATTGCAAATACCTCGTTATTTGTTTTTTCAAAACAAATAGGTCACATAAGATGCCAATTAAGAGGTAATATTGCGTGATGCAGAGATTGCCACCTCTGTCAACAGATCCTGACAGATGCGAGCGTGCATTTGTTGGCAACACAATAGGTCAAGCAAATGGTGTATATGATAAACCACTTGATCTCCGCTTTTGTGATTACACAAATGAGAAAACCAACCTTAAGGGGAAGTCTTTAGCTGCGGCGCTCATGTCAGATGCCAAGTTTGATGGTGCAGACATGTCTGAAGTGGTCATGTCTAAGGCTTATGCTGTTGGAGCCAGTTTCAAGGGTAATTAATTAAACCTTTTTATGCCAGTACTGTTATATGTTAAATCATTCTTTTTCCCCTTCTTGTTTGATATAATCATTCATCGATGCAATGTTTTACGAATTACGATCTCATATGCTACTTAACTTGTTCATTTTTTCGAATTCAATGTGCTGTTCGGGAATGATATGGTAGATGTTTTTCTTTTTCTGCTAATGCATTTTTAGAGAATGCAAATCGTGGAAACAATTGACATGACTGCAGTTCTTATGTGCCTCAACAAGGCGTTACTAAGGACTCTGAAGAGAGTAATGAAATCCAGATTATTAGTAATAAAGTTCACAGAGAGAGTTCTCAACCTTTCAAATTAGTGCTCACATATTTGAATTCCGGGAAGAGGAGAGATCAACGACGAAGATGCTAGCTATAGTTAATTGGATCAAATAGCCCTTCGGGCAAGCTCAAAAAAAAAAGGCAAGCCAACAGGCAGTGTAGCAGTGAAGATAAATTGAGCTAAGTGACTTTCTGTCTCCGTGCAATGAGGTTGTGTCCGGTGTTGCCACAATGTGTTACGTCTTTTCCAAAATTTTCTGGACATTTAACTACTCCAGGAACAAATCAAGCTGGATTAGTTTTTTTCCAACTAGCTTTCGACAAAAAAACAACAGTGATCTTTACTACTATGATGAAATAGCAGTGTTTACTAAATGTAGAATGATAATATCAGATTCAACCATTAAAGGATATTAATTGGGAAGAGTAAGAACTACAAATTAGTTTAACTTTTACTTTGCTTGATTCGGCACTATTATAGCTTTCAAAGTTTATAAAGACTGCTATTGGATTAGCTAATTTTTGTTATTAATTCGATTTCATTCTCGGTGCAGGTGCAGACTTTTCAAATGCAGTCCTGGACAGAGTTAACTTTGGAAAAGCTAATATGCAGGGGGCCATATTCAGAAACAGTGTTTTATCGGGGTCGACCTTTGAAGAGGCTCAACTACAAGATGCAGTGTTTGAGGACACCATCATAGGCTACATTGATCTTCAGAAGATTTGCAGAAACACGACTATTGATGACGAAGGAAGAGCCACTTTGGGATGCCGATAAACTTGTAACATCTTGTAATTTTCTTATTCTCAATTATGGCTTTTTCCCAGGAATAACGGATGTACGTTGCTTTTTTCCGACTCAGATATTGTAAGATAAGATTGTGAGTTGATTTTGCCAAGGCTCGTTGAAGTGTTGCCTATTTTCTTAACATTTTGATGCTACCAAAATACAAACGATTGTATTTACTTGTCAAGATGTTCATCATAATTATTGCTGTATTGGGAAGGTGATCACTAAGAAATGAGAATTTAATCATGTCATTGATCATGTAATTACATTTTTATAAGTTCAGTCCCTGCTACGTGGCTGAGTTGTTCTTATATCTGACCAGTCTAACAAGGTAGCGCATCTGGTGTAGTGGTATCATAGTACCCTCCCACGGTACTGACCGGGGTTCGATTCCCCCCGGATGCGCACAACTCTCATTTTTATTAGCATATTATATTTTGTTTAGTTGTAGCGGCCTTAAAGCAAAACTTTATCTTCTTTCTTTTTCTTTCTCAAAATCAATAAACTCACTGGTGGCAGATTACATCCTAACATTATAATCTTAGTGGTGCAGTGCACCTTGAAGGCTGTGTATTTTGTAAAAGTACGATTATTTTACATTGATGAATAATGAAATCACCAAATAAGATTATGATTGCTTCACTATATGCAAATTGATTTTACGATGAAGTATCATATATATATATATTCAACGCTTTATGATTTATAGAAAAAGTTAAAGCTTTGTTAGATATTCGATAATATTATTGAGCTCGTCTTTTTTCTCGTACTTTTAGTTTTTTTTTTTTTTTGGCTTTTTGCTGATAGTTTAGCATCGATGGCTGATTGGCAACAATTTACACAATCAGTCTTTTTTGGAGTAATTTTCTCTTTTCTTCTCGCGAAACTCTTCTCGGTCATCTTTGCTTTTCGAGACGAGAATCTCCGAGTCTCGCGCGCCGATGCAGTTCAAGCCGAAGCCGATGATCGGCCAATTGAGTCGGTGAAGGAGCCGTTGATCGCCGACAATGAGGATGCGGCTGCGGCGGCGGTTGGAAGCGATGATAGTGATGATGATTGGGAAGGTGTAGAGAGTACTGAATTAGACGAGGCTTTTAGTGCTGCGACGGCGTTTGTGGCGGCCACGGCGGCTGATAGGGCTTCGGAGAAGGTCTCCAATGAAGTTCAATTGCAGCTTTATGGACTGTATAAGATTGCCACCGAGGGGCCGTGCACTGCGCCACAGCCGTCCGCTCTCAAATTTACTGCTAGAGCCAAGTGGTACTGCTCTGCTAATGCCTCCTATTTATATGTTTTGAGCTTTACTATAACTTAAGTGTTTATCGTGTTTGTTGTATATTGCGTTTCTTGGTTGACAATTTGGTGATATGAATGCAAAAGATTTGAAATTTACGAACTAGAATGCTTGTAGGTGAATTTACCACCAAGGTTTTAGATGAGCTGATCAATTTAGTTTGTATCATAGACAGGTTAACAAAAGGGCATATTTTAGTGTAGCTGTCACGGTTTAAAAAAATAATATGTTACATGCAAAGCTAAATGAAGGGGAAAAAAAAAACAAAAAGAAAAAAGAAGAAAAGTATCCCCAACTGTTGTTGATGGCCATATGTTGTTGATTGTGCTAAGTAATGCACAGGATGTGCTACCTAAACAGTGAGAATGAGGCTGTAAAGCTGAGTTGCTTCAATGGGATTTGATGTTTCAGTTTATAAGTGTGAAATGATGATCTTAGATGAATTGTACAACTAAAAAGATGAGCAAGGACTTATAAGAATTGCTTCCTCTCGTAAGTAAATCTGCTTCTCTATATTGTGATAGAAAAAATGCCATTGTGGTTTAAATGATTTTATAGTTGGTGGCGTGTCGTGTATGTCTTTTGTATGACATTGATATTACTGAGTTGGGATCTCATTTGTTATATAAACTTCTACTGGCTTACAGCTTTAACACTGATATAACGTTTGCAATTCTTTATTGCAATTCTCTATTGATGGTATTGTGCCGGCCTGCTGGAGGTCTCATGGCTAACAAATGAAAAGATATACTTTGCTAATATGCTAGGCAAGCGTGGCAGAAGTTGGGTGCTATGCCCCCTGAAGAAGCTATGGAAAAGTATGTTGACATAGTTACTGAGTTATTTCCTTCTTGGGCAAGCGGTTTTGAATCTGTGAGATAACAACTTTCCTCTTTGATTGGCCTGTTTTTATGTACTCATTTGCTTTCTACTAAACTCTTCTTGTGCCATTCCTTATCTTTTATGTTGTGTTAATAGAAGAGGAAAGGTGAAGAGAGTAAAGAAGCGTCAAGTAAAGATTCTAAAGGACCAATGGGACCTGTTTTCAGCACATTTAATTTTGAGGAGGACGCTGGAGATCAATCGTAAGATTCTTGACTTACATATACATGTGAGGTTTTCCGGGTTACATACGTTTGATGTTAAGGGTGTTGATTTTTCTGTCTGATGTCTTAATATTTTTTCTGTTGGATATCAATCTTTTTATTTATGCCTTTATGGAACGATATGAGGGTTTAACTTTATCCAATCCTCAAAGGAGGTTAAGATATACGAACAGCCTCATATCATTGAGGAAATGTTCATAAACGAGTAGAAATATAACGTCTGTGGTTATCCTTTTTAGCTTAGAAGCTATATGTATAAGCAGCTTCTGTGTTCCCTGTATCCTAAATTCTTGCAATGTCATTTCATTTTTTGAGTCATTCAGCACCAGGGTTCAAGTGTAATCTGTTAATAGGCCATGCATAAATTTGCCTTACATCTTTTATCCAACCTCAATCTATAGTTATTGCATCGGTTTGGTTAGATAAGCTTGAAATTCTTGTCATGATTATTTGTCGGAACCATTAATGACTTATGCTATGTTGTTTCCCTTGCAGACAATTACATGCTATTCATGCTTTTGCACGAGAAGGGGATGAACAGAACCTGGTCAAGTGCATTGAGAGTGGTGTTTCAGTGAATCTAAAGGGTTAGTCTCTCTATAAATCCTTAGTTCTTTTGATATCTTCGAATTTTGATTCTGGTGTAAGCAGAATCTCTTGAAGGAGCCGGTATTCCACTTTTAGAACAAGTTAAACACTATCATTCTTACCCTTCAGCCGACTGCCATCCCTCGCCCAAAAGAAGGAAGAAACTAAATAAAAAGAACATTTCAAAAAGAAAAAGCAAATAAATAAAAAGAAACTCAAGGAAAACCTTTTTATGTCATTTACACCTTTAAATGATTTGTAACAATTGTAGCCATCAGTTTTGTTCCTTGTCATAATGCAGCATATAGCTGAATCCCATATCTTCTGTTAATTGAATTGAATTTTAATAATGTCCACATTTAGGTGGTGAATGAGAGCACATACAACACATTCATGCTTTTGAGGCTTATTAGATCTCCGGACCTTTTGAAACAGTTTCTCCCAAATGATTGCAGATAGTGAGGGTCGGGCCCCATTGCACTGGGCTGTAGATAGAGGTCATCTGAACGCTGTGGAATTGCTTATGAATCGGAATGCTGATGTTAATGCGAAGGTAAGAGGAGAATTTCCTTGGATCAAACTCCTCGTATGGATATTTTCAACTCTTACATAATCTGGAGTTGTGGATGGTTTATTAGTCATAATTTGAATAGTAGTTCTCCATTTTAGTATTGAAGAATTTTTATCTTTTCGTTTTCTCTTTCACCCACGTGGCAACTATTCTTATTCTTTTCGCTGGTGAAGGACAATGAAGGCCAAACACCGTTGCATTATGCTGCTGTTTGCGAGAGAGCAGCAATAGCTGAATTCCTTGTGAAGCAAAAAGCTGACATTGAAGTAAAGGACAATGATGGTCATTCTCCCAGTGATCTTTGCGAGCTGAGCTGGCCTTGGATGCAGCACAGAGATCATGACTGACTGATATGCTCACAGCTTTTATTACTTATCCCTCGATAATTCTAAATCATGTACATGATATGAATAACCGTTGGAGTTAGCTACACCTCTGTACTGGCCTGGGGAAATCAATGTAATTTTCCACTCATCGTGCCATTTGGTTCTTTTGACTTTGAAGGCCTCGAATTAGGGGTTAATATGGCAATCATCTTTTGACTCAATGTTAATTATTATCTGGTTTTTGGTTAACTTGAGTAGCTTCATACCATGTTGATCCGAGTATATACAGGCAGACAGCCTCTACCTTCTGCAGTTGCACCGTGCACCAGATGTTGGATGAGCACGTTTGGGCAAGCGTGTGCATGCCGAATACACTTGCCCATTTGGCTCAAGCATGGTGCACCTGCTGTAGATAAGAATTTTTCTCTTCAGAATAGTAAGCTTTTTTCTGGAAACTTAAGTGAACACATAACGGAATGGAAAGAATACAAATCTCATTTTTAGTTGATCAATGTCTATACACGTTGTCTATTCCAAAAATGAGTAAACAGGCAACAAAACCCAGAAATCCTCTCTCCTCTAGGTTTGCCTTCTCCATCATACTTCAGTTCCTAAACATCTAACCGAAGTAAACAAAAAGCTATTCAACTAACATTCTTCTACAGTTCATCATGAGAGTCATCATCTTCCCCTTCGCTAGCTCCAGCACCAGAGGGTCCGCCAGATCTCTGGTAGACAGCCGAGACAATTGGGTTGCAAACTGCCTCAACCTCCTTGAGCTTCTCCTCATAATCTTCCTTCTCGGCGTTCTGATTCTCATCCAACCAGTCAAGTGCCTCTTTTGTTGCTGTTTCGATTTTCTCCTTCTCATCTGACTCTAACTTGTCTGCAAGCTTGTCCTTGTCATTTATCTGGTTTCTCATGTTATAAACATACGTCTCCAAGCTGTTTCGGGCATCAATTCTTTCTTTGACCTTCTTGTCTTCCTCGGCGAATTCCTCAGCCTCACGGACCATGCGTTCAATCTCTTCTTGACTCAACCGACCTTTGTCATTGGTGATAGTGATCTTCTCAGCTTTCCCAGAAGCTTTGTCTTCAGCCTTGACATTAAGAATGCCATTGGCATCAACCTCAAATGTTACTTCAATCTGAGGAGTTCCTCTGTGCAAATAAACAAAAGATAATATTTAGTAAGAGAAGGGCGGACAAATTGAAGAGGATGTTCTTAAAATAAATAAGGGCAAGTAGCAACCTTGGTGCAGGGGCTATTCCAGTTAAATCAAACTTCCCCAGTAACCTGCAGTCCTTTGTAAGACTTCGTTCACCCTCGAAGACCTGTAGAAGTATTCTCAATTAGATGCTAATCCCAAGAGTGAAGTTACTCGAACCAGATTGCTCCTTATCTGGAGACATCAATCATACCTGAATGGTAACAGTGGTTTGTTGATCCTGGTATGTGGTAAAAACTTGTGATTTCTTGGTTGGGATAACAGTGTTTCTGGGAATCAACTTGGTCATTACTCCACCAACGGTTTCAATACCAAGGGTGAGTGGAGCCACATCCAAGAGAAGAATATCTAATTCGAATAAGAAAGCAAACTGTTAAGTTGATCTGGATTACGGTTTGCAAGGCTTTGTAATCAGATTCATTTCGATAATATGTTCAAAGCAGTTCTAGGAGATCAATACCTTTAGTTTCATCACCTCCCTCTCCACTCAAGATTCCTCCCTGAACAGCAGCACCATAAGCGACTGCTTCGTCTGGGTTCACACCCTTGTTGGGCTCTTTCCCATCAAAGTAGTCCTTCAAAAGCTGTTGAACCTTTGGAATCCTGGTACTTCCACCAACAAGAACAATTTCATCAATCTGGCGCTTTTCCAAACCAGCGTCCTCCATGGCCTTCTTAACAGGTCCCATGGTCTTTCTGAATAAATCATTGTTCAACTCTTCAAAACGAGCCCTGGTAAGTGGTTCAGAGAAATCAACACCGTCAAAGAGTGATTCAATCTCTACACGGACTTGATGCTGGCTGCTCAAAGCCCTCTTAGCACGTTCACATTCTCTCCTTAGTTTTCCAAGAGCTCTGTTATCCTTGCTGATGTCCTTACCGTGCTTCTTCTTTATCAACTTAATGAAGTACTCCATGATCCTCTGATCAAAATCCTCACCTGCATAGATAGATATTCCAAATCTTGTAAGATGCTACTGACACTGCTAATTCGAGACTATGATGCATCTTAATTCAATATATCGTAAATAATGCAGGAAAACTAAAGCATCAGAGATACTAATCTTCTCATATCCTCCTTACAGCATCATATGGTTGCAGAAAACGGAGTACTAATCAAACAGAAAAAGGTGAGGATATATGTAGGGTTCACACCTCCAAGATGAGTGTCTCCATTCGTGGCAAGAACCTCAAAGACACCATTATCAATAGTCAAGATACTAACATCAAATGTCCCACCACCAAGGTCAAAAACAAGGATGTTCTTCTCGCCACCTTTCTTGTCCAAACCATAGGCGATGGCTGCCGCAGTTGGTTCATTGATAATTCTGGCAACATTCAGTCCAGCAATTATACCGGCATCCTTGGTGGCCTGCCTTTGAGCGTCATTGAAATAAGCTGTAGAGTGAAAAAGAGAGTGAACATAACAAAACTTCAGTAATCGAACAACTTTTCAGATGAAATAATGTACTAACTAACTCTGCATAAAAAAAAACATTTGACTTTACCAGGCACGGTAACAACAGCATCCTTGATTTTCTTTCCAAGATACGCTTCAGCTGTCTCCTTCATTTTCGTTAGAATCATGGCACTGATCTCCTCGGGACTGAAGACCTTAGTCTCGCCATCTCTAATCTTCACCTGTATGTAAGGTTTACCATCCTTGTTCACAATTTTGTACGGAACAAGCTTCATGTCCCTTTGAACTTCTTTATCTTCAAACCTATTAATTATGAATTAAAAATTAATTCAGGTCAATGATAAAATCTCTCTGATATGTGAATATATCTAACCAAAAAAGTAAATCCAAAACAAACAGCTCTTACTTTCTTCCGATAAGTCTTTTTACGTCAAAGATTGTCCTTTCTGGATTCACGGCAGCTTGATTCTTTGCTGCCTCTCCAATCAACCTCTCACCGTCCGTGAAGGCCACCCATGACGGTGTAATACGGTTACCTTGATCATTGGCTATGATTTCAACATGTCCGTTTTTGTAAACACCCACACACGAATAAGTCGTGCCAAGATCTATCCCAATTACTGTTCCCAATTTCGTTGCTTCCTCTTTCGCAATCGAAAATGCAAATAAGCTTCCTGTTGAGCCATTCATTCACCAAATTAATAATGAATACAAATCTACATGCATAAATATAAAGTGTGTATATGGACATTAATTTATTGGAAAAAGTGTTGCAATTTAATTCCATACGACTTTGCCTAATTAATATCCACTGGGCCCAAAGATGATTGAACAAGTTATTTCTTAAATTTGCAACATATATTAACTTATGAATCATACTCATATCGTGTCTCCTACTAATGTCATCCAATCTATATGTCAAAAGATCACAATCAAGACTCCTGTTTATACTTGACATTAAAAGCCTTTAGCCGAATCTTAAACTTAGGACATTAACTTATAAATTACACTCATAATGTGTCCGTAGCGTGTCACATATGACTCAACAAGCTCATTACAATCCTGATCTACTTCGTGTACATAATACATACAAATATGTGTGAGTATATATATATGATATATTATAGATACATGTTGATGGAAAACAAAGAAATGCATAGAAAAATATGTAAATTAAATTATATTCAATGAAACAATGGTAAACATGTTGAAAGAAATTAAAATGAAGAATGAATGAAAAGCTAACCGAAGAAGACGATCGCTAAGACGATCAACGACGCGCGTCTCGTCCACGCAGCCGCCATCGCGCAACAGCTAACACACACTATCACACCTCTCTCTGTGATTCTATTCTTTTCCCTTCTCGTTAGTTGCTGCAGAAGAAACAATGTCTAAAAACGAGATGTTGAGCCGAGGTTTATATAGACAATCGGCGTGGTGTGTTGGAAGCTTTTTCGTTTGAATTGAGGAACGTGTCTATGATGACGTGGACCAATAAGATTTTAGGGACTACATGTAATAGCCAATCGGATGCTTTCTAGTGTTGGGATTATTGAATTCATTGGAGTTCATAACGTGTCGTTTAATAACTCCCACCAATAGCTTTTCTTTTTCTGGAAAGTTCGTATGTAGTACTCTTGTTAGATAGGATAATAATAGGCTTACAAGTGTACTATTTAATTCTTTTTATTAATTCTTCTTCTACGAGTTATGTGGTAAATTTATCACATGTACATAGATAAAAAATAATTCAATTAGTTGACAAATATTAACAAATTATTATAAGTGGGGACATCATAATAATTTACTTAAAACTCTGTAAGGCCAAATTAATAAAAAGAGAAATTTCAGATATTTTGATATAATATCTCTGTACGATACAAACTAATGTGGATTAATTTTATAAAATAACAACTTAACATTTGACTGTGACAGATTTGTCACATACCTCATAGAAGAATTTTCCATTTTTCTTTATCTGCCATGTTTTTTAAATATTACGGTAATTATTTACTAATAAAGTTATTTAGTCTATTGATATGAATTTCGTTTTAAATATAAAAAATTTTAACATTAATTTTTGAAATATATAATATTTTTTAAAAGTGATGTAAAAAGTGATATCAATTCGCCATCATGGGACACAAATTGAGGTTGTAAGCACCATTGAGCATAATTGAACATACATACGAACAGAACATTTCAACTAGGTTGTACAATGCAATCTTTCACTTTCTAACACATCAAAGACCCATGTTTTGCTTCTAATCCTTTATCATATAATAGGAAATTAATGCATGTCAACAGTACGCGTAAAAGAGAGTTGGGAAAATTACTAAAATATAATTCTGGAATGACATTTAATGGTAAGTTTTTTTCCATTTTCCAACATGATAGGAGAACAAATAATCAATGTCATATAATTCACGCATGATCGTAGCTAGACAAAGATTGAAGAACTTATCGAGCGTCACAATGAACTCGAGCTTATATTGGAGTCCTTTTTTGTATATAAAAAAAATGTTGAAGCTTAAGATTTGCAATTTTAGGTGTAATTACATTTAGTTCATAATGTCCTCTTACAATAACACACATTTTGGATTTAATTGTTTACTAGCTATATATGGTAAAGTAGTCACAAGAGATCTTTGATAAGTTTCCTCAAAACATTGAGATTCATATAACATTAACTCATAAGAGTGAGAGAAAATCTCAAGATATTTTCCAAGACTATCTACGAGGAATCATTAGTTACACATTAAATGTACAATTGTTATGATTTTATAAGAGAACTTATGTAAGTTATGATTCTAGAACATAAGGTCTCTTATGAAGAATGAAAAGTATAGAGACCTTACGTCTTTTGATTTATCAAGACAACGTAGAATAATTTTTGTTACTCTATACTTTAGCATGAGAGTTGATTTAGGACAACAAATGTAGCCTCTTCACTTCTAATGGACTATAACTGTCTTCTCCATAAAAACGAAAAAGAAAAAAAACCCCATCGAACTAAGGGAAGAAAATCGACCCTTGGGTCATCAGGTGGCCGGAAAAATGTTGAAGTTGGTGGTTTGCACTATTCTGGCCACTGCCTATATCCTACTTATAATCTTGTCTCAGAAAATTAAACCGTTTTATGATGATAATAGCCTCCATGGCCGCCTAAGCAGACGTTTTGGTTACCCAATTTTCGACCCTCTTGTTGCAAAGATGCAGAGAACGGACGAGGAAAAACGAAATGGTAGCCATGGTAGTCGCGATGCCCTTGACGAGGATATTAAGTATTTTGACGAGGGGAGGTTGAACATTACACTGAGGTTGATGTTTCTATTTCCAGGTTTAGATGCATCACCTGAAGATGGAATGATCGATTATAAGGAGCTTGAGGCTTGGATTTTGCAACAAGCGATTGATAGATTGCATTACAGGACGCAGAGAGAATTGGAATCGAGCGATAAAGATGGAGATGGTTCCATTTCATTCTCAGAGATTTTCGCTGATCGGTTTACAGATGCAGAGATAGGTAACGAGATTCCAGGTTTGTAGTATTAGCATTTGCACCATCTTTGGATGCACTGAACGTGGTGATATAAACCATTACTCTTTCACGTTGTGCAACCAAATGGAGCAAAAAGCTGTTTGTGTATTTGACAGGGTTCTGATGGAAAAAAATATGGTCTCCAGAGAGAAATAGTACGGAGCATGGAGAAGCTGGATGGTGGATGGAACAATTTCGAAATGCTGATGCTGATCGGAATGGAACTCTCAACTTTTATGAATTCAGAGAGTAATGATATTAGTTAATCTTAATTAGTCATGTTAATAATTCTATGCATTATTTAATTTTATGCTATACCTTGTAACTGAACTCAGTGGAAGAGTATTATTTTGCAGTTTCTTGCATCCAGAGGACAGCAATAGTGAACGCATCCAGAAATGGTTGTTGAAAGAAAAGATGAGGTCGAGTAATTCTGCAATTATCTTCTTTTTCAACTGTTTTTTTTAAGAAAATTAATTTGTTGGCTGATTCAATCCCGACACGTTGAGCCTCAACACTCACAAAATGGTGACCAAACCCTGGTACACATAATAGCATGAAGGAGGCATGGTCCATGTTTAGTTAGATGTAAGGCGTACTGGAATTACCCATAAAAAAATTAACCTTTTAATTGATTCGAAACTAGAAGATTGAACAAGTGTTCAACCCATGCCCGCTCCGCCATTAGTGTTGTTAATTGGTATCGTATCATTTACTCTACTCAGGAAGATGGATAATAATGAGGATGAGCAGCTAAGAATCTCCTAGTTTGAGATTGGGGCTTATGGCACCTATAAGTCTTATGTGGAATTTGAAACTGGAAAGACCGCACCCAATCCTGTGACTATATTTTCGAAGCTCGATGTCAACAGGGACAGGTACTATATATTTACTCGATCACTGAGCTCTTTCTTCAACTTTGATTGCATAATATTCAATTAGATCATAATAGATGCATAGATGCTATATTAATTTTCCTGCTAGACTTGGCTTATCGTATTCTGACTCTGTGGGTGTTTTGGCAGGTTGTTGAGAGCTGAAGAATTGAGGCCTCTATTTCAGTACTTGGCTCCTGGAGGACTGACATATGCTAGATATTACACATGATATTTGATCAAAAAGGTCAGATTTCATATTCAATAATATATATATAGACCATATGCATGGTAATAGGATAAAGGGAAGTTCAATGATTGACCGTAAATTTGATTTATTTTGAAATATACTGTATATAGTCTTAGCTTTTGTTTGGAGAAATTAGGAAACTCTAAAAGAAAACTTAGTCTGAGACCAATTTGTTCATAATCTTTTTTCTATTATTATGTTATAAAAAAAGGTACTTTAGGTAATTTTTTTTTAAAATGATCATTTCCTTTCTTTTATTTCTCCTATTCAAACAAAAAATCATAAATTTTCTTCATTTTCTTTCCCTTATACTTTTTTTGCAATCCAACCAAGAAAACAGCTTTCTTTTCCTTTCCTTTATTTTTTCCCTCACTAACTTACTTTTTTTTCCCATGTATATTCTTAACAGGGGTAACTAATTTTATAATTTGAATTTATAACTTTCAAATCACACGATCCGAGTTAATATTTTCTTCCATGATAAAATAGAACAATTATTAAATATTTTCATTCTATGTTCACACTTTTGAAAGAGTTAAACGATCATACCTAATACTAAATGTGAAGAAAAGGATCCACTTATCCTTCTAACTTGAAGAAAAACATTACAAAAGTGCTATTTCCATTGTAGCTTACTTGTGGTTCTCTTAAAAAACTATTTAATTTAGGCTGATGATGTTCGAGATGGAAAATTGACGCTCGATGAGATGCTCAATCACGAATTCGTTTTCTTCAACACAGTCAGTGATCCCGAGGACTACCATGATGAACTCTAATTATAGACATTGATGGAGTACTTGCTAACCTTTTATATATATCTATCTATCTATATATATATATATATAAACCTCTGATGATAGATAGACTGACTATTGATAAAAGCAGGGGCGGACTCAAGATTAAAATATTAAGGGGGTATAATTTTTTTCTTGTACAGTATTTTTTAAATTTGTAGAAAAGACACTTAATTTTTCTTGTTTTAATTTTTTTTACACACACATATATATACTTTTAACTTGAGATTTGCAAAAAGATATGGTGTAATAAAGTTGAGATTTGTAAGGAAATTTTGAGAAGGAAATGAAGATGATGATAGTTTTGTTTTGTTTTTTAAAAAGTGCAACACAGCTTTTGAGTTTGTTTCCGGCAAGGCTTGGCAAAGGAAGTTCTCACAGCTTTTGAGTTTGTTTCCGGTTTTTTTTTTTTTTTTTTTCCAGTTTTGAGTCGTAGATATAGATAAAAGGTTAAACCACTGTTAAAAATTGTGTTTCTACCTTGCTTGTGTGCGTAAGTGTGTCCTCGTTTCCCAACAAAAAAGTTACAAGCTTTATGATCTTTTCTTATTGAACTAAACTTGGTTCTCTTTGTGTTTCGCTACTCTCAATTCTCTTTTTTTTTTTTCTCTTCATTTTTTGTTTTTTAAAATTCTCTTATAATATAGTAACATTGTGAGACATTTAATAAGACTGATTATTTATAATATTGAACTTTATAAAAAAAATTTAATAAGGATCTCAATTTATCACCGTTGGATCAATGTTAACACCAATTTCCATCTTCCTAAGCAAATTGCAAGCTTCCTCGAATTTTCCAAATGGTGAGCTTGCAATTATGGTAAGCAGACAGTCTCCGAGTGGAAAACAGAGCAAAATGGCGAGCTGGAATGTGGTGTGGGTGGATTGTGACACAGTAAATGTGGGGTACAGACAAATATATGCGACCAACTTTTTGGATGCAGCCGCAAGAGATGTTGTCACAACTTTAAAAAAAGTTATATAAAAAAAAAAAAGCCCTTCTTATTAGTTTTCAGCCTCTAATTAAATACACTTTCTTTATATAATACTGCCAGAGACTTTCACTGGCTGTTCTCTCAGCTTTTCACCAAAGCTGGTCCTGGCACCTACACGGCATACGCGCAGCATTAATTTTTCATGCAGCAATCTGTAATGAATAATGGGAAACATCAGTTAGCTTTAAAATCAGTTTCAGACTTACACTATGAGCCTCAATAATTATGTGAAAAATTAATAAATTAATTAAAATTAATCCAAGAATATTCCATGACTAATAACGTGGTGTACAGTAACTTCAATTGTTACCTGAAACATTTTTCAGACAATAGTCGTTCGGAAAAATGGTCTTGTATGTTTTGAATTATGAGTCAAAACTGTCTAACGGTTTGAGAGACAGATTCTTATTATCTATCAAACTGCTGAGTCCTTTCTTTTTAGTTATTTTTTTCTTGGGTATGAGTAATGTCAATTCTTGGGGCTGTTGGTAATATTTCACTGTGCTTAAATGCTGATCGAATTATAGTAGTAGTAGTAATAACTTATGCACTATATCTCAAACACTATAATTTATCATGTCGTTCTGTCAACACACTTGTGAAATTAATCGAGTGCGTAACATGATGCCACTTTTTCAATACTTAC
The DNA here is from genome assembly GCA_037974665.1 of Ehretia macrophylla. Lineage (NCBI taxonomy): Eukaryota > Viridiplantae > Streptophyta > Magnoliopsida > Boraginales > Ehretiaceae > Ehretia > Ehretia macrophylla. The sequence continues at coordinate 10,777,666 of CM075781.1, forward strand.
TATTGCGTACATGTAATAAGAGTAGCTCTAATCAAATAAAAGTTGCCAGATTAAAATAACTTACACATCGTGAATTTTATATATATGTAAAGGACTCATCTAATACTATTCGGGTAAGAGAGGTCTCTAGTTGCTTGATCCAAATGTTTATCTTAATCAAATTATAAGATCCAACTCTTTTCCACTATCACATTGGAATCCAAGTGTATGGAAATTGGTAAATATAGGAAAAAACGCTAAAGAACAACCAACCGGACCATACGCATTTGTAGTGCCCACACGCATTTAATTGAACCCATCTGAGGGATCGTTTGATAGCAATTTCCAATAAATACAAATAATTTTTTGGAAGCAAGTCATAATAGTTATTTGTCACCCTCGCAATACGTAAATAGCTTTACAGCTTCAGACTTCAATTCAATTATTGAATTATTTTATATCACTATTGAGTTTTTTAAAAAAAATTGGAAACACCGATACAAATACTTAATTTTTTTATAAAAAAAAGAATATTTACAAATTTGAAAAATACCTCTACTTATCAATGAAATACTTTTTAAGAAAAGAAAAAAGGCCTTCTACGCGGTCATTTGGTGACCTTGTTAGCAACTCATCATTCTTCCCTAAGTTTTAAGCGAACTGTATAGTAACTTGATGTGACCTAAGATTTTAAACTCAAATCCATATAATTTGATCACAAATATTATTTAATCTTAACTAGAGTATGTATTCGGTGTTGTTGCATGCTTTTCTCGTCTCTCAGTGTGGTCAGCATGAGGTATTTCTCTGAGTAGTAAAACTTATATTCCTTCACATTAGTTCATTCAAAGTTCTTTACCCTCGTGCACTTTTTATGGTTGAGATGATAAGTAACGTATTTTATGAGGGGATAAGTCAGCCTTGGATAATTCTAGTTGATAGTCTAAACTTTTAAATTCAAACATATACTCTTCAAATTACAGATATTGTTTAACCCCACCTAAAATATGTATTAGGGTGCGGGTGCACTACAAAATTCATAGCTTTGAGTTAAATTTATTGTATTTATGTATTTTTTAAAAAGAAAGCAAAAGAAAAATGAGGGAAAAAAATTGCAACTGGGCAATGAGTGGGACCCACTATTGTAGTACGTTAGCCAGAGCAGCAGGTAATGATATCTCTTTTAAATAATAATTTTTGAAAAACAATAATGCAGATATAGATTTGCATAATTCAAGTCCAGCTTTACATATCTCTCTCTCTCTCTCTCTCTCTCAATCTTAGGGTTTCACAGAGAGCGCGCGCCGCTTTCGCTCTCTATCTTTACTGATCAAGTGGTGTAAGTCTTGCTCTCAATCCTTAACTGATCGTCCTCCTCGCAAAGCCCTCAGGTAATTTTATCACTTTCACTCTCAACAAAGCTCATATATATATATTTTCCAAATTTTTAATTATTTTTTAGGTTTAGTCTTCTATTACTGATGTAAATACTTGATCTATGCATTTTATTCTCCTGATTTACTATCTTGTGTTTTATAATATTTTTTAAATTACGCGTTTATTATGTTTTTGCTTGTTCTAGTCATCTGCTACTTAATTTTGTTTTTAGGATAATTTGATAAGTTTTTGGATCAATTTGTATTTTATGTTTATTTTGTGAGAATATGAGCTGTTTCTGCTTTGAATGAAGTGTTGACATTTTTTTTTGTATAATTAGGTTTTTGATTGATCGATTTCAAGCTTCTTTTAATGGTTTAATAGAAATTTGTCTCTTTTCTGATTTGAACTTTTTTAATGGTATGATTGTTGACGTGATTTTGTGATGGGTTTGTTTCCTGTTTGATCCAAGTTTAGTAGCAAAGCATTTGTTCGGTTTTTACACTTGTTAGATGTTGGTTTGATTAGTTGAGAAATAAGATCTGCGAGTTTATATCATCTTGGATCTGCAAATACTGTGTTGATTGTTTCTTGTCGTGTTTATGGTTGAATGTTATTGTCTCATTATCTTTTCTCGGTGAGGGGATATAGGAATTATTGCTGGAGGTTATCTATCGATGCACGTATCTAATGATCTTTGTCGTTTTCATCTCAGATATGTTGGCGACTATTAGTCGGTTCTGGCCTAACTGTTTTTGTTAACTTGATTGCTCAGTTCAGGACTGAACAGTGGCTCTTGTTTTTTCCTTTGGCATTCAGCCACTGAATGGAAAGAAAAATTTAATTTGGTGTGTATTGGCGATGACCTTGTGGGCATACCAACACACAAAGATTGCATTTTCTTTCCGTATGATCTTTTCCTTATTGATAGCAGTGATACATAGTTGATTATTTCATTTCTTGATGTTTCAGTCGGAAGTTTGTTTTTGTATTTAATTTTATGGTTGAGTCAATTTGCCCCCCTGCAAATAATCCCTTTTTTCAAATTTTGAAATACCTGTTCATTAACTTGGAAATTGTGCTTACAAGCCCTTATTTGTATCTCATATATTAAATCGGTGACTGGCAGAACAATATGGCAATGGAAGTCACCCAATTCCTTCTAAATGCTCAATCAGTTGATTCAACTGTACGAAAGCATGCAGAAGAAACATTGAAGCAGTTTCAGGAGCAAAACCTTCCCGGTTTCCTGTTGTCTCTTTCTGGAGAGCTTGCTAATGACAACAAACCAGTTGATAGTCGTAAATTGGCAGGTTTGATTCTGAAAAATGCTCTGGATGCCAAAGAACAGCATAGGAAATATGAGCTTGTGCAGAGGTGGTTGTCACTGGATGTGGCAGTGAAGAGCCAGATCAAGGCATGCTTGTTACAAACCCTGTCTTCTCCTGTGCCTGATGCTAGGTCAACTGCATCTCAAGTTATTGCTAAGGTTGCGGGCATTGAGCTGCCGCAGAAGCAATGGCCTGAGCTGATTGGATCACTCCTCTCAAATATTCACGAGGTCCCAGTTCATGTTAAGCAAGCTACTCTTGAAACTCTGGGCTATTTGTGTGAAGAAGTCTCTCCAGATGTTGTGGATCAGGATCAAGTAAATAAAATCCTTACAGCTGTAGTTCAGGGTATGAATGCAAATGAAGGGAACAATGATGTCAGGCTTGCTGCTACCCGTGCATTATACAATGCTCTTGGCTTTGCTCAGGCAAATTTCTCCAACGACATGGAGCGTGATTACATTATGAGAGTGGTTTGTGAGGCCACTTTATCTCCAGAGGTTAAGATTCGCCAGGCTGCTTTTGAATGTTTGGTGTCTATTGCATCAACTTATTATGAAAAACTGGCTCCATACATCCAGGACATTTTCAACATCACAGCTAAAGCTGTAAGGGAAGATGAGGAGTCTGTTGCTCTTCAAGCCATCGAGTTCTGGAGTTCAATCTGTGATGAGGAGATTGATATTTTGGAAGAATATGGGGGTGATTTCACTGCAGATTCAGATGTTCCATGCTATTATTTCATCAAGCAGGCTCTTCCTGCCCTTGTACCTCTGCTGCTGGAGACGCTACTTAAGCAAGAAGAAGATCAGGATCAGGACGAAGGTGCTTGGAATATTGCCATGGCTGGTGGCACTTGTCTTGGTTTGGTCGCCCGGACTGTAGGGGATGATATTGTACCACTTGTCATGCCATTTGTTGAAGAGAACATAGCAAAACCTGATTGGAGACAGAGAGAAGCTGCCACCTATGCTTTTGGTTCCATATTAGAAGGCCCTTCACCCGAAAAATTGATCCCTACCGTAAGTGTTGCTTTGAATTTCATGCTCACCGCCTTGACACAAGACCCAAACAGCCACGTGAAGGACACTACAGCATGGACCTTGGGAAGGATTTTTGAATTTCTTCATGGTTCAGCTGTGGAGACCCCCATTATTACCCCTGCCAATTGCCAACAGATAATCACGGTTCTCCTTCAGAGCATGAAGGATGTTCCAAATGTTGCTGAGAAGGCTTGTGGTGCTCTCTATTTCCTCGCCCAGGGTTATGAGGATGTGGGCTCATCATCTCCCATAACTCCATATTTCCAAGAGATAGTTCAGTCACTTCTCACTGTTACTCACAGAGAAGATGCTGGGGATTCACGACTTAGAACTGCTGCTTATGAGACGCTGAATGAAGTGGTGAGGTGTTCAACTGATGAAACAGCTGCGATGGTGATCCAACTAGTGCCTGTCATCATGACAGAGCTTCACCAGACTCTAGAGTCACAGAAGCTCTCATCTGATGAAAGAGAGAAGCAAAATGAACTACAAGGCCTTCTCTGTGGGTGCTTACAGGTCATTATTCAGAAACTAGGGGCATCGGAACACACTAAATATGTATTCATGCAGTACACAGACAATATCATGAATCTTTTCCTCAGGGTATTTGCCTGTAGAAGTGCTACTGTGCATGAGGAAGCAATGCTCGCCATTGGAGCACTTGCTTATGCATTAGGCCCAGACTTTGCCAAGTACATGCCTGAATTTTACAAGTACTTGGAAATGGGTCTTCAGAATTTTGAGGAGTACCAAGTATGTGCAGTCACAGTTGGTGTTGTGGGTGATATATGCAGGGCACTTGAGGACAAGATTCTACCTTATTGTGATGGCATAATGACCCAGCTTCTGAAAGACTTATCAAGCAACCAGCTGCACCGGTCTGTGAAGCCTCCCATCTTTTCTTGCTTTGGTGACATAGCACTGGCAATAGGAGAGAATTTTGAGAAGTATTTAATGTATGCTATGCCTATGCTCCAGAGTGCTGCAGAGTTATCTGCCCACACATCAGGTGCTGATGATGAGATGATAGAATACACCAATCTTCTGAGAAACGGAATTTTGGAGGCATATTCTGGGATATTCCAAGGCTTCAAAAACTCACCTAAAACCCAGCTGCTGATTCCTTACGCACCTCACATTTTGCAGTTCCTCGATAGTATTTACATGGAGAAAGACATGTGAGTGCGATTCCTTTTCATTATATTTGTCATACTTATGTTTATTCTCAAATTATTGATATTCTGAATTACTCATCAAATGGTTCAGGGATGACATGGTGATGAAAACTGCTATTGGAGTTCTGGGAGACCTGGCAGATACATTGGGAAGCAATGCAGGTTCTTTGATCCAGCAATCTCTGTCAAGCAAAGACTTTTTGAATGAATGCTTGTCCTCAGAGGACCATTTGATTAAGGAATCTGCTGAATGGGCCAAGTTGGCAATCAGTCGTGCCATATCTGTTTGAGGCTGCAGCAGTCACTTGGTACATAGTTTTACTTTTCAGAAGTCCCTACATGCATATGGTTGTGTCGAGTCGGGGATCTAAGATTGCATCCAGCATGTCAAGTCCTTGCCATTGTCTGACAACAGAAGTAAATTATCTTCAAGTTGTCACTAACTCATGCATCAGCACTACGGGTCAGGTTCTTTGGTTTTGCCATGGTGGGAGTGTATTATGATGGCTACTCCAAACTGATTGAAGACATTCCTATTGAGCTATGAATTTTAACTTTATTGGTGGTGGAGATTGCGGTTGGAAGGGAGATATTGCTTTGATATGCTGAATGTACAAGTCAGGATGCCTGATGGATTTTGTCGGTCTATGCATCTTCTACCAGAAAGCCCTCTGCCATCCTGGAGCTAATCATCGTTTCCAAGTGGTGTGGTTCAAAGTTGTTGAAGTATGAAGTGCATAATTTTGGTTGCCCACCTCAGGCCACACCAGCATCGCATCTTTAACTTTTAAATCCTTTTTTCTTTCCATATCTTTTTTTAGGGTCAGTCTGTGTCTTGCATTGGTGCAGTCATTTGTGTCCCCTGCGTCTCATTCAAATTGCATTTCATCTCATTAATTTTTTGTTCTCTCTTCAAAATATACTTTTGTGGGTGGGCTTAATTCCGTTTCTAGTTAGAGCATTTCATTTGCATTCATTATTTTCTTTTTCTTTTTTGTCATACATTTGCATTCATTCATGTATCATTTTCTATCACAGTTGTGGTCAGTTGTAGGTTTTCACAAATTTGAGTCGGAAGACATGATGCATCCATGAATTCATGCGTGCTGCCGTTTTTTGCTGTTAAAAATACAGGGATCTTTAAAACTATTGTGTTGCTGAATGTGTAAAATCCTATTTCTACTCTCTTTTAACTTTTGTGAGAGTGGGAAATGTCATAAACTGCAATGACATTGAAAGAAGAGTGAATAGACTGAGGAATCTACATGGGAAAGAGAGGCTGTTTATTTGCTATATTGCCTCATATTTTGGTACACTTTTTATGGACTTGTATGCTTTTGGTTTTCTCGTATTATATAATATATTGGATTATAGATTTTGCTGACTGGTGCAAGAGATACGATGGATATGAGGAAAAATGTTTACTTATGCTGTATGTTCTTATTATATTTTTTCCATAATGAGAGACTTTTTTTTTTTTTTTTGGAGATATTAAAAGTGGTAGAAATAGGAAATGAAATGCATTTGGATTCTTTTACTTCTTATTTCTCTCATTCTCAAACCTTTTTTTAAATCTCAATCGTTCATTCCTAAAATTTGTTTTAAACGAGTTTTTAAAAATATACTAGTTTTTTAATCAAGTTCTGATGGTTAATTTTTAAACTAACAAATTAATAGTTTATAGTATGCTTCATTTTCGAAATGAGAGATTTGAGAAAGGAGAGAAACAAGCAAATCTAGGTCTAGTATTCAATACTAGGAAGCGGGATGAGGTTTGATTTATTTAGTAGTTCTACTCATTTAAGTCAACTCATCGTGTTTGATACAAGTTCTCAACTATTAACGCGCCTGTCCTTGTTACATTAGTTTCCGTGAGGGAAATGAATAAGTGAAAGTGCTGACGATTAAAGGTTAAAAGCATATAATCTCCTAGGTACGGTTTGCCCATTTTATGTTGGATAATGTTGGATTTTTAAAAATTTTTAAGATAATATTAGACTTTTAAAAATATAGAGTGATATATTTGAGAAGGAAAAAGAAAAACAGCTTGCTTTCTGTATTATTTAAAAAAAGTTTTGCAAAAGTGTTTTTTTTTTTAAATAAAAAAAAAGTTTCAATTTGGAGTTTCTGATTTTTTTAATTTTTTTTAACTTCAGTTTTTACATAAAAGTTTTTTTAAAAAATAAGTCAAATAGATTAGTTTCAACAAGAAGTGTTTTAAGTGTCTAAAAATTAGCTTAACAAACCCTAGATCTTGTCTCATGTAGTGATATTGTATTGTTTATTGTTAAACCCACTTATTGGAAAAAAGATGAATTATTTTCTAAAAGAATTGTTGGACCTATACAAGAGATATAAAACCTCCTAGATGGATTATAAATCAATATTCTAAATTTTTTTTGTGTATGAAATTAATAGGAGAGATGACTCGTAAGAAAAATGAATAGGGTTGACAAGTTCATATAACTAATTTCATGTAATGAATAAGATTTGATTTGGTTGGATTTAATTTTAATCAACCTCCATCTATAGCTCCCATTTTTCTTCGGTTGTCATATCTCATAAATCGAGATATATATGTAAAAAAAGGTTGTGAGTAAAATTAATAATGAAAAGAAGCAGGAATGGAGAGCTCACTACCCATCCTGAATAAATAGAAAGTGCCACAGTATAGTGACTCCCAACTACTGTTAAGTGCACATCGTCATAGCCTTTAACAATCATGTTGTGTGGCATGGCTAGAAATTGTACCAGACCATGAGGCACCCTAACTTCTAAAGCATATGCACCAAAAGCTTATATCAGCAAATGAGAGCTGCGTCCACCATTATATATGTATGGTGTTCCTTTACACACCTTTTCTGTATCAATCTTCTAGTGCAAGGCCTGAGTGGAGTAGCAAGGACTGATGCCCCATATCCAGTTTTTTCCCTATTTTTCTTAGATGCAGGGGATTCATACTCTCTTCTAATTAGACCCGGTTCAGATCCTTCTATGAACTTGTGTACAACGATAATTTTCTATATCAAATTATTCTTCTTAGATTATGAAGTGTTTTCAATTATTCATCAGATATTTCATTTTTTAATCGGTGAATTGCATCGGACTCTCTTGTGGTCAGTTATAAGTGCATACGACTCACCTGTGGTCTCAAAAACTCCCACTAGACCCTCCCTGTAGTCCTATAAAAGTGCATAGAAATCCCCTACCGTCAAATTTATGTCTATGTAAGTAACAGAAAATACAAAAAAAACTTTATACCCTTCGAGAATTTGGGGTGCTGGGTGCTGGGTAAGGGGTGGGGGGGTGGGGGTGGGGGTGGGATGACAATCTTTGTGTTGTTGGAGGGCGGGGAAGAAGATGAGTTTTTTTTTTTTAATTTTATTTATTTATTTTTAATAAAAGGGATAATTTGATTAAGTATTATAATTATTTTATTATAAAATTAGTTAAAAATTAATAAAAATCTTACTTCAGTTAAATTTGATAAATTATTTGACGGCAGGAGGATTATATGCACTTTTTAATGATCATAAGAGGGTTTAAAAAGAGTTTTTAAACCACTAAAAGATCATGTACACTTAAGTGTAACTGTAAAAAAGTCTGAGCAATTCACTTTTTTATAATCTGTATTTGCTCGGGAAGGCAACAAGTGTTACCGACTAAACTATACTATTCTTGAATGCTTGTGTAAGTGTGTCACAGTCAGATGTTTTCTTTTTTCCCGACATCCTAGAACCATATTATGGAAAACAGAGTTTAGGCCATCCAATTATTATAGTAACAGCAAACACACACACCATCATTATTCATTAGTAACATTTTGGTTTGCTACCAACACAGATGATTATTTTAACCTTTTGTCTTAATGAATGATTAAGTTGAATAATTCTAGGAAGTTAAAAAAGTCTTGTATTTCGCTGTGTTGTCTTACCTTTTCGTAGTGCTCTCTTTAGTCTTTAATGGCTCGCCAAATCCATCACATTTATTTCATTTGTAGGCACTGTCCATGTCTGTCGCCTCTCAGTGAGGAAAGCCAAAACGTGAGGATAAGAGGCACTATAGATTGTGTTGTTTGGTACCATGGAGATGTCTAATTATGGATAAGGATTGAAAAGACTCTTGAAGCATCAAATTCTTATATGGTCTAAGGTTTGTTACTGAGAATTACGTGTGTGATCTAAATCATTCTCTTCCCTATTTGCAGTCCAAAGAAGGCTTTATTTAGATCACTGTTAGCCCGAGGAAAATGACACGTTTATAAATCATAGAAGATTCTTGTATTCGGTCAACGACTCATTTAGCTGTAATACATTGGTTTCATATATGTGTCAAAATTGTCTCTATATTAGTGAGATGAATAGTCGTTAGTTGAACAATATATTGACCCTATAAATGATATATTGAAAGGTGGCTCAAGAGACACAATTGTTTACAACAGTTCAGTACACGAAACTGTTCACCTAACGATTGTTCAGCTTTTCATGCTTAAATTAAGAATGGACAGTTCAGTGCACGAAATTCTTGTTATGTGTGACGTCCAGAAAATGGTGAAACCTTTTTTGGAGTCTATGTACGTAGTCTTACATTGTATTTTTGTGAGAAATTATTTCAACAACTCAAATGCGTGATTTCTAACTCGACAATTTTATCGTTACGCTAGAACTCCCTTCATTATAGCTTAGTACTTAAGGAAGTAAAGTATAATATCGCATCAAGTAGTTGAGCTTCAAATCTTTTGTATTGCATTGCATATCTTGCACATCCAAAAAGGCAGTTGGAGAGGTCTTCCGTCTTTGGTACCATTGAAGAAAAGGTAGATGAACATTACCATTTACCAAAGTGATTGATACTTTAGATGAGCTATTGGCCTAGGCGCGTTATAGGGATTTAAGAAAAAAAGCAGATTGACATATAGAGAAGGCTAAGTGAAACCAAAGGGGAGTCTGTGAGTCCCATCACTACAGTTTGACGCGTGAAAAAATGCGCAGGCTAGAGCCCACATTTTTTTGTGTGGAACATTACGTTTTAAAACTTTTTCCGAAACCAAAAGCTAGCAAGCTGAAAATGGCTTGCTTTGTGCCATGCAAGGTATTTCTCTAAATGTCCACATGCAAACTATTGCTTCTTTCTCGATTTAACATTCATTAGTGCTGTTGACTTCCATGTTGTGTCTTTTAGGTAATGCATATCATCATTGTACGGCTACTGGGTGGGATGCACCCACCATTACAACAGTTTTTAAGCTACCTAGAGTTGGGTCTTGATTATTTTATCTATCTATATTTGACTAATTTTTATTTTACGTTTTAACTTTATGTGCATAGTTTTAAAAAAAATTAAAATTATTTAATCTACCACGTCAATGTATCTTCAAAATATAATCATGGGGTCAAAGCAAATTTAGAATGTTACTTAAGTAGCGGTTATAATATTATTATTTTTTTCAAGTGTTTATATATATATATATTTATATATATAATATCCTAATTACTCCATATAATTTTAATTAATTTAAAGATAAAATTTCATATTTTTTATCGACAATAATGCATATATCATCATTGTACGGCTGTTTGGTGGGATGCAGCATGACAACATCTTTCATGGCATTTGCTCTGCCCCCAAGTATAAAATGGGTTGGGCCTCTTCCCCTCATGATCATCGCAAAAATCAGACCGTAATACGGTCTAATAGTATAAGATAAAATAACAACATCAACCATGAAGTTTAGGGTCAAGACTTCTCTATCAGTTTTCCTTTTATTTCTCATTCTCATGTCCTCTGGTAAGTTGTTTCATAACATAACTGTTTGACTCATTTTCCCAAATTCAGTATCAATGATCAATCCTTTCTTCTTTTTTTTTTTTTCATCCTTAATTAATACAGTTGACGGCTACGGCAATGAAACAAACACCATCTACTTGCTTCACAAGGTACATGACGCGCCGATGATTTCCGAACTCCCTTCACTTCAAATTGAATGTAATTTTGTTTTTATTGATCAAAAATTTTTGTTTTTGCTCAAAATAACTTTGCGTTAATTTTAATAAAATTCTTAAATTACAATCGTCGTCCCATATAGTAGTATCTTAATTTCCTCAAGAAGTCAACTGAATTTCAGGAAACTAATTACTCCAAAAGATCTCCTTAATGTTTTGAACGAATGTCAAACTTGACATTTTAATTATGATGGCAATGATTATAATATTTTTACAATCCAAAGAAAGAATGAAGTGGTGAAGCAGGTGATATAAAGCATTACTCTATGAAAAAGCATTGTTATATATCACCTTTTTACATCTTTATTCTTTTCTATATAAATAAATTTTTTATTATATATATTAGAAATTCGACATTTAATACATGAAAACAAATACGTAAAGCTACATGTGTAATTATGATAAAGATTTGAAAGTGAAAGCATCACACCTTTCTCGCTCATTCTGCTGCAAAAAAAACAATTTGTGAAGGTAAAATCAAGAAAGCTCCTTGGGGTGGGTGCAGTTTTAGATTACGACTATGCAGGACCCAATTGGAAGCATGATCCAAGAGGAAGAAGATCTGGTGGTGGTGGCAGCAAGAACCCCTGATCATCATCATGATCATATAATCCGCAACATCTCCATGGTGTTCCCAAATGCAGCATTTGACATGCATGAGTTTAATTTCTTTTTAAGAGTACTATGTTATATATAGCTTTCGTTTGGACTAAATAAAAATTAATGTGCAAGTGTCTCAGAGAGGCTTTCTAGTACTTTTGCACCACTGCTCATCTTTTTATAGCATAGAATATAGTACGTACATAAAAGTATTTTACTATAGTTTTGGATCCTCCCTTTTACTTTTTCGCTCATGCAACACTTAAGCTTACTATTTTAATGTTAATCAGATGAGCTTCAACTGTTTTGTTTATGGAGTATTTAAACATTTTTAAGTATGACTACCCATTGCATTGAAGTGAATCTCAACTTTGGCCATGGAGATTACTAAATTATCGGAACAGTTTGGACTTAAAATTTTTGGCCATAAGAAATCACTACTCTGATCACTCTATTCAACTATTGGGGGCATGTTTCAGCGATCATTTATCGAAATTGAACTAAGAAAATTGATACACCATACTTAGGTAGGACAATAGAGTGTGCCAACACCCTCTCACGTGAACAAGTAATTTTGAATATGAAAGAGATGCGAGAGTTGGAGTAATACTATACGTCACCTTCTTTTTATCGCCCTATTATCACCTCCTAATTAGCATGTTTAGTTGGCATGCCAATTAGATAAAGTTATTTATTTATCATGAATTAATGTTATATTAGTTCTCTCTCTTCTTTTATTAATTTTTTATCTCTCTTTATTTTTCCTTTTTTGTCTTCCTTAGTTAAGGTTTCCTATCTTCTATTTCTTTCTCTTTTATTTAACCCTATTAGACTTTCACTTTTCTCTTTCTATCATTCATTGCATATTTTTCTCTTTCTTCTTGATGAACTCATAGTTATCGAAAATGGAAGAAATTGTTCAGAAAACGAAATAAAATTGAAGATCATAAATGGGCACCAAGGCAAGTGAGGAGAAAGAAAAAGGAATGCAACATGCTTATAGTCTTGGTAAAATAATTAAAACTGCTCAATTTTGCACTTAAATGTTATGAAATGTTTTACAATACAATTGAACTATTTGTTATCAAATATAAGCACGGGACAAAAGCAATGAGAAGGATTATTCATAGCATATACACATGACATAAAAGTATTCATTGATGGTCAAAATATTAGATGGAAATATTAATGTTATTAGAAAATTGATACAAGAGAGAAAATAAAGAATATCCATCAATTATCTAAAGAAGCATATTTGATATTTCATGTAAGGAAAATAGCTATATCATACGAGTTTTTCAAGGCAACAACATACAAATGATCAAAGAATATTGCTTACCCAACAACTTAATATTTTAGATCAGAAAAGATAAGAGAAGAGAAATTATATTCCATTCAATATCTTTTTATGTGTGTTATGAAGGTTTACTTTTTTTTTTTTTTTTCTTTTGTGATGAGGATTTAATCCACCACAAGTGATCAAATGCATTTCATGCATGTTATAAAGTATAATTGTGTTACAATATATTTTTATTGTAGCAAAGAAAAAAAAAAGGAATCTCGCAACTATGAATTTGTGAAGAAGAAAATAAAAATTCTAAAAGATATGCAGTGAATGGTAGAAAGAAAACAATGTATAGTAGAATTAAACAAAAGGGAAAGAAATAGAAGATTGGAAACATTAATTAAGGCAGTCAAAAAAGGAAAAATGAGGAAAGAGAAAAATTAATAAAAAAAGAGAAAGAAATAATATAAAATTAATAAATGAAGGGAGAGAAATAAAATAAATTTATCTACTTTGCATGACAATTAAGAGGTGATTATTGGGTGAGAAAAATAAGGTGACGTCTAGCATTACTCCGAGAGTTGATATAAAGTAACAGAGTCAACGAGAAAATAAGAGAATTGATTGCACCATTAAAAAGTAATTTTGAAATTGTGGATTTAATTTAGAGTTAATTACGCATCTAGTCACTATTGATATCATCTATTCTTAACTTAGTCTCAATTATTTGAAATTGGTCAATTTTATTTTTTAAATTAGAAAATTACTCAATTTAGTTTCCACTATTAAAAACTTGATTAAATTTAATAAAAATGCATAAAATAACTAGATTGCCCTTATATAATAGGTTTAATTACACTAATGATCCCTAATGTTACCATAAATCTTCAACTTGATCCTCCTTAATCAAAACTAATAAATTTAATCCTTATTATTTTTAAAAAGTTAGTTAAATAGGATCCCCATATATATAAACACACACCCATGTACACATAACTAACGGGGCACACACACAAACACACTGATATATGTGTAAGTGTATTGATGGAGGTGAAAGAGTAAAAGAAAGACTTGATATTATTCTAAAGAGTAAAAGTATATTTTAGTCTATTATATTTAGTGTAAATAATACTTTCATTTATTATTTTTTAAAATAAATTTTTTAGTCTATTATTTTTAGTGTAAATGATACTTTCATCTATTATATTTCGAAATAAATCTTTTAGTCCAATATATTTCACATCAGTGACGTCATTAGTCTAACTTTAAACATATTAAACTAACGACATTATTAATGTGAAATATATTAAACTAAAATGCTCATTTCAAAAGATAATAAATAAACGTGTCATTTACACCAAAAATAATAGGCTAAAATTTTTATTTTAAAAAATAATGAATAAAAATAAAAATTACATAAAAAATAATGAATTAAATTATACTTTTACCCTATTCTAAATTTTATGTAAAACAATAGAGATTGGTGGGATCACCTGTTTTTTTTTTTTTGTTGTCGGACCCCACTCATTCTCACACCTATGGATGAGTTGGGTCAAAAAATGACCCACTTAACCCGTATAAAAAAAGAACCAAAAAAACCCATTATATGAACCAAACCCCTCTTTCAGCTTCTGCAGCTCAGTTGAAGGATATTGACCTTCAAATAGACATGGCAACAACAGATACCCAAAATCCATGGGAGTTTAAATGGTCAGTATCTCTCTCTACACACGCGCGCGCACACACCCACATATATATATATATATATATATATATGAAATTATTTATGTGTATATTTATGTATGTATGGATGTATAAAGCATCTCTTATATCTTAGACTTTGCACTTTACAGCATTAAAATGTTGTTCGAGCACCGAATTTGCTTAATTTTCATGGGTTTGTACAGGTGTTTATGTTTTATGCTAAAGATAGAATTTTTTTCTGTCTATATACATATATATGTGTGGATATCATCTCTTACATGTAAGATTTTGCACTTTACACCATTAAAATCTTATCAAGAATGTTTTTTGACTACCCATTTTCTAATTTTTCATGGGTTTGTACTGTTTATTATATATTATGCTAAACAAAGATTTTTCTGCCTATATATTTCTGGATTTTTTTTATGTTATAATTTGAAACTTGCAATGGGTGATTTTAGAGTTGTTTAAGGTGGTTAAACGTTTGATGAGTGAATTCCTTTGCGTTTTCTTAAACTGTTTAATCATTATAATTGGTAAGGGTTATAATAGGGTATGATAAGATTACCATGGGTAGTATCAGTTTATACCCCATTGCCAAAGCTCATGACTTGGATAGTTTACTTGTTATTTATTGAAGTCTAGTTAAAAGGTTGTTCCGATAGTCTCCTGCAAATATCAGGGTCTGGGGAGGATAGATGTTGCCACAGAGGCTATTTCCAATACTTACACCGTAGACCAAGAGTGGGCACTTGAGCATCGCATCACACGTGACCTTTTATATTTGCAGGCTAGTAATAATTGAAAATGTGGGATGGATAATTTGGCGAACTCGAAAGTGAAGAAGACAAATGAGCATGAGAATGTTGCATTATTTACCCTTTTTATTTTTTTAAATCTTAGCTACTTACCGCAAAGAAGAAAAATTGAGAATGCTACATTGATAATAAAGAAGTACTCTAATTTTCACATGTATAAACCCAACTAGTGACGTAATTTGTTAGACTGCTTACAATTTCTGGGGGTGTTTTGAGGAGTATCTGGACTGTTTCTGTTGCATTGCCATTTCTTCCTGACATTGAGCTATGGTTGCTAACTTTACTGCTATCTTCAGTGACTTTGAAGTGGATTATGGTTCCGAGGAAAATGCTCGAATGGTATATGCAGCATTGGCTGTTGATAAGGAGGTAACAATTGTATTATGATTCCACTCTTCCCTTTCCTGCTATCTTTGTTTTTTTGAATCACTATAGGAATTCCATCCGTTTAACATTTGCAGTTACAGCCTGACAAAGTTAAAAGGGAAATGTCGGTGTGTAATGGGAAGTTGTCAGTGTAAGCTTCATTTTCTTTTCACAACTCTATGTTGCAACTAACGTGATTGGACATTGAGTTATCATCTTTTTAGTTTTTCCGCTTAATAGTAATGGTAGCACATTGGAAAGAGCCCAGTGAAACTTTTGATTTGATCGGATGAGCTCACAATTCTGAAGTGTGTAGAACTGTTGTCGTCTTCAACTCTTGTTTTTCTGGGTAAAAGAAAAAAGTTCAAATTCTTTGTCCCTCTTTCTCCTTCTCTCAAGACTCCAACAAGAAAAGCCTATTAATCTGACCAACAATGTCATGTCTTTGTTGAAGTAGAAGCAAGCATACAAGTTTACTTTAAATTTTGTGCTGAAAAATGATAACCTATATTCTATAATATTCATGATAACATTAGTTTTCCTTACTTCATTTTTGTACAGGCATTTTGAGGCTATTGAAGCAAGATTTCTTCGTGCATCATTTAGTGCTTTTGTCGATGTGCTTACACTTGCTACAAAGACGATAGAAGAATTTGGTCAAGGGATGAAATTGTGATGTCCAATGTGCAATTCTTGAAATTAAGTGGATCACTTATTACCCTTCTTATTGAACAAAAGATTTTTCCATTGCTCGAGTTGTATTAGAGGCTTCAGCTTTGAGATTTTATCATTGCTTGTAATCTGTCTTCTCAATTTATATCCGAACAATTGCCTTATGGGCCACAAATTGAATATGATTGTTACATGAGGTTATAAATGAACTGTAACTACCCCCTGTGATGTGATGAATTTGCATTTTATCCCGTGATGGTATTTCATTTATCTCATAAATTATTTGTGCTTTCAGAATGTTGCAAATATCCCTTTGTTGTTAGTTGATCCTTCGCGTGCATTCATGCACTTGGTGACTTTGGGTTGTTGACGTATGTGAACATAATAGGGTTTTGTGCAATGTTTTAAGACATGAGAGTTTGATGCGATTATTTCAGTAAAACAAAGATGATATCGTGTATTTTATGTAATTATAAAAGTACGATAAATGGGGGCATTATGTAACAAGGACTTATTATGCATTTTCCCCGTCTCTCTACAATGCAGCTTTTTTTTTTTTTGGTCGAACTCTACAATGCAGCTTGGGAGAAGGAAATTTCAGCTATTGCTCAACTTATTCAGTTTCTTGATCACCATTCAACCTGATAAAATAACTTAAGATTCTTATTCAGTTTCTTGATCACCATTCAACCTGATAAAATAACTTAAGATTAAATCAAGTCTTGTCTTACTAGGCGAAGACAATCTAATGATGTCACTTATTCTTGTTGAGAGTCATTTTCTCTATTAATTTCATACAAATAAAATCATCGTCTAAGTGTATTCATCATCACTTAACCTAATACTACATATTAAGTACCTTATCGCCTGAGTGTTCGTTTCCTCACTAAGTGCAAGTTTATTAATTGCAATTACTATAATTTTCAACATAAGTTCAAGGAAGATTAACTAATACTCGTAAGTTAGACAAGGAAAGAAGATGAAATCAACTTTTTTTGTATAGAAAATCAACTAATACTCGTAAAATTGTTTCTTTTTCATCAATTCTACAATAAGATAATAAGAAATAGTATAGGAAAAGGTGATCTCTCATCTTTCTAGGACCTCCTCTTCTTGTTTCCTTGATAAGTATTCTATTTGTATTCATCTAATTAAGTGTATGGCATCTTCGACTTGCGTCGGCTGAGTAAGGCCTTAAGAAGACGTTTACTCTTGCTGGGATTTTGTTCGATATCTTTCGGGTTTACTCTTTCAGCAGGGAACTGCAATGAAGCTGATTTTTGAGGCTGTGAATGATACTGGAAAAAACAAAAAATGAAAAACCAGTTGAGGAACATAACATTGGATATACTCAAAAGACAAACATTAGTAAATGTTAGGACTGTCAATAGGAAAGGAATGGTGATTCGAGCAAGTTTTGTCAAAGTATATCAATTTACTAGTTAGAGCGTGTAGGAAGAGGGGGTACTGCTACCTGTTGCCTTCCAAATGAAGGATTTGGAGTGGTAGGCCTACTGCGGTTTGGGGTAGATGGCTGGGAACTTTTCGGAGTGGTTGGCCGACTAGCAAAGGATCCAGAGCGCAAAAGAGGAAACCGGTGAGGTGAAACTGTTCGCTTATCTGATTCATCAACAGCAAGGAAGAAACAATGTAAGAAAAGAAATGACTAACACAACCTCAAAAGTAGTAAACATAGAAGATGATATGTTGAAGAGGACAAAGTAGCTCTAAAATACAAAATGTTGATAGGAAACAAACCTGATTCTCTTTTAGGCATAGTAGCAGACAATGTAAATTTTCCAGGTTTCTGAGATGGTTGAGGTGTGGGTGATGGTGACTGCATTTTTCTGCAAAGTGCAGAAGTATTCATGCTTTAGTAAATGGAGAATTATAATTCGATAAGCCAAATAACAGGCCGGAAAAAGATTTACCCGATCATAGCTGATGGTGTTTCTCTAATTGTAGCTCGAACAGCTTCAAGAAAACAAACAGTTCATAATTACTATTGTTTTAATTGAAAGCACTTTGACCCAAAAAAAATATATATATACATACATACATACATACATATATACATACATACATACATACATATATACATACATATATACATACATACATACATACATATATACATACATATATATATGTGTATATATATATATATCTAACTTGAATCCAAGATACTTTGAATTTGTGCTTATTGCGCCACGCATTGTCTCTCCAACTAAACAAATAAGTAGAATGGTCGTAAATATATAATGTTCATCTCTGTTACAGAAAGGGAACTAAATAATGAAGAGATGAGCAGAAAAAACTTGATCAAGTGTAACCTGGCAATATATATCTTTTATGGTACTTGGGAGTATCAATCACCGACTGCTGAGAAAGTCCCTCTTTATCAATATACTCCCGGCATGTCTGTAGTCTCTAAAATGCCATTTCAAACAGGAACAAGGATCCATAAGTGATATTTAGCCTCTCAAAAGTGTGCACAACAGTTACTGATGGTGAAATCGTAATGACATCTACACCATATAACAACATCCATGTTCGATGGTACTAGTATGACTTTTAAGAACTTTAACCAGCTAAACACACATCCAAATGGCATAGCCATGTTGCTTTACTTTACTGAATATAGATCAATATGTGAGAAAAACTTGAGAAAGTCCCACAATGAATTGATGAAGCACTTTGTGCTTCCCTCTTTATGGTGGTTGAAGAAGGAATAAATAGTTATCTGGCCATTCCTATATGAAGTTTTGAGCGTGTAGTGTCCCAGCTACAAAAATATAAGCCAGTCTAGTATCCAGGTATCTTCTGATGAGGGAGCAGGACAACATACGCGTGCTTTGTATAAAGTATTTCAATTAAGATCAACTCCCAACATCATTCTAAAGTAGTAATAAATAAATGTTATTTCTTGTATATTCTTGGATAAGTTATTATTTCTTTCATTCATATATCTCATTTGACAGAAGTACTCTAGAAAAGATCTAGACCTTGTTATTATTACTGGAGCTGTAGATTACCTACTCAATGCAAGATATCTGGAGCTCTGTTTCAGTAACTTCACCGACCTTTCGTCTAACAAATCATTGACCTTATATGTCACGGATCCCAAATGGTCCACTTTATTTACAAGAGCTTTGATGGCATAGTCTTTCAGAGTATTCACCACTCTGTACATTCAGGAAAATATCAGCTGAAGCATGAGAAGGAAAAAAAATTCCAATCTTTACATCTTTCCCAAAATCTTAAACATAACTCACATCTGTTTTTGGTAATCGTTGGTGCATGATAACTCAAAATACTCAGCTGCTGAGTACAATTGTTGCCTCAGATTTCTCAAATCCTGAAGAAAAAGAAAATATTTTTTTCCAAGACCACATCAGAATCTCATAGCAAAAAAGTTATTTTCATTAAGAGTAAGCATATGATATGAAAAATTAAAATAACCATCAACTCAGTACTCA
Source organism: Ehretia macrophylla (assembly GCA_037974665.1). NCBI lineage: Eukaryota > Viridiplantae > Streptophyta > Magnoliopsida > Boraginales > Ehretiaceae > Ehretia > Ehretia macrophylla. Next base: position 10,797,497 of record CM075781.1, read on the forward strand.
AGCAATACGAGTGAATAATTTCTAACCACCTGTACAGGTATCATCTTCGATTTTAGACCATTACACATGCTTCTCTCATGTTCAATAGGGTAAGCTTGGCCCCAAAAATCCGCAAATGCAGTTTCTGAACCAGATGATGGTATATGACATGAAGCGAACCGTAGATAGCTGTTTTTAAAAATCTTAAAAACTATTTCAACATTGATATTCAATTCAGGAAAAAAAAAAATACCTTCCCAAAGGCATCTCTTCTAGTTTGCGCAGAAAAATGTATCAAGCTTGGTAAATAAAGAGCTTCATCACTCAAACTAGATTATCTACCCTGTGTGTTTGGGACCGGTATATATAACTTTAAACTTAGAACTTGAGCACAAATTGTCCAGCCACCAAATCAGTACTGCTCCAAATTTGAACCTAAATTTCATGCTGCCAAATGCAGCTAGCGTCAAGAAAACTATACTAGATCTTTTTTGGTAAGTAAAGCCACTCGTACTAATTAAAGAACCCGACAATTACAAACTCAAACGAGGGAACAAACTCTCAAGCCAACCAGAAACACAAAACCTATACTATATCGAAAGAAAACAACAGGAAGCTAAACTGAAGCATATGACCTGAAGTGTACCTTAAGACTATCAGAGAAAAGAACACACTGCTGCATCGAAACCTCATTGTAATTGGCTGGTTCTTGAGCGAGTGGCATTGAAGCCATTGTTGAACTTATTTTCTCCATCAAGAACTAAATAGTAGCCAGCAAGTCCTTATCCTGCAACAAACAAGTCCACAAGTATGAAAACAAAAAGACAGTAATAAAAAAGCAAAGAGAGGTACAACTCTATTTTTTGTTTCAAGTGTTAGGAAAAGCAACTGATTCAGAGACAACTCCATCAGTTCAGACCAGACAAAGGCAATAAGAAAATCAAAGAAAATATTTTTTCATCATTTATGCAACTATCCCAGAATAAACAAAATCAACAAAACTGAAATTTCACAACATTCAAAAAAGCTAATCTTGTCTGAAACTTAACCAATACACTTCTTATTCTCGTTCACAAAAGCATACTCCTAGATAAAGCAAAATAAAACTTAATTCCTTAAAACCATAATAAAGTTGCAATCTTTCATAATCCCTCCAACCCACCTCCCAAAAAAATAATAATAATAAATAAAAAATAAAAAATGAAATGAGAAAAATGGGTTACTGAAAATGGCTTCAAAAATTCAACTTCAAAAAAAGTTTGAATTTTTACAGTACCTTAAAGGTAGTACTTACTCTAACTTCGAAAACAAAAACACAAACAATAAAAAATGGTTACTAACAATGGTTTCAAGAAATCAAAAACTTACTCTCAAATTAAAAATACAAAAAAATGTTCAAATTTTTACAGTACATTAAAGCTATAATTTACTCTAGCTTCAAAAACAAAAACACAAACAATGAAAAATGGCTACTAACAACGGTTTCAAGAAATCAAAAACTTACTCTTGAATTGAAAAAAGCTTGAATCTTTCCTCCACTTTGTCAGCAATTGAGAAAGAGCAACACACAAACAGAACAAAGTAGTCTTTTCTTCTTGCAAAATGTGCTATAAAATGCACACCACACCCACTAGCATATTAAGCTTTCATCACGTACTATGATTTTTTTTTGAAGAAATCCAAAAAAGAATGAGACATAAATAGGCCCATTTAATGACAAATACTAATTTGGTTTTGGTATTAAAGAGTTTGACTAATGAATAACAAGTTGAAAACATCAAGGCTTGCACGTTTGAGTGCACAAGAACATGTATTATGCAAAAGTCCACCTGTTTTGGAAGCCAAAAATCTCTTTCTAATCAATACCAGTTTAGTGGGTCCCCCTCTCAGCAAACATTTGTTGTTTGGTCTTCCTTTTCCATAATGCTGCAACTCATAATGTTGTCTCCTTTGGGTCAATGTGAAACAATTGCTGAAGGCATTTTAATGGAGTGTTTAAAATGTAAGGTTTTTTAAATTTGGGTATTTTAAAAGATTTTATAGCCTAAAAAGTAATTTTAATGATCTTCAGTCTCAATTTTTGTCAACAAGTTTTTATTTTCTTTCACAAATTAATTGACGAAAATGGAGTCTGATACTCTATTTTGACTTAAAAAATAACAAAAGTGGTGAATCCTACATATATTTAAATCATTAAAGTTTTTTTTTTGAGCCATAAATTCTCTAAAAATATTCAAATTTAAAAAGTCTTACATTTTAAAAATTCTATTGAGGGTAGCCTAAATTGGCCATAGTGGAAGTGATGATCCTCTTCATCTGCCATGTTTATGCAGACTCTTCATTTACCTTGTTTACTATCTCAAAGTGTATTTGATCCTTCTTTAAATACAATATAGAGTGAAAGTCTTATATATCGGTTTTTTTTTATACAAACCTTTTAATTTAGAGTGAACTTAATTTTTCTCCAAATTCAATGTATAATCAGAACTTTATGCATCATCTTTTATTTGCACCATTTATTTACAATTTAGAATGTATATATCATACTAAATACCATGTAAATCTGAAATGATCTTTTATCGGGCTCTTTTTTTATTATAATTTAAAAAGTAGATTGTATTATCTTCCTTTTCCTTGGAAAAAAGAAAAAAAGATTTGCATAAAATGCACATGCAATGAAAAAGAATTCGTATAAATTAGAAAGTACTATACTACTATTTGCACAAGAAGCACATATAATGAGACTATATCATTATATTATAACCAACGCTACAAGTGAGATAATTGAACTTGGGATCTTCTAATTTCAAATTCTTGGCCTTGAGCCCTAATTTTGTTATATGAAAGTTGGATTTTCCTGAATTTAGACCACAAAATCTACAATTAAGATTTCTAATATAAGAATTTTCGATTCAAAAGCAATGACACTAACAACTTACAAATTGGAAGGGAAAAAAAGTAATACAAACTTGAGATACTGGTGTGACACTAATCGTTCTAGCACTCAAAATATGAGTTCATAAAGAAATAGAGCAAGGGAGGGTGAGAATATAGATTGACCCAAGATGATACCTCCAAGACTGCTAAGAGGACAAAGTTAGGGTCTTTGAATGGCTAGAGGACAAAATTATTACTTGAGTATTTAAAACCAAAAATGAGAACCGTGCATATTTTCATTTCTTATGTATAATTCAATGATCTGGTAAATAAGATTTTTCTTTTTTTAAAACAGAAAAAAAAAAAAAACATCTCGTTCTTACCGAACATTTCTGAAAAATACTCATTTTTTTATATTATATTTTTAACAACGATCCAAAATTGTCAGCATCTTAGAGCAAGACCAACAGACTCCTTATCTCAGCTTCTCAGAGGATTCTAGTTACTCGAGTTCTTAATCTGCTTTGCATTTTTTTCCTTTTTTTTTTTCACGTTCACATGGCAGTAACAAGGTCTAACATCTAGCATATCAGTTTTTCAGTGTAAGATATGCCTAGTAGCTTACTGTGAGTGTGGAACCTCACTCAGGTTAACCACAATCCATGGAAATTAGAGAATAGATAAAATGAGAATACAGAAAACTTGCCCACAAACTTTCCATTGATGGTTTTCACCCTTTTTGTTTGTTGGAGAACATGATGGCATGGCTAATTAGGCATCTTAATCCAACTAGCATTGTCAATGCCATAGGATCTACTAGCATTTGCAAGAAGTAGAGCATATTTCTCATGTTTTAAACTATGGCAAAAGCAGAAATGTTGAATTTGAAAAGAATCTTGTTGTCACGTCCCATGGTTTAGAATCTCAGACCCACAAGTGAGACTAATGTCATAAGTTTAAAAATAATTATTTAAGCTTCTAGTCCAGTCGTCCAAAATAGTTAATCCAAGTTATTACTTAAACTCACAACACTCACTTAACATATCTCTCACTAATGTGGGGACATTACAAGCACTGCTGGTTGAGGATTTGATATTCTCAGGAGCACAAACACTTGGGACCAACTAATTAGTGCAGGACTTTAGAAGTGGCTCGTACAAGCTTAAGACATAGCTTCCACCACCTTCTTGGTGTAGCACTTCAGGCTAGTGATAGGTTCTAATCCCATCCTACAACATTCTTGATGTAGTACTTTGCCCGCACAATATTTAGTTCTCACATCTAGCTAGTAGCAGGCTTTGATACCATCCCGTCACACCTAAAACCCGCAAGCAAGACTAGTGTCATAGAATTAGTACGTGAGCCTCAATCCACTAATTAAACAAACTGGTTAATCCAATTTATTACTTAAAGGTGAAAACATGAATTTATTAAATCATTCACTTAACATGTCTCCCACCGACCTGAAATATTACACTTGTTTCACAATACGGTTTGGCCACCAAATCATATTTGCAAGCCTAACGTGATGTTAAAGACAAATTTGGTAACCCAAACTGCATTAGCATTTGATTAGCCAAACATGAGATTCAGTGCTTTGGAAGAAGTTACAATGAGTAGCTTTTGCCAATGTAGTTCTCTGCATTTTCTTTTAAGGCACATAATATTCTCTAATAACAAATAAGACAGGATCATAGACCAACATAGGACACATAATAACAAATAACAAATAATAGTCTCTGTCTCCATATGCAAATAAGATAGAAGAAATTAAAGAAGAGCAACAAATGGCTTTTAATACATAGTTTCTTATTGTATTCAATAGAAGTATTTGCATAGAGATGAGAAACATAGTACACAACCTTACATAGGACCTGAAATAATTATGAAGGATGGGATTAAAGATTAAAGAATGAAGCAAATCTCCATTTGAGCAACAACAGTTTTATTAGATCTTCGTACAAATCAAACCAAACCAAGTCTTATTTCACAAAGTCGGGAGTAAAAAATCCTCGTACAACACAGAGAAGGTATATTACCAAAGCCTTAAATAATCTAGCAGAGAATGCCAACCTTACCACCCAATTACAGCACGAAGAATGCCAATTGGACTACCATTTAGCAATGCCTTCAGAAATTGTAGTTTCCAAGTTGTATAGGGTGGGTACCTTGCTGCAGCATCCCCAATAAAACTTCTGTGCAAAACTGCCTTCTTGTGACTAAAAGCATCAAAAGAGAACTTCCCATGGTATGCGCCCATCCCGCTTTCCCCAACTCCTCCAAAGGGTAAAGAGGAGACAGCCAGCTGCAGCAAAAGTTAAAACTATGTGATTTCATATATATCAATTCAGAGAGATATAACACTGCTAAAAACTGCACATTATCATATAAAGTGTCAATTACTTGTCCGCTCAAAGCTAAACAAGGGTCCTAAACGGGGTAATCTGCTATAGGCCTAACATCTGGCGGCATTACCATAAAGGTGGCTATCCTTGAATTCAAATTCCTAACCTTTACTTTGTCCTGCCAGAGTATTTCATCCATGCACCAGCAATAATAGTCAAGAGCATAGAATAACAGTATGATGTACATTTAAGCATGAATGGAATCAGAAGATAAAGAAAAATAGAAGAGCAGTATAGAGTACTCAAAATTTATCATGCTCTTACAGGACAAAGATACGATGATCATGAACCCCTACCAACACAAAAATATAAAAGATAAACATTCTGCGTTGATTCAATAACAAAGATACGGGATGAATAATGAATTATTTACAAAAGTTTTTCAAACATAAAATCCTTCAAATTTTCTAACTTGTGCAACTAACAAGAAAAAATTCTATAAAATTTCATAGGGAAACTAAAGGGCTTTAATCTGTTGTGGTGAGGGGAGGGGGGCTTGCATGATACAATACCCCCGGGCACAAAATTCCTAATTGATATCTGTCATATTTAACGTCAAAATTTAGTAAGGATGTTGATGGATGAATAATGCAAACATCCCATATTCAAATATAAACAAAGAGGTGCACTAATTAACTCAACCTTCAAAGTTCAAACTATAACCATGAGGCAGCATTGGAAATCTAATAAATGGCACATGGGTGAATTCAAATCATAGTTTCATGCATATAAAAGCTCTCCAGCATGAGTTCAGAAGATGAATTACATGTAGAGTAGTATCGTTGATGACCAGACCCCCAGCTGATACATTTCTTACAAACTCCTCCTTGAGCCTCTTGTCATTTGTGAATAAGTATGTTGCAAGCTGCTTCTCTCTAGAATTGATAAAATCAATACTGTCTTCGATTTTGTTGACCTATAAAAAGGAATTAAAAGAAAATATCAATCTTAAAAACCGCTCTAAATTATAACAAGAGAACGAAATGCTTGATAATCATTTTCCAATATGTCAGCGGATAAGTTAAATCCAACAAGTCTAGTCATACAGCTGCCTTCTAAAAGATAATGTTATAGATTTGGAACAAGCCATGAATAATTAAGATACAAGTTGAAAGAAATGCATTAACTTTCTTTTTTAATTCTAACAAAATTGGAAAAAACTAATAATGAAAAGCCATTTTAATGACAGAAAATATGAATTTCTATCAGAAGTTAATGACAGACAAATGGTACTGGCGGTGAATTAATTGATCTATCCGAAGTAACATCTGATCATTTGAAGATGTGGCCAAATGGAAACTTGATGTATGGTGCACCATGGAATTATTACCATTAGAATAGGAAGCAATGGGCCAAATATCTCCTCATTCATGATCAAAGAGTCTTCTGGGACATCCAGCAAAATAGTAGGTGCAATCTTTCTGCCACATGGGAAAAAAAATATCAATGCAGATAGCAACCCAAGTCTATTATGAAAGCAGAGAAAGAGGTGGAAAGCATGCAAGGGAACTTACAGGCTGTTCAAGTCCCTTTGACCTCCGTAGACTATCTTACCAGAAACCTTATCATCGTCCAGTAAATTTGTCAAACAGTGAAAGTGGTTGGAATTCACAATACGAGACAAGTTGCCTGATTTAAGTGGATCCTTCCCATAAAATCTATCTAACTCAGATTCCAAAGCATCTATCTGGAAAAAGGTGGCATCAAAAGAAAAGCAGATGGAGGAGATAAAGTCTGCTTATTGGAAGGCATAAGAAACTCTAATCTTCAGAATATGAAACTTTACCAACTTCGAAGCATAATCTTTTGTTGTAATAACGTAATCAGGAGAAACACAGGCTTGTCCATTATTACATGCCCGCTTGCCAGCAATAATTCTTCTTGCAGTTACCTATAAAACAAAACTTATTTTATCGTGCTAAGTGGAGATGATTGAAACTAGGGAGCAGTTGACAAGTTCAATAAGGAATTGTGCTAGGAAGGTGATCTCTACTTTAAGATTGATGTCTGAATCAACAACGACAGGTGATTTTCCACCAAGCTCCAAAACAACAGGCGTAAGATGCTTTGCTGCAGCAGCCAACACAATGCGCCCCACTTTTCCATTGCCTGAAAGATTATTTGTTGAATGTAAAACATAGTTAAGTATTTAGCTGGAACAGTTTGATGTTTACGATCAAAGCACACTGAATTATTATCTTGATTTATCATATCCAGAATCTCAATGATATTGTAAAAAGTAAAAACCAACTGCATCCAAAATAATGATATTATAAAACAGAAGAAAGGAAAGGAAATAAATCCAAACTCCAGATGTTTTAGAAAAGGAAGGGAGACAGAAAGATATGGCTTTGATAACCAGCTTTCTTCCAAAATATTATAGTGCATCATCACCTAACAGTACTCTTAAGATAACATCCACCAAGAGAATATCACTGATAAAAAATGGCGAGATAACTTATGGAAATTGTTTTTATGAACATCTCTCTAGACCTTTTCAACCTCAATCTTCCATCACTTCTCACGACAAAGAACATGTTATATTAAATCCCTACAAGATAAATGATTTGGTGTGGATTTCCTTGGAATTAGTATTACCACTTTTTCCGTAGATACTACCTAAAGATATAATCTAGAAACAGCATCAAATCCTGCAATCCTTGCTCTAATTAGATCTAAATTTTGTTTTCTTACTTTCTAGTCTATCTGTCACAGGAACATACACGATAACAGGAACCGAACTTTGATTGATATAAACTAACTCTTCAAGCAAAGTGAGGAAACACACAACTAACAGAATCTCCCTCCCTCTACAATTTGTTCATTAGTGAAGGGTTGAAAATTGCATAGAAACCGTTAAGGTAGCTCAATTGGTAAAGATCCTGAGAGTATACTCAAAGATCACCAGTTCAAGTCCCTTCAGGGCCACTGGAGGATTACCCGGCCGTTAACTTCGTTAACTTCAGGATCCATAGGATTAGTTGGGCAAATCTTGAATACCCACGGATTTCAAAAAAAAAAAAAAAATTGCATAGAGTACAGAAAGGATGACAAGTTTTTCCAAAGAAAGCAATTTTATCTTTTCAGAAACAAAGTTTACAACCATTTTAATTCCCCTGAAAGACAAAACTAAGACCACCTAGATTGGAAAGGAAGGAGATTGTAGGACTATGAAAACAAGCAAACAAGCATTCAGGATATACAACGACTAACCATACCAACTTGGAATATACAGAACCTATGTCAATCAATCAACTCTTTTCAGAACCTTTTCCGTGAAGAACAACTTGATTGAAAGAGCCATATTTTAAGTGAAATAACTCATCCTCTAACTTGAAACGTCTTCTCGTCTAGGACCCGGTTGGGACCTTCTTTTGTACATATTTTTGGTTGAGTTTAATATGATCTCTTTTACTTTCTTAGTGAAAAAAAAAAAAAAATCTTTTAACCAAAATAACTAAAACTCCATGTGGGGATCGACTCACAAATTCTCTTATCCATGATTGACCACATTGCCTTGCTGAGAAACTATTCTCTTGAATTTGTGATTGAAAATTATAAAGATATGCTCTCCAGACATATAAAATACGAGGCAAAACATATATTTTTTTTTTTGCTCGATTAGCAAAGAGGAAGTTTCATTGCAACAAAACAAATACATAGGAGTATATATGCTCATTGGATAAAATATAAACAGATTTATATTTACAGACTGTTTGGAACAAATGAATTCTATAAAATTTTGTGAAATTCATTTGTAAATTTAATTTTTTTTGTTTGGTTGCACCTTTTTAAAAAGTTACAAATTCAGGATTTGTAATTCTTGGATTTGCACAAGCCTTATTCAAATCCGAGCTCAAGAGTTGGAATTTGTAAATCCACATTTTCTAATTCGGCTGCTAATTCTTTGAGGACAAAACTACCCTTAAGTTTAAGTTATTGACTTTGCTAGGAATAGTAAAAAAATAAAAAAAAAAAACAAAAAAAAAAACAAATGTCTTCCCCCACTCTTATCTCTTTCATGGTAACAAAAAGAAAAAAACTCAATATATTTCATTCACTCCTCTTTATTCGTTTAATCTTCTTTATAAATTTATTCATGGTTTTTCTTTTGGGCAATATGTATTCTTGTAAAATAATTTCTAGTTATCACATGCTAATCTTAATATAATCAATATATGTCAATCATAATAAATACTAGATAATGCTTTTATATATGACAACCACGCTAAAAAGATTAGTATCGTGTTTGTCGTGACTTTGCCGTGGCCGTGTATATGTGTATAGTTGAACTTGAAGTTATTTATTCATGTTAAATTTATGGGTGAACTTAAAATTATTATAATTATTTTGTAATGTTTATATTTTTTGAAAATATTTCTTTGCTTTTTTTTTTTGGATTTTTATAATAGTACCAGGAATCAATAATTGGTTAAAAAGATAACAGTTATATGATAGTCTAATTACAATTGAATAAAAAAAGGATATTTAAGTTAAAATACATCTATTAATTCTAATTTCACATGTGTTCCAAACACAATTTAGATTTACAAATAACATAATTGACTTAATTTTATTTTACATTTCCATACAAGAGAATTCATTTGTAAATGAATTCTTCACGGAATTCATTTATAAATGAAATGAATTCCACACACGAATTGCTTCCAAACACTATGTTATAGAGAAAATAATATGTGCGTTGATTGACTTGTAAATTTTGAAATGAATCAGCTATCATTTCAAAAGTTTGACTTTTGAATCTTTCACTAGATATGTTGATGAATCAAAAGGTGCTTCAAGCTTGTAGAACTATCTTATAATAGTCGATTCTAAGCCTTCGATCAACCAAAAAATAATAAAAAATAAAGTCATAAGTGCCAGTATTGGGGTGTTGGACTTGTTCCAAGATCCATAACTTATTGTTTGGAATGCTTGTAGCCTTGTAGGCACAAACTATTATATATTTACCTCGTGTTTGTTTGTACTTCCTCCCTCTCTATCTCGCATTCGTATTGGTCATTGCTGCTTCCTTGATACGGAACAAATGTTAGCGTAGCACCACCACCATAGCGTGAGGGAAACGTTCAAGAGAGTACAAAACTATATTTTCCACTCAATAAAATCAGACGAAAAATTTATATAAATTTTTATAATAGAAAAAAAAGAAGTGTGAAAGAGTAATATATAAACTCGTTGTTGGTCCCCGAATGGATCAATCTTGTGCTTTCCAGATGTTTCTTTTCCTCCTTTTCTTTTTAAGGTGTGATAGTACGTCTCGTAAGGAATAATATTTACATTATTATCAGTCCTTAAATGTGCCATTGCATCAAGCTTTGGAATATGTCCTACGCAGAAAGCATGCAGCAATACTCACGCACTGAAATATAGGCGAATTATTCCTTTTTAATTGCTTAATCAAGGGTAGAATTTGGTATACTTGTTAGTCCTTTTTTTCTTTTGGTACCATGCTTGTTAGTATTTATGTTCAGGGGTCTACTTATATTCAATGGGATTTATCCCTCCCATTCTGTAGGCTCAAGAACTAGATGCTGATGAAACTACTACTTTTAACGAGTCGATTCCTATTACAGACAGGTGGCAGCATCCCATGCAGAGTTTAATCGTTAGAAGTATATATTATATGCAAATTCCTTGGGATCTATAGAGATGCACTATCGGTACTTAAGCCACTGTAGTGCAAACCAGAAAGACTTTCGATTATCGCGCTATATAAAAATATGAACATCTAAGTTATCGTCATCTTAGTGCAAACATACAGCATAGTAATAAGAATCCCACATTTATATAAATGCCCGAAAACACAACTTCTCTAACTGGAAATACCAAAATGCTACTTCGGCTTAGATTTGATACTGAATCATACCACAAAATATTTGCAATACTCCGTGCCATCCCTTCTGGAATTGACCTCAGAAGTACTAGGTAAACTTCTTTGTTGCCTTTCAGAAAACAAAGTCACCATTTGGCTAATTTGTACCTCTAAATTTCTAATTTGCACAGATTGGTTCTGGAGAGCAGTCCTAGTTTCATTCATGAACTGAGTTTGGGAGTTAACCAACTGCGTCTGCAAGGTCACCAATTGAGCCATTACTTCCTCTAAATTCACCTTATTCTCTGGTGATGGGTTGTTTTGTTCAGGCAGCAACACATTCTGAGTATTTCTGTATGACAAATTTGGGTGATAACGCAATGCTGGATTATATCTGTTGGGATAAGTATTGTGTTGCTGCAAAATAACACAACAGGATATATTAATATCAACTCCATGAACAGATTGAAGAAACTATGACAGTCAGACCTGTTGGAGAAGCAGCAAAATTAAACCTCACAACTTTTAGCTGGAAACAAGCTCTTTGACTTGAGATGAATTTTGAATTTCATACATGTTTCAAATAATTCAACAATTATCCCCTCAATATAGCAATTGCTTCATACAAGAATCCCATCTTAACAAAATTGAAACCATAAAGCTTGCAGATAAGTGAACATCCTAAGAATGAATTATTTTATTACAAGTGGTTACACGACTAGCAATAGTGAAATAAACACGTAATGATCCCGAGACTCCATTTCTCAGCTCTTCCTTTCAATGCCCAATTATTACAACATTCACCCTTCTTCTTCTCATAAAGCATCACTCATCAACGCATACCTGTAACCAACTTGCTGGTTAACTATTTCCAACTCCCATTTATTAAGCTTTTCATTGATCCTTTATGCGAATAAAGTATTGTTCTCTCCATGCCATGACTACAGGATTGGTCGCAGTCGAGCTAAAGGGGTGCGGGAAACAACTCTATCCAGCATCTACACAAAGACATGCCTATTCAGGAACAATGCCCTTTGAAACTAGTCCAAGAAATCATGCTAGTATATTATAATTTAGCAAGACATCATAAAAGATTCAGAACTAAAATAGCACAAGAGTCTGTAGCCTTTAGAGGTCAACTAACTTATCAACATCAACACCTTATCAAATGTATATCACTAGTACGACGACATGGTCATATTTAATTGGCCGCAAATCTTTCATCTGATTTTATCGAAGAAATCAGCAAGAAGACTATATTAAGAACAAGGTTCAGAATTGCAATTAAGGGAGGTTAGAACTACAATTTAGTACCACTTTTTTTTTTTTGTTAATGAAAGGTGGTGAATCTCCTCCCCCACCCCCGACTATCAAACATTGGCTTCCCCAAGCCAAGGTGATAACCCTTAACATTGGGCTATCCCTTGATCCCCAACAATTTAGAAACACTTATAGAAGTCTGAAACAAAGACGACTCGACATGCACGTTTACTTAACAAAGTCCAACAAAGTGATGCTTCTTCCACCAAAGATTAACTGTGCAAATTAAACTCACAGCAAGGTGAAGCTCTGGGTGATAAGGTGTAATAAATCCTCAGTTTTCGTTTCCAGACGTAAAAAAATTTGACAAGTGAAAGTGAAGAGCATAATAGGAATCAAAGGAAAGATGCAACTAGCCATAACAATAGCATAAATCCACATCAATCTTGGCAAGAGCAACAAAAGACTGTATTTCATAAATGAAATGACAAGACTAGACACATTAACCTTTGGTCTTTTCCATGATCCAAATCCATGAAGGAGATTTTACGACCATTACATAAAACATACATACATACACTTCAAGTAACCTAATGCAGTTGTGTATTTGAATTACCTACAACTACCTATATAAATGGTAAATAAAAAGGATTGCACTTGTAAGATACAAACAAACAAAGTCAGATTGTTGTTTCCCTTAATATATTGGATCTGAATAGTAGCTGCGGGACTTCCATTTACCCTTGAAATCTTGGGAATGAGAACGATGGAAGACTGAGATATCAGAAATTGAGAAGCCCCTAGTGCTCAGTGCCGAAGACACAACTTGCAATGGTGTGTAGAATGCACACATTACATCATTGCATTTTAGCCTCAAGGTGCAACTATTGATATCAAAGTAAAAGCAGTATCACTTAAATAACAGTGTTCCAATACCTTATGACCAAGTCAGAATCAAGTTGATTAAGATTCCAAAACAACTGATAAAAGGAGAAAACAAGCAAACTGTGATCTCAAGGTCCCACCAAGTGGGATTAAGAAACAATCAAACACTAAAGCTGCAATGTTATTAGTATAGCAGAGAGGAGAATTGGATGCTCCAACATGGCTACCTATTCGGCAAAAGTTCAAACTAACATTAATAAGAAACCAAAGTACCGGAAGAAGATAAAAAGGGAAAGGGGGCACTAGAAACTATGTAAATACTTGTAGCTTCTTAACAATGCCCAAATCCATAAGGGAACATTAAGGTAATAAATATAGCAGGAATAGGCAATGAGAAAATTGCATAGAAAGAGTTTAATAAAACACACAGAGGAACTCCTCTAAGCATCACCAATAATGTTTGAAAGAGTCCACGAAAATTCAAATCTCAGGAAAGATAGAAGTAGATTCTGATTGCTATACCTTGGTATTCTCCTTCCCCTTGTTAGGTTTAGGTCGGCACAGTTCGACCTCAGGGTTCTTCCGTATTCCCACGCAAACTCTAGCCTGGAATATTTCCAGAGGGCCGTCACCGTCACCGTCGCCGTCACCAGCAGCTTGATGGTCTTTGACTTGGAAAGTTATGTAATACATAATACCAGCCCTATATTCTTCATTCACTCTCTCAACATCGACAACTTCATACCCCTTTTCCTACCATTGCCAAATCAACAAAGGAACCGGATAATATAAATAAATAAACAAATTTAAAAAGGAAAAAAAAAAAGGAATAAAGAAAAACAAATCTTACGTGTTAGCTATTATACTCGGAGATAGCCATCACACAAATCTTACGTGTTTGCTATTATACTCGGAGATAGCCATCACACATAGCTGAAAAATCTTCTCGAACGTTTCGGGGGACTCCTTGAAACCTTCAACTGGGTGCATTCGCGAAAAACAAGTCCCCTTGGATAACAATCAACGTCGAAGCCCTACAAAATTATTATAAGAATTAATTAATACCTACAAATAATTATTCCAAAACAAACAAATAAATAAAATTGTAACACAAGTAATTACGTACATCGCTTTCTCTAATTTGATTAATGTATCTAACCCACAATGCTGGATCCACTCGCCTATTATCAAGAAATGCAGCATTATAGGGAATCAAAGCTTCACCACAGGGAACACGAGGTACATCACCAGGACCAACATCATACCCAAGCGAGTATCTTGAATTTGACCCCTCGCGTTTCATCTTTGAAGTAGTAGGTTTTTCAGAAGTAAGGAAATCCAACTTTGGCGCCGTAGCATAGAAACTCGTCTTGGCGAAACCCTACTTTCTTTAGCTTTTACTTTGTGTTGTAAAATTATGAAGAAACTAGAAGAGACGATGGAAGATAAAAATTTCTTATTAATATTGATGTGTAGTATTTCGATATACACTGTCCAATTTGTAGAAAAATATGACTTGTCTGTCTTCTAAGTAATCTCTAAAACGCTTTGGCCCTTATAAACTTGGTCTTGGGCTCCAAAACTTCATAGGCTGAGAAATGAATATCCATATATAGTTGGGCCCTTTTTTCTTTTTTATTAAGCAAAGAATTCAAATACGCATTATAAGTTTTAGTGTGCGATATTATGTACATGGTTGATAATTTGCATCTTTTGATTTGGTACGTTATCTAGTTTGGGCTATTTATATTCAATTTTAATTATTTTGTAATATTAGATGGTACATTATAGTAATAATTTTTATTTTACTTTTTAATGTACAAGGATAACTAAATTTAAAAGTACGCTATTAAATCTATCAATTTCTTCTCTCGCTTATTGAGTAATTGTAAGGTTCTAGAAAGTAATAAGGACTAATTTGATAATTTCGAAACAATTAGGCTAACTTGAAAAAGTTACGTAACAATGGAGACCATGTTAGATTAATCACTATAATATTCTAAAATGCGAAAATAAACTTTAGAGGATCGAAATTCTTGTACTGTTGTTAGCCATAGTAAGATTATGCAAAAGAGATACTGACTTCCTTGTTATTTCTGTCTCTAATTGGCACTAACTATAAGGATGAGAAAATAGTATATATTATATATAATCAAGTCTTGCAAGAAGCACACTAATTCTACATACATTTGGTGCCCTTTTATAAAGGAGATAAGAGGGTTAAGAGTCACTTCATTTATGCCATAATCAATATCCAAGAAATAGAAGTTTTCTTACTTTAATTATAGAATGAAGTGGGCTCTTGAGTTGATAAAACTTAGGCATGATAAGGTGGAGTGGTATAACTTTGTTTGGTTAAAACATGCTTTACCAAAGCATTCTCTTTGTGTTTGGCTTTGTTGGTTGGATCAGTGGCCGACTAAAATGAGATTGTTGAGTTAGGGCATTCCTATTGACCCGAATTGTAGTCTCTGTTGTGGGTATATCGAGGATAGGGACCATCTTTTTAGAGGATGCTTTTTTTCTCGCATAATTTGGGCTAAAGGATGGAGCTTGTGCATGTTGAGGAAGGAGTTTAGATGCTTGAATGATATTGAAGTTGTTTTTGGGGGCATTTATCTTTCATATATGGTAGGAGCGGAATAGGCATATTCATCATGATAATGCCCTCAATGAAGACCAGATTTTTCAAAACATTCTTTTTGACGTTAGAATCAAATTGTATAAAGTTAGGAATGGTAAATATTCGCTTTTGGACCAGGTCATTTGTCGAGCCTGAAATATAGATGATCTTACTTTTTGATAATTGTAACTCAAAATATGTAAATATTTTTGCGTAGTAATAATATACCCGCTTACTTTTAGCCAAAAATTTAGGGTGAAGTGCACCACACCCCCTTATACTTTAGCGAAAGTGCACAACACCCCCCTATAGTTCAAAAACTCCCTGAACTAGTCCCTATATTTTTTAAAAGTGCACAACACCCCCCTACAGTTATAAAATCCGTCATATTTAACGGATTTTGTAAAAAAGACGTAAATACCCTCATTTTTTTTTTCATCTCTCTCTTTTTGTCATTTCCTCTTTTGTTTAGACCAAAAAAAAAATTGGTAATTTGGTCAATTCATATAATTATTTAATGAATAAATTCGTTAAAAATCAAAAAAAAATCTCACTTAACGCATGTGAAATACACTCTCCGTTAAATTTAACGGATTTTTTAACGGTAGGGGGGTGTTGTGCACTTTTGAAAAACTACAAGGACTAACTCAGGGAGTTTTTAAACTATAGGGGAGTGTTGTGCACTTTCGCTAAAGTACAAGGGGGTCTGATGCACTTCACCCAAAATATATGCGATGAAAGGTAAATTACAACAATGGACTCCATTGTCCTCCCCCTTTTCCTAATTTAGCGTAAAGTACGTACATGCTAGTAATAAGAGAGGGAAGAAGATTGCAGCCCACGCTCGACATCAATTTTGTTAAGAAGACGCCATTAAATATATAAAGAGATGAGCATCTAAGTTATCATCATCTTAGTGCAAACATACAGCATAGTAATAAGAGCTAAGTGGGTGCAGTTTTAGATTACGACTATGCAGGGCCTAATTGGAAGCATGATCCAAGAGGAAGAAGATCTGTTGGTGGTGGCGGCACCAAAAAAACAAAAAATGAACTTCAACTGTTCTGTTTATGGAGTATTTAGACGTTTCTAAGTATGACTGAAGTGAATCTCAACTTTGGGCACCGAGATTAATAAAGCATCGGAATCCGTTTGGACTTAAGGATTTTTTGTCATGAGAAAGCACTATTCTGACCATTCTGCATATTTCAATGCTTATTTATCGAAATTGAACTAAGAAAATTGATACACCATACTTGGATATAGGAGAATAGTATGCGCCAACCCCTCTCACGTGAAAGAAGATAATTAATTGCACCATCAAAAAGTAATTTTGAATTTGTGAATTTAAATTACAGTTAATTACGGATTTAGTCACTATTGATACCATCTATTCTTAAATTTTATTATTTTAAATTGTCCCACTATTAAAAACTTGATTAAACTTAATAAAAATTTATAAAATAACTAATTGCCCTTATATACTAATGATCCCTAATGTTACCATAAATCTTCAAGTTGATCCTCCTTAATCAAAAGTAATAAATTTAATCTTTATTATTTTAAAAAGTTAGTTCAATAGATCCCCGTATAAAATTAAAAAAACACACACACTAAGTGGATGGAGGTGAAGGAGAAAAAGAAAGACTCTTGATATTATCTTAAATATTATATAAAACAATAGAGATAGGTGGGACCATCCATTTTCAAACTTCCAATGGGTGATTTTAGAGTTGTTTTTTAAGGTAATTAAACGTTTAAAGTGGATCACTAACATTCATGATAACATTAGTTTTCCTTATTTCTTCTTCATTTTTGTACAGGCATTTTGAGGCTATTGACGCAAGATTTCTTCGTGCATCATTTAGTGCTTTTGTCGATGTGCTTACACTTGCTACAAAGACGATAGAAGAATTTGGTCAAGGGATGAAATTGTGATGTCCAATGTGCAATTCTTGAAATTAAGTGGATCACTAATTATTTCTTATTGAACAAAAGATTTTTCCATTGCTCGAGTTGTATTAGGCTTCAGTTTTGAGCTTTTATCATTACTTGTAATCTGTTTTATCAATTTATATCCGAACAATTGCCTTGTGGGCCATATTGAAATTGAATATTGATTGCTACATGAGGTTATAAATGAACTGCAACTGCCCCCTGTGATGTAATGAATTAACATTTTATCCCCCGATGGTATTTCAATTATCTCATAAATTATTTGTGCTTTCAGAATGTTGCAAATATCCCTTTGTTGTTAGTTGATCCTTCGCGTGCATCTCGTTCACTTTGTGACTTTAGGTTGTTGACGTATGTGGCCATGACAACAAGGGTTATGTACAATGTTTTAAGAAATATGTGAGTTTGATGAGATTAATTCGGTAAAACAAAGACGATATCGTGTGTTTTATGTAATTATAATAATACAATAAAATGGAGCATTATGTATTTTAAATGAAAAATACATTCGGATATTGTTTATTTTGTGTAATTATAAAAGTACAATAAAAGGTATCTAGCTTGTTATGAAAAGTATAGAGGTATTGTGCTTATTTAAAGAAGAGCATTATTGTTATTTCATCTTTTCCGTTAACAGATTTAAGGTCTAGGTGAGTATGTCACCTTTGAAAAAACGTGAGTGGTTTATAAGATAATTGTGATAACACTAGGAATAGAGTGCTAATTCAGTAAACTACAAGGAGTTATGCATTTTTCCCGTCTCGCTACAATGCAGCTTGGGGAAAGGAAATTTCAGCTATTGCTCAACTTATTCAGTTTCTTGATCACCATTCAACCTGATAAAATAACATAGATTAAATCAAATCTTGTCTTATTAGATGATAAATCTAATAATGTCACTTATTCTTGTTGAGAGTCATTTTCCCTATTAATTCTATACAAACAAAGTCTCGTCTATTTACCAAAAAAAAAAAAATCATCTAAATATATTCATCATCACTTAACCTAATACTACATATTAAGTACCTCATCATTCAAGTGTTCGTTTCCTCAATAAGAATACAAGTACATTAATTGCAATTATTATAATTTTCAGCACAAGGTCAAGGAAGATTTAACTAATACCCGTAAGTCAGACAAGGAAAGAAGATGAAATCAACTTTTTTTGTATAGAAAATCAACTAATACTCGTAAAATTGCTTCTTTTTCATCAATTCTACAATAAGATAATAAGAAGATAGCAAAACAGGTATAATAAGAAAATATATTAAAAGGTGATCTTGGTGATCTCGCATCTTCTAGGACCTCTTCTCTTCTTGTTTCCTTGATAAGTATTCTATGTGTATTCATCTAAGAAAGTATATAGCATTTCATCTTTCTTCGACTTGCGTCGGCTGAGTAAGGCCTTAAGAAGACGTTTACTCTTGCTGGGACTTTGTTCAATATCTTTCGGGTTTACTCTTTCAGCAGGGAATCGCATTGAAGCTGATTTTTGAGGCTGTGAAGGATACTGGAAAAACGAAAAATGAAAAACCAGTTGAGGAACATAACATTGGATATACTCAAAAGACAAACATTAGCAAATGTTAGGACTGTGAATAGAGAAGGAAGGGCGAATTCGAGCAAGTTTTCTCAAAACAGTTGATTAGAAAAAAATATACCATTTTGCTACTTTAGAGCGTTAAGGAAGAGGGGGTACTGCTACCTGTTGTCTTCCAAATGAAGGATTTGGAGTGGCAGGCCGACTGCAGTGTGGGGTGGATGGCTGGGAACTTTTAGGAGTGATTGGCCGACTAGCAAAGGATCCAGAGCGCAAAAGAGGAAACCGGTGAGGTGAAATTGTTCGCTTGTCTGATTCATCAACAGCAAGGAAGCAACAATGTAAGAAAAGAAATGACTTACAAAACCTCAAAAGTAGTAAAAATAGAAGATGATATGTTGAAGAGGACAAAGTAGCTCTAAAATACAAAATGTCGATAAGAAACAAACCTGATTCTCTTTTAGGCATAGTAGCAGACAATGTAAATTTTCCAGGTTTCTGAGATGGTTGAGGTGTGGGTGATGGTGACCGCATTTTCTGCAAAGTGCAGAAGTATTCATGCTTTAGTAAATGGAGAATTATAATTCGATAAGCCAAATAACAGGCTGGAAAAAGATTTACCCAACCATAGGTGATGGCGTTTCTCTAATTGTAGCTCGAACAGAAAACAAACAGCTCATAATTACTGTTGTCTTAATTGAAAGCACTTTGACAAAAAAAAAATTTATATTATAAGAGAGACATGCTACCATTTCTAAATTGATGCCAGTCATCTACAGCATCTAACTTGGATCCAAGGTACTTTGAATTTGTGCCATTTGCGCCACGCATTGTCTCTCCAACTAAACAAATAAGTAGAAGGTCGTAAATATATAATATTCATCTCTGTTACAGAAAGGGAACTAAATAATGAAGAGATGAGAAGAAAAAAGTTGATCAAGTGTAACCTGGCAATATATATCTTTTATGGTACTTAGGAGTATCGATCACCAGCGACTGCTGAGAAAGTCCCTCTTTATCAATATACTCCCGGCATGTCCGTAGTCTCTAAAATGCCATTTCAAACAGGAACAAGGATCCATAAGTGATATTTAGCCTCTCAAAAGTGTGCACAACAGTTACAGATGGCGAAATCGTAATGACATGTACACCATATAACAACATCCATGTTCGATGGTACTAGTATGACTTTTAAGAACTTTAACCAGCTAAACACACATCCAAATGACATAGCCATGTTCTTTGCTTTACTGAATATAGATCAATATGTGAGAAAAACTTGAGAGAGTCCCACATTGAATTGATGAAGCACTTTGTGCTTCCCTCTTTATGGTGGTTGAAGAAGGAATAAATAGTTATCTTGCCATTCCTATGTGAAGTTTTGAGCGTGTAGTGTCCCAGCTACAAAAATATAAGCAAGTCTAGTATCCAGGTATCTTCTGATGAGGGAGCAGGACAACATACGCGTGCTTTGTATAAAGTATTTCTCTTAAGATCATCTCCCAATATCATTCTAAAGTAGTAATAGATAAATGCTATTTCTTGTATATTCTTGCATAAGTTGTTATTTCTTTCATATATCTCATTTGACAGAAGTACTCTAGAAAAGATCTAGACCTTGTTATTATTACTGGAGCTGTAGATTACCTGCTCAATGCAAGATATCCGAAGCTCTGTTTCAGCAACTTCACCTACCTTTTCGTCTAACAAATCATTGACCGTATATGTCACGGATCCCAAATGGTCCACTGTATTTACAAGAGCTTTGATGGCATAGTCTTTCAGAGTATTCATCACTCTGTACATTCAAGAAAATATCAGCTGAAGTATGAGAAGGAAAAAAAATTCCAATCTTTACATCTTCCCCAAAATCTTAAACATAACTCACATCTGTTTTTGGTCATCGTTGGTGTATGATAACTCAAAATACTCAGCTGCTGAGTACAATTGTTGCCTCAGATTTCTCAAATCCTGAAGAAAAAGAAAATATTTTTTTCCAAGACCACATCAGAATCTCATAGCCAAAAAGTTATTTTCATTAAGAGTAAGCATATGATATGAAAAATTAAAATAACCATCAACTCAGTACACAAGCAATATGAGTGAATAATTTCTAACCACCTGTACAGGTATCATCTTCGATTTTAGATCATTACACATGCTTCTCTCATGTTCAATAGGGTAAGCTTGGCCCCAAAAATCCGCAAATGCAGTTTCTGAACCAGATGATGGTATATGACATGAAGCGAACCGTAGATAGCTGTTTTTAAAAATCTAAAAAACTATTTCAACATCGATATTCAATTCAGGAAAAAAAAAATACCCTCCCAAAGGCATCTCTTCTAGTTTGTGCAGAAAAATGTACCAACCTTGGTAAATAAAGAGCTTCATCACTCAAACTAGATTATCTACTCTGTGTGTTTGGGACCGGTATATATAACTTTAAACTTAGAACTTGAGCACAAATTGTTCAGCCATCAAATCAATACTACTCCAAATTTGAACCTAAACTTCATGTTGCCAGATGCAGCTAGCGTCAAGAAAACTATACTAGATCTTTTTTGGTAAGTAAAGCCACTCGTACTAATTAAAAAACCCGACAATTACAAACTCAAACGAGGGAACAAACTCTCAAGCCAACCAGAAACACGAAACCTATACTATATCGAAAGAAAACAACAGGAAGTTAAACTGAAGCATATGACCTGAAGTGTACCTTAAGACTATCAGAGAAAAGAACACTCTGCTGCATCAAAACCTCATCGTAATTGGCTGGTTCTCAAGGGAGTGGCATTGAAGCCATTGTTGAACTTATTGTCTCCATCAAGAACTAAATAGTAGCCAGCAAGTCCTTATTCTGCAACAAACAAGTCCACAAGTATGAAAACAAAAGGACAATAATAAAAAAGCAAAGAGAAGTACAACTCATCTTGGGAAATTCTTAGATGGACTTAGACCACGGTCTCACTTGTGGTCTAAGTCCTCTAAGAATTGTAAAATCACCCTACAATTATACAAAATTCTACTTTTATATCTCTTCCTCCATCTCTCTTCCCCCGTCTCTCTTCCTTTATGTCAAACAACTTGACCACCATTCCTACCACCACCTTTACTTTCAACGACCACCCCCACCTTCACCTTCCACTATTTTCACCGCCACTTCCACCTCCATTTTTTAACCCAACAAATTGCTCGCTCCTTCCACCAAGCAAAAAAAAAAGAAGACAAAATTACACCTTTTCTTCTTCATCACTCCCATAACCACCATCCTTCCACCATTTTCACCACCTTCCTCCTTTCAACTCAACAAACCCACTACCCTTTCTCTACCTTTTCTTCTTATCACCCATTACCATTCCTTCACCATTTATTCTCTTTTTCATCTCCAACAAACCCAACACCCTTCCCTTACCATTTCCACCACCAACATTTTCTTCTTTCTCATCCCAGAAAGCTCATCATCCTTCACTTACCATTTCCACCATCATCTTTCATCTCCACAATTCTCCTTCTCTACCCCAAGATCCGTCAGTCCCAAACCCACAACCGTGCACACTCCACCTCGTCATTAAATCCTTCAAAAATCATCTAAGATCCAGGTAGAATCCATAATAAAACTGCAATAATGGTTGGAAAATGGTAAAGAATTAAATGGGTTTGATTAAGATGTTAGATCTTGCATTTTGGAGGTTGTATTTGAACTTAGAACAAGGATTTGATCTAAAAATCCATGAAATTGATGTAAAAAAAGTAAAGAATTAAACCTCGCCGAAATATTTTCCGGCAACTTTCTGATCATCGAAAAATGCTAAACAATGAGGGGCCATTTTATAAGAATTTCCCATTCTATCTTTTGTTTTGAGTGTTAGGAAAAGCAACTTATCAGAGACAAGTCCATCAGTTCAGACCAGACAAAGCCAATAAGAAAATCAAAGAAAATGCTTTTTCATCATTTATGCAACTATCCCAGAATAAACAAAATCAACAAAACTGAAATTTCACAACATTCAGAAAAGCTAATATTGTCTGAAACTTAGCCAATACACTTCTTATTCTCATTCACAAAAGCATACTCCTAGATAAAGCAAAATCAAACTTAATTCCTTAAAACCATAATAAAGTTGCAATCTTTCATAATCCCTCCAACCCCACCTCCCAAAAAAACAAAAAAAAGAAATAAAAAATGAAATGAGAAAAATGGGTTACTGAAAATGGCTTCAAAAATTCAACTTCAAAAAAAAGTTTGAATTTTCACAGTACCTTAAAGTTACTACATACTCTAACTTCGAAAATAAAAACACAAACAATAAAAAATGGTTACTAACAATGGTTTCAAGAAATCAAAAACTCACTGTCAAATTTATAAAAAAAAAGTTCAAATTTTTACAGTACATTAAAGCTATAATTTACTCTAGCTTCAAAAACAAAAACACAAACAATGAAAAATGACTACTAACAATGGTTTCATGAAATCAAAAACTTACTCTTGAATTGAAAAAAGCTTGAATCTTTCCTCCACTTTGTCAGCAATTGAGAAAGAGCAACACACAAACAGAACAAAGTAGTGTTTTCTTCTTGCAAAATGTGCTATAAAATGCATACCACACCCACTAGCATATTAAGCTCTCATCACGTACTATGATTTTTTTTTTTGAAGAAATCCAAAAAAGAATGAGACATAAATAGGCCCATTTAATGACAAATACTAATTTGGTTTTGGTATTAAAGAGTTTGACTAATGCATAACAAGAAAACATCAAGGCTTGCACGTTTGAGTGCACACGAACATTTATTATGTAAAGGTTAAATTCATTTTGTAACCCTATTTTTTGTATAAGTTGATATTTATTATTATTTAAACAAAAAAAAAAAAACTTATTTAGTAATTCTTATGTCAATATTTCGTTAACAATTAACAGAATTCATTACTGTTAATATTATTTGGACAAAAATACTACCGCTGACAACACCCCTTCTTCATCATCAACCCACTTCGACAAAAAAAAAAAAAAAATCATCCACACCCCCTTCACACACTATCACAAATACATGCATCGGTCATCGATGCCAAACACTAAACACACACGCACAGTTCCTCATCCTCTGTGGCTGCCACTTCCCCCCTTACCGCCACTGCTTTTCAAGAATAACAACCACCACCACTAACAGCTAACTGTTTACATATCTTTTTGCTCTCTTACTTGAAAACACTGGTTAATGGAGCCATTACACTATTTAGCAAGGTTGAAGCATGAGATAGGATTTGACTTCAAATTCGAAAAGATGAGATTTTTACATTACAAATCAGATCTTGACTTGCCTATAATTCAACTTTTGCTGCTGCCCTATATGAGCAAAGGGTGTTCTTAAGCTTGCATTAGATATATGTGGTGATACAGGTATATGTGGTGATACAGGTACTTTTGCAGCACAAATAAAACTGTAAAATGTGACTTGTGACTATTATGATTCTTGGTGCACCCTACAATGAGGCTGTTGCATTGAGGGGTTTGGTGGTTTTACAGGTGCCACTGTAGCATATTTAGGTTTTAGGGTAGGGCTCGATGTTGTAAGGGGGCTGGAGGTTAGTGTTGTAAGGGATGACGAGGGAATTCGGGACACAGATCTAGGGTTTGGAGTAAGGCTTAGTCGTGGAGTGAGGCAATGGGTTGGTTTATGATTTTCTTGTTAAGGGGTTAATTTGTCTTTACAAAAAATTCACAAGGGTAATTAAGTAATTGTGCTATTATTATTAACAGAAATCTAATTCTGTTAAAATTGACCAAAGTCAAGGGTTACTAAGTGATTTTTTTTTTTAAATGAAGAGTAATAAGTGCCACCTTATATAAATGATAGAGTTATAAAGTAAATTTAACCCTAAAATGCAAAAGTCCACCTGTTTTGGAAGCCAAAAATCTCTTTGTAATCATTACCATTTTAGTGGGTCCCCCCCTCAGCAAACATTTGTTGTTTGGTCTTCCTTTTCCGTAATGCTGCTACTCATAATATTGTCTCCTTTGGGTCAATGTGAAACAATTGCTAAATTGGCCTCGGTGGAAGTGATGATCCTCTTCATCTGCCCTGTTTATGCAGACTCTTCATTTACCTTGTTTACTATCTCAAATTGTATCTGATCCTTTAATATAGAGTGAAAGTCTTATATATTGGTCTTTTTTTTTTTGTCAAAGAGTGAAATATTATTAATAAAGCAAGAGTACTTCAATATTAGAGACATTATCTTTTAAAAGCTAAGAAAGGGAGATTGAGACATTTGATAATTAATCTATTAAAAAGTTTTTACAATGTAGTAATCCAATCAAATACTACATTAACTGATCTTATGATGTGTGGAGTCGAATGTCTTCCTTTTTTGAGAGTTCTGCATGGATATCTTCAAATTCAATGTATAATCATAACTTTATGCTTCATCTTTTATTTGCACCATTTATTTATAATTTAGAATGTATATATCATATAAATACCACGTAAATTTCTCAACTGTGTACAATATTGAGAATACGAAATTTCACGTGAAAAAAAATCACATTTTGCCATTTGATTTACTGATTTTACATTTTTTTTTATAGTTCTAGATACTGTTACACAATTTATAAGCAAATCAAATGGTGCATAATTATTTAAATTAAACTTAAGCAAAGAGAGTAAAGCCTCTGCACAAAACCCTACAACTGTCACATTTAACAAAGCCATCTTTTGACTTCTCAATTTTTAAAATGAAAGAGTGAATTTTCGAAATGTTTATGTACGTTAAAATATGTTAATTGATCCTTATTAATCTTGAGAGAAATATTCAAACAAGCCGGTAACCATGTAATTTACGAGATTCGCTTAGTGATGGAGCTTTGAAATATAAGTTATGTCTGTTTAGATGAGAGGTTTCAATTTGCCAATAAATTAATTTTATTAAAGGCAATTTTAATAGACAGAGAAAAATAATGTAACCCAAAATTTGAACGTCAAGTTCAAAAAAAAAAAAAAAATGGTGACTTGGTGACCATGTTGTGGGAGTGATGGACCCATAGTTTCAGAGCGCTTTACCTTTTCGAATCTTTGTTTTTTTGTTTTTTTTTTTGGGGTGAGGGAACTGGAGTTGAACCGTGATTATTGCGGTGAGCGTTGAAGAAAAGTTGGGTCTAATTGTTAATTAGCGCCGTGAATGACGGAGGGGTCCACTGAAGACTCAAATGATTGGCTCGTGCTCACCTCGAGCATTGACTGGGAATTGGGCTCAAAGAATCTACAACAATGGTCTTACTTAGGCTGAATCCGTTTTTTACATTGGGCACCAGTGGATGATGGGCCAATGAAGTATCCATGCTCTATAACATAGGCCCTATATCGTGGACTTTATTTTTTATTTTTGCTAAGTCCCTATATCATGGACTTGGTTGAGTGAGAAAGATATATTTTCTAAAGCTTTTTGCTTAACATCTATTTAATTTTTTGGTCCCTGAAACGTGATATGAGTATAGATTATAAATTAATTTTGTGAGTTCAAATAATAATTTAAGTTGATAATTTTAAGTTTACTTGATATTTAATTGGTGTAAAATAAAAATTTCAAACTTATAACACAAGTTTCAATTGCAAAGGTTTGTGATTATAAACATAAACATTCATCCTAGTAGATACGAAGGAACAAAAGTTTCACACATTTAACATTTTAATAGATAATGGATATTAGTAGGAGTATACTTTATACATATTTCTTGCATCAAAAGTGTGTTTGAACCAAAATGGAATATTTTTAAAGTTCGTAATGTTATGAGAGACACTAATAAGTTCTCCATTTTTTTTTTCTCCCCAATTTCTATAAGCATAATAAAGATGCATCCATATGAACACCTTTAATTTTAGAAAATGCGGTAAATATTTGCATGCATGCATATTCATAGGCATGTATATGCATACGTGTTTAACATTATAAGCATCAATGTCGCATTGGTAATGTAGCCCCCTTCTTTGATTAGTTTGTAATTGCTTACTAATTAATAAGTAGAGAGTACCGTAACTCCCATGATCGTGTGCACGAACTTCAATCAATCCTCACCCAATTTATAATAGTCTCTAGCCCTCTTCATTCTGTTCACCAACCAAAATCCAATTCTCTGAATGGAGAAGAACAATGAATATGACTGGTTGTGCGTACACGAACAACCACCTCAAGGGTAAGCAAATTAGGAGAATATTATTTTTATTATTGCTCTCTATCATGGGCCCTACTTCACCCTTCTCTATTTAATTATCAAATTCTTATCATATAAATGATTCGGTAAGAAAAGAACATGTTGCTATTCAAAGTAGGGATTAAGCATAGCTCGGGAGATAAAAAATATTATTCATTTTTTATTTTATTTTTTTATGAACAACTGGTTCCTTTATATATGGTACCCTTATTACTTTATGTGTAAAAGAGGGATTATTTCTTTGTAATGATATTCGTATGAATTATCAATTGAAGAAACAAACATTAACTGAGAAAAATCAGTTAGGAGAATTTTGTGAACAATTTGCTATGAATATGCCTAGTACCTCTAGGAATAAACCTAGAAAACGTAATAAAGAGAGACCTCATAAGATGGAATACTATCAGAAATATAAGTCTAATGCTTATAAAAAACAGGCAACTAGAAAACGCGCATGGCGTGAAAAAAAGGGTTATGTTCCCCAAAAGAAAATACCTACGTGTTATACATGTGGGAAAAAAGGCCATTATGCTAATAAATGTAGAATGAAAAAGAAGATTGATAGTCTTGATATTGATGAAAAGCTTAAAGAATTTTTAGCTAAAGTTTTATTAAATTCAGACAATGATAGATCTGACAGTGATAATACTGATACTGATACTAGTGAAACTAGTAGTAATAATTTACATGCTATTGAATCTGATGATTTGATTAGGTTTTCTGATAAAGAAAATAATACTAAATGCTGTAATAAATGTCAAAAAGATGATAGTGAATCTGATATTGATATTTATAAATTACAATCTCAATTTCAAGATATTGAGTTAAATGTGATAACTTCAAGTGATAAGATTGTTGATTTACTTGATAGTATTAGTGATACAAAGCTAAAAGCTAAAATCATTGATTGTTTTAATTCTAATCAAGAATTAAAATCTCCTATTATTCAGGATCCACAACCATATAGGTTTTCAGAATTGATAAATCAGTTGAATAAAAAACAGAATACTGTAGTTACTATTAATGACTTAAACAGAGAAGTAAAAATTTTGAAAGAAGAAATTAGAACTTTGAAACAGCAAAATGATATAATTGATCATCGTCTTGCTTTAATAGAAAAGGGGAAAATGAAAGAAGAAATTTCTCATTCTTTTTACATAGATGATCAACATAATCTACTAGCTAATCTTAAGTTAGTTACTTCACAAAAATGGCATGTTAAAATTAATCTTTTAATAGAAAAAGATTTTATTAAACGTGATCTAATTGCTTTAATTGATACTGGAGCAGATATTAATTGTATCCAGGAAGGGTTAATTCCTACAAAATATTTTGAGAAAACTACTCATACTATTTCTGCTGCAACTGGACAAAATTTGCATGTTTAATATAAACTGACTGACACCTATATTTGTCATGATAAGGTTTGTATACCTGCCACTTTTTTATTGGTTAAAAATTTGACTAATCAAGTTATACTTGGCACTCCTTTTATACAGGAAATTATGCCTCTTACGCATATAGATGCTAATGGAATAAAAGCTTCTTTTCAAGGAATGAATTTACATTTTCAGTTTATAACTGATCCCAAAATAAAATTTCTAAATCAAATTCAAGATTTACTTATTGCAAAAACTTCTCAATTAAATTTTATTCAAAAAGAAATCTCTTTTTATAACCTTGAAGAAAGATTAAAGAACTTAAAAGTTCAAGAAAAAATTAAATTAATTCAAGAACAATTTTCTGTTGAAATTTGTAATGATAATCCAAATGCTTTTTGGAATAGGAAAAGACATATTGTTACTCTTCCCTATGAGGAAGATTTTGTTGAAAAGAAAATATACCGACACAAGCTAGACCTTGTCAAATGAATTCTGAATATTTAGAATTATGTAAAAAAGAAATAAATTCTTTACTTGAGAAAAAATTAATCAGAGTTTCTCATTCTCCATGGAGTTGTACTGCCTTTTATATTCACAAACACTCGGAACAAGAAAGAGGTGTTCCTAGGCTTGTTATTAATTATAAACCTCTTAATAAGATTATCAAATGGATTAGGTATCCTATTCTTAATAACAAAGATCTTTTAGATAGATTGCATGATACTTTGACATTTTCAAAGTTTGATTTAAAATCAGGATATTGACAGATTCAAATTCATGAATCTGATAGATATAAAACTGCTTTTACTGTTCCAATTGGACATTATGAATGGAACGTTATGCCTTTTGGTCTGAAGAATGCTCCTTCAGAATTTCAACATATTATGAATGATATTTTTATTCCTTATAGTGAATTTATTATTGTTTATATTGATGATATTTTGGTATTTTCCAAAAACATTGAACAACATTTTAAACATTTGAATATTTTCAAAAATATTATTATACAAAGTGGTTTGGTTATATCTAGAACAAAAATGGTTCTTTGTCAAACAAAGATTAGATTTTTAGGTCATAATATTGAACAAGGAAAAATTATTCCTATAAATAGAAGTATTGAATTTGCTTCTAAATTTCCTGATGAAATTCTTGACAAGACTCAATTACAAAGATTTCTTGGTAGTTTAAATTATATTCTGCCTTATTATCAAAATCTTGCTTTTGATACAGCTATCTTATATGATAGATTAAAAAAATCCCCTTCTGTTTGGACAGAAGCTCATACAAATGCTGTTAGGTTAATAAAATCTAAAGTTGCTAGATTACCATGTCTTTCCCTAGCTAATCCTGCATGGGATAAGATTATTGAAACCGATGCTTCTGATATTGGTTTCGGTGGAATTTTAAAACAAATTCATCCTCAATCAAAACAAGAATTACTTGTTCGATTTCATTCTGGAAAATGGGGAAATAGTCAAAAAAATTATGCTACTATTGCAAAAGAAATTTTAGCAATTGTTAAATGTGTTTTAAAATTTCAAGATGATTTATATAATCAAAAATTTCTTATACGTACTGATTGTAGTGCTGCAAAATTTATGTTTAAGAAAGATTTTAAACATGATATTTCTAAACAAATGTTTGCTAGGTGGCAAGCTCATCTTGCTCCTTTTGATTTTGATATTTGTTATATCAAAGGGGATACAAATTCCCTACCTGATTTTCTTACCCGTGAATTTTTGCAGGATGCTCCCTACTAAAGGAAATTACTCTAACCCTCAAAGGGGTAGATGAAGAGGACGTGGTAAAAATGACTCTCAAAGGGTCATTGCAGGAAAACAGCTAGTTAATCTAACTAGTGGTGGTGTGACTATCGACCCATCTCATCCAAATTATGCACAAATCAAGAAATTGCTTGATGCAGACACTTCTGCCCCAC
Organism: Ehretia macrophylla; assembly: GCA_037974665.1. NCBI lineage: Eukaryota > Viridiplantae > Streptophyta > Magnoliopsida > Boraginales > Ehretiaceae > Ehretia > Ehretia macrophylla. The sequence continues at coordinate 10,828,383 of CM075781.1, forward strand.
AGGCATCATCCTATGCCAATATTGTGGAACAAGAAGATGAGATTGATTCTTATGAATCGCATTCTCATGAAGAAACTATATTTATCCTTGAGATTTCGGATAAGCAATGAGAAAATAACCCATGGTACCTTATGGACCGTTATCTTAATAACTTCTTTTTTCCTGTGCATCATCACAAGTCAAGAGTCTTTTATGAGTCTCTTTTGCAAGCAACTGATAGTTGTGAATTTGAACACTTTAAGAGAAATAATTCTCTTTCGATTTATACTTATAGTAAAACTTATATTAAGAAAATTCTTTCACCCTCTGATTGGGGAATCAGCACTATGGCTGAAAGACAATTTACGTATCCTAATGATAATAAAAATGTTTACCAATTTAATTATTGGGATTATGTTGAAGCATTTTTTAAAGTTTTCTTATATGAAAATCCTCAGAAAAAACATACTTGGTTTTTAAAATTCAACCCCCTAATTTTTCAACAAAGAAAATTCCCTACCTGGATCTATACTTGGTGGCCTCAATATGGACCTCCCATAAAATTTTTACCTGAACCTTATAAATGACTTTTTATTGAATGGTTAGCTTATTGCCCTCATATTGGGAATAATCCTGATCTTTATATTGAAGGATCAAGTTCTTTATTTTTCTTTATGGAATTTGGTGTCCCATGGATTTGGAAGTGGGTACCTATTGCCGTAATGAATAAACAAAAAATATTTTGTTTAAAAAGAAAATTATTTTCCAAATTTTGGCCAAAACTTTTGAAAATTGATCCAGAGACAAATAAGCCTTATGGACAAAATATGGTGGATGAAATCACTCAGATGGTGCAGATTTACAAAGATCAAGTGGAGCAATCAACTCAAGAAGAAGAATCTCCTTTTTCTCATTTTTTACGCAAAATCCAGATGCATCAACAGATCAGTTCTAAAGGAGATATTATGGCGTTTTATCTTGATGCAATAAAGCAGGACTTTTTGAATTTTTTTGGAAAGGAAGTTGATGGTGACAATGATGGCAATGATGGTGATTCCGCATCCGATGCATCTATGCGCTCTAATCAATTCAATGTTTTAGCAGGAGAAGCACAGAATCCTAATGTGCTGGCAGAAGATGTTTGGGACAGCCTTAAAGATGTCCTGATCGAGAAAGCTCTCCAAGCAAAACAAAAAGGGAAAGCACCTGCCCAGGAGCAATGATACTGTTCTTGGACAAATTTATGAAAAGATAGAGATAAAGTCTGAAGATGCTTAAAGGATTTTTGGACTGATTCAAAAAGCCGATATTCGCAGTATCATGGCAAGTGAAATCTCGCTTTCAGATGGGGAAATGTCCTTTTCAGTAGACAAAGTTTACTGTTTACTTTATGTAAAGTAAAAGCAATTATTTGCTTTTTTCTCGTGAGTGTATAGTGACCCCGGACTCCAAACATTTCGAATCCGGATTAAGCTCTTTTGCAATTTGTTTTCAAGTCCGCATTTCTGTATAAGTAGGCGGCATTTTCTCATTTTTAGGTAGAGCTGGAACAAGCTACTTTCTTTTCAGTTTCTATATTTTGTACATTTCACTATTTTCAAATCGAAGAAGTCTTTTTCTTCAGGTACATCTTTTGATATTTTTTGTCTTTTATTTTTCTTATAGCCTAATGTTAGGCTAGTTTGTTACTATTTGGTAACCACTATTCTAATATAGGAAATGCTCAAATATAATTTTTGACCCAAGGCATAATAATTCATGACATAGTATAAAAACAGTAGTATAGTCCTACCACTACTATTGTCATGGTCAGTGTTTGACATCTCTCGAGTCGCGCTGTTATGCCCTTCTTAGGCCGTGTGATGGCTATTTGTGGGCTGTAAGTCGTTGACTGTAGCTCTGTCATTTTACTGTTTTAATTTTCCATTGACACTGTTAGTGGTATCTTTATACTTTTGTATTTTATGCATATATGCCACGAGCTGTTATCCCTTGGGCCTCAAATGGTATCAGATCCATGGACTATATTGAATAGTTGCTTACCAAACAGTAATTTTTCAACATGATAAATCCTTTTAGGTCAAAGACCTATGTCAAGAATGTTAAGAAGGAAGAATATGATCTTCCTCAGAACCTAGAATTATTAAATAAATGGACTATTCCTAGAATAGAACCTAGGACTATATATCAATTTGGTACATTTGGAAATTTAGGTGTTAAACATATGGTAAAAATAATAGAAGAATCTATCCCTATGGATGATAATGAACTTACAATACAATTATTAACTCAGGATGATATTGATAGATATGCTCATACGCATAGATTTTTACATATTGGGTTAATACAAATTGTTTTTAAACCTTTAACCTTATCAGGTTTATCATAAAATTTTATGGCAGTTCTTAAAGACGCTAGAAATTTAAATTGGAGACAATCTTTAATTGGAATAATGCAAACAAGTCTGGCACATGGACCAGTCTATTTTAATGTTAGACCAAATTTACAGCTTTCATTATCTGATAGAAATATTCTTGATGCACTTACATTATATGTTAAAGCTCATGGTTATGATTATAAGATTGGATCTGAAATTATGTGTATATGTTATCGCATATATTATAAGGTTTTACATACTCTTAACCCTAACTGTAAATTACAGGATAAAACAAGTGAAACTGTTATGATAGAAACAAATTTAAGTAGATCTAAAATATCTACTAGAAGAATGATTCAATGGGATGAAATAGAATTTTCAGAATGTTGGGAAATAGATAAAGCTGTTCGTAGTCAACCTAGAATTGAAACTGAATTAACAGAAGTTGAACAGACTCCTGAAGGTCAAATTAGACTTAGATTTCAACAGATGCCGAATATAGGTATTCCTCGTTTTAATAGGTCTGTGTCATCACACAATTATATATCTCCTTTAGATTATAGGGTAGATATACCTTCTTCATCTAGGGCTTCAATTTCTCATATAACAGAAGATTTAAATAAATCTGAATTGACAGAAGAAAATTTAGAACTTCCTCAAGAAATAATAGAAAAAATTAGATTAACTAAAAGTCAAATTCCTCAAGGAATTAAAAAAGATATTCTTGGATTTGGGGTTAATCCTACTCTTTCTGATTTTGGAGGTAATACTTCAGAAATTAATTTTAGTGGTTAATGGATTTTACACCAGGAAGTAATGAAAGAAAACTTATTAGTAATGAGTTTTTACAACCTAAATGGAAAGAATTCCGTGATTGGTTTTTCTCTTATTTTTCACAAGAGGAAAGATTTCAATTTAGAGATCAGTTTTACAATCACTTAAATGATATTCAAGAACGTAAATATTTTGTTCCTTGGTTTTTTGAAAATCTCATGAATGCTAATATTGCTGTTATTGAGAGAAAATGGAATATTGGAACTTCTGGTTCTACAAAAATTTTACAGGCTACTTATCCGCCTTTACAACCATTTAAACATTCAGATGCTAAAACTTCAGCTGAAATAGAAGGCAATGCTTTTATGAAAATGATTGATAACAATGTTTTACCTACGGTCACTGATCATATAAATAAGCTTTTTAAGCAAAATAATTTTACAAATATTTCACTTAAAATTTTTGGTGAACAACTTTCTTTAGTTCTGAATACACTTCAGAAAATAAACAATAATATGCAAAAAATTTCAAAGAAGAAACAATCAACTTCTTCAGATTCAGATACTGTGATTGAAGTTCAAGCTGATTTACAGCCTCCACCTCTTATAGATGGATTTAAATTAGAACCTTTTACTTCTAAATTAGAAAAGGTATTAGATGATGCCTTGAAAGGTTTAAAACTTAGTATGATAAATGATCAATTTGAACCTAATCTTACTCAAGAGGAGAAGATAACTCATGCTAGAAATTTGCAATTGGCTTTTGATGTTAATAAGTTAAAAAATTATAGGAATAGGTATCAGGATGTTCCTACTCAAATTAAATACTATTATCCTCGTCCAACTCCACACGATGTTCTTTTTGAACAACCATTAATGACTGAAACCATTACATTTCATGGTAGACAAATATATGAATGGACTATTGATGGTCAAACTGAATTACAGATTTATAATACTGTTCGTAGAATGCTTATGTAATTGACTATTTGTAAACAAAATAGGAATACTAATAGATAGATAGCTTTAATGATTACAGCAGGATTTGCTGGTCAACTAAAAGGTTGGTGGGATAATTATTTTGTTCAAAGTCAACGTGATGAAATTTTAAATACTACTAAAATAGTTAATGAAAATGTTCAAGAAAATGCTGTTTATATTCTTTGTCTTGCTATTTGTGAACATTTTACAGGTAGATACCTACATCATTATGATAATTCTAGGACTCTTTTGCAAAATCTACGTTGTCCTACTTTAACATCTTTTAGATGGTATAAAGATGTTTTCTTGTCTAGAGTCATGAATCTCCCTGATGCTAATAGTAATCATTGGAAATCAAAATTTGTTGATGGTTTACCTTCTGTTTTTGCAGAAAGAATTAGAAAAGATCTTAGGAAAAGATCAGATAGTAATAATATTGATTGGGATTCCTTTAATTATGGTACCCTTATTTCTTTATGTGTAGAAGATGGATTATCTCTTTGTAATGATATTCGTATGAATTATCAATTGAAGAAACAAAAATTAACTGAGAAAAATCAGTTAGGAGAATTTTGTAAACAGTTTGCTTTGGATATGTCTAGTACCTCTAGGAATAAACCTAGAAAGCGTAATAAAGAGAGACCTCATAAGATGGAATACTATAAGAAATATAAGTCTAATGCTTATAAAAAACAAGCAGCGAGAAAATGCGCATGGCGTGAGAAAAAGGGTTATGTTCCCCAAAAGAAAATACCTACGTGTTATACATGCGGAAAAAAAGGCCACTATGCTAATAAATGTAGAATGAAAAAGAAGATTAATAGTCTTGATATTGATGAAAAACTTAAAGAATCTTTAGCTAAAGTTTTATTAAATTCAGACAGTGATAGATCTGACAGTGAGAATACTGATACTGAGACTAGTGAAACTAGTAGTAATAATTTACATGCTATTGAATCTGATGATTTGATTAGTTTTTCTGATGAGAAAAATAATAATAAATGCTGTAATAAATGTCAAAAAGATGATAGTGAATCTGATATTGATATTTATAAATTACAATCTCAATTTCAAGATATTGAGTTAAATGTGATAACTTCAAGTGATAAGATTGTTGATTTACTTGATAGTATTAGTGATACAAAGCTAAAAGCTAAAATCATTGATTGTTTTAATTCTAATCAAGAATTAAAATCTCCTATTATTTAGGATCCATAACCATATAGGTTTTCAGAATTGATAAATCAGTTGAATGAAAAACAGAATACTGTAGTTACTATTAATGACTTAAATAGAGAAGTAAAAATTTTGAAAGAAGAAATTAGAACTTTGAAACAGCAAAATGATATAATTGATCATCGTCTTGCTTTAATAGAAAAGGGGAAAATGAAAGAAGAAATTTCTCATTCTTTTTACATAGATGATCAACATAATCTACTAGCTAATCTTAAGTTAGTTATCTCACAAAAATGGCATGTTAAAATTAATCTTTTAATAGAAAAAGATTTTATTAAACGTGATCTAATTGCTTTAATTGATACTGGAGCAGATATAAATTGTATACAGGAAGGATTAATTCCTACAAAATATTTTGAGAAAACTACTCATACTATTTCTGCCGCAACTGGACAAAATTTGCATGTTCAATATAAACTGACTGACACCTATATTTGTCATGATAAGGTTTGTATACCTGCCAATTTTTTATTGGTTAAAAATTTGACTAATCAAGTTATACTTGGCACTCCTTTTATACAGGAAATTATGCCTCTTACGCATATAGATGCTAATGGAATAAAAGCTTCTTTTCAAGGAATGAATTTACATTTTCAGTTTATAGCTGATCCCAAAATAAAATTTCTAAATCAAATTCAAGATTTACTTATTGCAAAAAATTCTCAATTAAATTTTATTCAAAAAGAAATCTCTTTTTGTAACCTTGAAGAAAGATTAAAGAACTTAAAAGTTCAAGAAAAAATTAAATTAATTCAAGAACAATTTTCTGTTGAAATTTGTAATGATCATCCAAATGCTTTTTGGAATAGGAAAAGACATATAGTTACTCTTCCCTATGAGGAAGATTTTGTTGAAAAGAATATACCGACAAAAGCTAGACCTTGTCAAATGAATTCTGAATATTTAGAATTATGTAAAAAAGAAATAAATTCTTTACTTGAGAAAAAATTAATCAGAGTTTCTCATTCTCCATGGAGTTGTATTGTTTTTTATGTTAAGAAACACTCGGAACAAGAAAGAGGTGTTCCTAGGCTTGTTATTAATTATAAACCTCTTAATAAGATTATCAAATGGATTAGGTATCCTATTCATAATAAAAAAGATATTTTAGATAGATTGCATGATGCTTTGATATTTTCAAAGTTTGATTTAAAATCAGGATATTGGCAGATTCAAATTCATGAATCTGATAGATATAAAACTGCTTTTACTGTTCCAATTGGACATTATGAATGGAACGTTATGCCTTTTGGTCTGAAAAATGCTCCTTCGGAATTTCAACATATTATGAATGATATTTTTATTCCTTATAGTGAATTTATTATTGTTTATATTGATGATATTTTGGTATTTTCCCTAAACATTGAACAACATTTTAAACATTTGAATATTTTCAAAAATATTATTATACAAAGTGGTTTGGTTATATTTAGACCAAAAATGGTTCTTTGTCAAATAAAGATTAGATTTTTTGGTCATAATATTGAACAAGGAAAAATTATTCCTATAAATAGAAGTATTGAATTTGCTTTTAAATTTCCTGATGAAATTCTAGACAAGACTCAATTACAAAGATTTCATGGTAGTTTAAATTATATTCTGCCTTATTATCAAAATCTTGCTTTTGATATAGCTATTTTATATGATAGATTAAAAAAATCCCCTTCTGTTTGGACAGAAGCTCATACAAATGCTGTTAGGTTAATAAAATCTAAAGTTGCTAGATTATCATGTCTTTCCCTAGCTAATCCTGCATGGGATAAGATTATTGCAACTGATACTTCTGATATTGGTTTCAGTGGAATTTTAAAACAAATTCATCCTCAATCAAAAAAAGAATTACTTGTTCGATTTCATTCTGGCAAATGGGGAAATAGTCAGAAAAATTATGCTACTATTGCAAAAGAAATTTTAGCAATTGTTAAATGTGTTTTAAAATTTCAAGATGATTTATATAATCAAAAATTTCTTATACGTACTGATTGTAGTGCTGCAAAATTTATGTTTCAGAAAGATTTTAAACATGATGTTTCTAAACAAATGTTTGCTAGGTGGCAAGCTCATCTTGCTCCTTTTGATTTTGATATTTGTTATATCAAAGGGGATACAAATTCCCTACCTGATTTTCTTACCTGTAAATTTTTGCAGGATGCTTCCCACTAGGGGAAATTACTCTAATCCTCAAAGGGGTAGAGGAAGAGGACGTGGTAAAAATGACTCTCAAAGAGTCATTGCAGGAAAACAACTAGTTAATCTAACTAGTGGTGGTGTTGCTATCGACCCATCTCATCCAAATTATGCAGAAATCAAGAAATTGCTTGATGCAGATACTTCTGCCCCACATGCATCATCCTATGCCAATATTGTGGAACAAGAAGATGAGATTGATTCTTATAAATCGCATTCTCATAAAGAAACTATACTTATCCTTGAGATTTCGGATAAGCAACGGGAAAATGACCCATGGTACCTTATGGACCGTTATCTTAATAATTTCTTTTTTCCTGTGCATCATCACAAGTCAAGAGTCTTTTATGAGTATCTTTTGCAAGCAACTGATAGTTGTGAATTTGAACACTTTAAGAGAAATAATTCTCTTCCGATTTATACTTATAGTAAAACTTATATTAAGAAAATTCTTTCACCCTCTGATTGGGGAATCAGTACTATGGCTGAAAGACAATTTACATATCCTAATGATAATAAAAATGTTTACCAATTTAATTATTGGGATTATGTTGAAGCATTTTTTAAAGTTTTCTTATATGAAAATCCTCAGAAAAAACATACTTGGTTTTTAAAATTCAACCCCCAAATTTTTCGACAAAGAAAATTCCCTGCCTGGATCCATACTTGGTGGCCTCAATATGGACCTCCCATAAAAATTTTACCTGAACCTTATAAAGGACTTTTTACTGAATGGTTAACTTCTTGCCCTCATATTGGGAATAATCCTGATATTTATATTGAAGGATCAAGTTCTTTATTTTTCTTTATGGAATTTGGTGTCCCATGAATTTGGAAGTGGGTACCTATTGCCGTAATGAATAAACAAAAAATGTTTTGTTTAAAAAGAAAATTATTTTCCAAATTTTGGCCAAAACTTTTGAAAATTGATCCAGAGACAAATAAACCTTATGGACAAAATATGGTTGATGAAATCACTCAGATGGTGCAGATTTACAAAGATCAAGTGGAGCAATCAACTCAAGAAGAAGAATCTCATTTTTATCATTTTTTACGCAAAATCCAGATGCGTCAACAGATCAGTTCTAAAGGCGATATTATGGCTTCTTATCTTGATGCAATAAAGCAGGACTTTTTGAAAATTTTTGGAAAGGAAGTTGATGGTGACAATGATGGTGATTCCGCATCCGATGCATCTATGCGCTCTAATCAATTCAATGTTTTAGCAGGAGAAGCACAGAATCCTAATGTGCTGGCAGAAGATGTTTGGGACAGCCTTAAAGATGTCCTGATCGAGAAAGCTCTCCAAGCAAAACAAAAAGGGAAAGCACCTGCCTAGGTGCAATGATACTGTTCTTGGACAAATTTATGAAAAGATAGAGATAAAGTCTGAAGATGCTTAAAGGATTTTTGGACTGATTCAAAAAGTCGATATTCGCAGTATCATGGCACGTGAAATCTCGCTTTCAGATGGGGAAATGTCCTTTTCAATAGACAAAGTTTACTGTTTATTTTATGTAAAGTAAAAGCAATTATTTGCTTTTTTCTCGTGAGTGTATAGTGACCCCGGACTCCAAATATTTCGAATCCGGATTAAGCTCTTTTGCACTTTGTTTTCAAGTCCGCATTTCTGTATAAGTAGGCGGCATTTTCTTGTTTTTAGGCAGAGCTGGAACAAGCTACTTTCTTTTCAGTTTCTATATTTTGTACATTTCACTGTTTTGCAATCGAAGAAGTCTTTTTCTTCAGGTATATCTTTTGATTTTTTTTGTCTTTTATTTTTCTTATAGCCTAATGTTAGGCTAATTTTTTACTGTTTGGTAACCACTATTCTAATATAGGAAATGCTCAAATATAATTTTTGACCCAAGGCATAATAATTCATGACATAGTATAAAAACAGTAGTATAGTCCTACCACTACTATTGTCATGGTCAGTGTTTGACATCTCTCGAGTCGCGCTGTTATGCCCTTCTCAGGCCGTGTGATGGCTATTTGTGGGCTGTAAGTCGTTGACTGTAGCTCTGTTTTGACACCCGAGAATTTTACTATAAATTTATTATAACCGTTGCGTACCTATGTGCGCATTTCTACGTGCATCATCTTTCTTGCTTAATTGTTTTTATTAGGGGTTACTATTCATAATATTTTTGACTGTTTTAAAAGTTTGATTTTAAATTTTTCCTAGGTCATATGACATTTAAAAGGAACCGAGAAATTTTCGTTTTGAACTTTCGGGCTTAGGAGCGTGCGTTTAGAAAATAGATTTCATGACCTTTGAATAGTATTACGTAAGAATAGTGCTAGTTATAAATTAAAAAGCATTTGAAATTGCAATTAGCCTTAGTTGATCAAGTTTTGAGACTAATTAACTTAGGTTATTAATTATGCATCACATATAATATAACTAACTCATGAAATTAAAAACAATAAAACACATTAGTCATCAAAACAAAACAAAAAAATGACCTCCAAGTCCCTTCATTTGGCCGACCCACTCAAGGGAGAAAAGGGAGAAAATTGCTTCAACAACCTTGCATCTTGAGCTTCTAGCTTGGTTTTGGGAGGGTTTTGAGTAACCTAGAGTCTTCAACAAGCTTCCTTGACTTCAAAATTGTGAGGGAGATGCATTTCATTGTTTTTAAAGTTTATGCTCTTATGTTAAATTTTCTTGATTTGTTGTTTGTAGCTATAAAACTTGTTATAAATGCTTTCTATGAGTTATTTGATGCCTATAGAGTTTACTTTTATGGCTTGTTAGAAGATTGTATGGTTGAATGTAGATATTGATCAAAGAGATGATGAATAGTGCCTAGAATTAGGGTTTTGAGAAAAATTACTAATTGGCTTGAATTGAGGCTTCAATTAGGTGCTCTAGACCCTAGTGAAGTTAGTTGAAAAGTCACGTGAGGTTGAATCACTCGAAACCGAGCTTAATTGCATAAATAGCCGACTTTAAAAAGGGGACTTTTCTCGTTAAGCAATCCGGGCAAATTTGGGCATTGATTCGGGTATCCTTGAGCTAAGGAAGCACCTTTGGTGCTTTCGTTTCGCGGAAATGGGGTTCGGTTAGTATAGTCGTAGTTCAAACCCGTTCGGGGCCTTCCCGAACTTTTGTTTCTAAAATGAGTTTTTATGATCCTAAAAGGTGCCTTTGGGCTTAATTAAGAATATAGAAAGACTAGGATATGATTTGGAAATCTTAAACCATGCATAAGAGAAAGAAAACTCGGTTAAAGAAAGGGAAAAAAGTAGTTTTGGCTATATTTGATACAATTGACACTTGTATGTAAGTTATCTTGTATTGTATTGAATATTTAGGATATAATTAAGCTATTTGAGTAGATTGTGGGAATTAATTGTGTTGATTGCTTCTTTTGGTATCTTCAAGCTAATCTCGTGCTTATGTGAACTTATATCGTGCATATATATGAGGGCGGCCTACTTTGTCGTCCCTCTTATGTGTTATGTGTTACATTGATTGCTTGTGACTTGTCTCGGGGTTGCGCAACCTTTTCGGACATGGTAGCGTCGAGAAACACGGGCGGCGTCAGGCTTGCCGTGCTCCCTCGACTACCATGGTGCCTATTCCCTTTCTCGCTGAGGCATACTCCACTACCCCAGAGGCGTGGTTCACCTGCTGGGCATGGACCTACCTCGGTAGAAAGGGTCGTAGGATCGGGATACATTCGGAGTATTCCAATTGTTGTTGTTTGGGGTTTGCCGGTATGTTCGTGACTCGTGAATGAAGACTTGGAAGTGGAACCGTATCCTTTTTAAAGTGATTAATTGCTTGGCTTATTGTCTTGTTGGTTTATGTGGATTATATATGTTTTCTTGTGTTTGCATATCATATTGCACGTTGGCATGTTGCATCACCTCCCTCGCTGGGCAACTTAGTTGCTCACTCCTCATTTGAAATGTTTCAGGAGAAGTTGAGGTGAATCCCCAGCTGTTAGAAGTAGTAGAAGAAGAAGAGGTTCACGTAGATCAGAATCCGTGACTTTGTGTGCTAAGGTGGATCTTATGTGGTTCTTGCGTGGAGTTCATGTTAATATTGTATTTTGAGACCTCGGGTCTTGTGTATATGTTTAGTAGTGGTAGACTTGAATGTTAGAGAAAGATGTTGGATTGTAATAATGGATTCTAGACTTTAATTTCTCTTGCATGCTTGGAGTGTTTATTGTTCTATATATGGAACTTAAATTATATTGTATCTAACTACTTATGGCTAAACCAACTTATTTCGTATGCTTGTGTGCTTAAGTAGATGGTTGTTGTTCCAAGGCTCGGATGGCCTTGTGATTTTGTTTTGTCTTTGGAGATATTAGAAGATAAGTTGTTATTTATAGTTCAAATGTCATGAGTGAATGTTTACAGGTAACAGTTTTGTCCTTGGTACAGAGGAGACTCTGTCCGAGTGACGGGTCCGAGCCTGACTTTAGTGTGGGGTTGGGTTCGGGGCGTTACATCTGTCATTTTACTGTTTTAATTTTCCATTGACACTGTTAATGGTATCTTTATACTTTTGTATTTTATGCATATATGCCACGAGCTGTTATCCATATGTATAACACGTAGGTATTTTCTTTTGGGGAACATAACCCTTTTTCTCACGCCATGCGCGTTTTCTAGCTTCCTGTTTTTTATAAGCATTAGACTTTTATTTCTTATAGTATTCCATCTTATGAGGTCTCTCTTTATTACGCTTTCTAGGTTTATTCCTAGAGGTACTAGACATATCCAAAGCAAATTGTTCACAAAATTCTCTTAACTGATTTTTCTCAGTTAATTTTTGTTTCTTCAATTGATAATTCATACGAATATCATTACAAAGAGATAATCCATCTTCTACACATAAAGTAATAAGGGTACCATAATTAAAGGAATCCCAATCAATATTATTACTATCTGATCTTTTTCTAAGATCTTTTCTAATTCTTTCTGCAAAAACAGAAGGTAAACCATCAACAAATTTTGATTTCCAATGATTACTATTAGCATCAGGGAGATTCATGACTCTAGACAAGAAAACATCTTTATACCATCTAAAAGATGTTAAAGTAGGACAACGCAGATTTTGCAAAAGAGTCCTAGAATTATCATAATGATGTAGGTATCTACCTGTAAAATGTTCACAAATAGCAATACAAAGAGTATAAACAGCATTTTCTTGAACATTTTCATTAACTATTTTAGTAGTATTTAAAATTTCATCACGTTGACTTTGAAGTAAATAATTATCCCACCAACCTTTTAGTTGGCCAGCAAATCCTGCTGTAATCATTAAAGCTATTTGTCTATCAGTATTCCCATTTTTTTTACAAATAGTAGAATACATAAGCATTCTATGAGCAGTATTATAAATCTGTAATTCAATTTGACCATCAATAGTCCATTCATATATTTGTCTACCATGAAATGTAATGGTTTCAGTCATTAATGGTTCTTCAAAAAGAACATCCTGTGGAGTAGGAAGAGGATAATAGTATTTAATTTGAGTAGGAACATCCTGATACCTATTCCTATAATTTTTTAACTTATTAACATCAAAAGCCAATTGCAAATTTCTAGCATGAGTTATCTTCTCCTCTTGAGTAAGATTAGGTTCAAATTGATCATTTATCATACTAAGTTTTAAACCTGTCAAGGCATCATCTAATACCTTTTCTAATTTAGAAGTAGAAGGTTCTAATTTAAATCCATCTATAAGAGGTGGAGGCTGTAAATCAGCTTGAACTTCAATCACAGTATCTGAATCTAAAGAAGTTGATTGTTTCTTCTTTGAAATTTTTTGCATATTATTATTTATTTTCTGAAGTGTATTCAAAACTAAAGAAAGTTGTTCACCAAAAATTTTAAGTTAAATATTTGTAAAATTATTTTGCTTAAAAAGCTTATTTATATGATCAGTAACCGTAGGTAAAACATTGTTATCAATCATTTTCATAAAAGCATTGCCTTCTATTTCAGCTGAAGTCTTAGCATCTGAATGTTTAAATGGCTGTAAGGCGGATAAGTAGCCTGTAAAATTTTTGTAGAACCAGAAGTTCCAATATTCCATTTTCTCTCAATAACAGCAATATTAGCATTCATGAGATTTTCAAAAAACCAAGGAACAAAATATTTACGTTCTTGTATATCATTTAGATGATTGTAAAACTGATCTCTAAATTGAAATCTTTCCTCTTGTGAAAAATAAGAGAAAAACCAATCACGAAATTCTTTCCATTTAGGTTGTAAAAACTCATTATTAATAAGTTTTCTTTCATTACTTCCTGGTGTAAAATCCATTAACCACTAAAATTAATTTCTGAAGTATTACCTCCAAAATCAGGGGGGGTAGGATTAACCCCAAATCCAAGAATATCTTTTTTAATTCCTTGAGGAATTTGACTTTTAGTTAATCTAATTTTTTCTATTATTTCTTGAGGAAGTTCTAAATTTTCTTCTGTCAATTCAGATTTATTTAAATCTTCTCTTATATGAGAAATTGAAGCCCTAGATGAAGAAGGTATATCTACCCTATAATCTAAAGGAGATATATAATTGTGTGATGACAGAGACCTATTAAAACGAGGAATACCTAAATTTGGCATCTGTCAAAATCTAAGTCTAATTTGACCTTCAGGAGTCTATTCAACTTCTGTTAATTCAGTCTCAATTCTAGGTTGACTAGGAACAACTTTATCTATTTCCCAACATTCTGGAAATTCTATTTCATCCCATTGAATCATTCTTCTAGTAGATATTTTAGATCTACTTAAATTTGTTTCTATCATAACAGTTTCACCTGTTTTATCCTGTAATTTACAGTTAGGGTTAAGAGTATGTAAAACCTTATAATATATGCGATAACATATACACATAATTTCAGATCCAATCTTATAATCATAACCATGAGCTTTAACATATAATGTAAGTGCACCAAGAATATTTCTATCAAATAATGAAAGCTGTAAATTTGGTCTAACATTAAAATAGACTGGTCCATGTGCCAGACTTGTTTGCATTATTCCAATTAAAGATTGTCTCCAATTTAAATTTCTAGCGTCTCTAAGAACTGCCATAAAATTTTTTGGTAAACCTGATAAGATTAAAGGTTTAAAAGCAATTTATATTAACCCAATATGTAAAAATCTATGCGTATGAGCATATCTATCAATATCATCCTGAGTTAATAATTGTATTGTAAGTTCATTATTATCCATAGGGATAGATTCTTCTATTGTTTTTACCATATGTTTAATACCTAAATTTTCAAAGGTACCAAATTGATATATAGTCCTAGGTTCTATTCTAGGAATAGTCCATTTATTTAATAATTCTAGGTTCTGAGGAAGAATTAATGTAATACCCCAGATAAATACTAATTGATAATAAATTAGTAAATCGTTAAAAAAAGATTAACATACGAGCTAATCTGTAATTTAGTATGATAAAAAATAATGTTGGACTATCTAGATATAGACACTTAAGCAAATAAGTTAAACTTTAAAATTTATTTAGAGAAATTTGAAAGGTTACAAAGTTACAAATTGATTTTGGATCAATTTCAAAGTTAAAACTGTAGCAATTGAGAAAGAATAAAATATTAATTTATATAAAGTTGAAAAACTTTACGAATTTAGTTTCTAATGCTTTAAACGTATATATTAATCAATTTTTTCTAGATAAAATTAAGCATGTCAATTATAAATGTGTCCAAGTTGTTCCTGAGAAACTAGTAGAGTTTTGACATTCTTTTGTCTCAATTTTGACTTGCTTCATCTGAATGGGATTTACTTTGATCAAAATTAATTGTGGGGTCCATTGTCAATCACTTTAGCCAAAAATAAAATTCCCAAGAGTTCACCTTTACCCATTTGGTTGGACCGAAAATAAATCGAAAGACAACAAGATGAATCAGCTTGCTTTTTTTTTCCCAAAGTTGCTACTGTCATTAATTTGGTGTCCAAAGCTGATGAGGACGGTATTCTAACCTTGGCAATATTTGGTGTGTTTGACTGGTGAGTAGGATGTAAAAGAGAAAAGGTACGAGAATAAGAACAAGAAGGACAAACCATAGAAAGGAGAAAGAGACAAGAAAAAGAGAAGCAGTCAAACAGAGAGGGAGAAAGAGTAGAGAGAGACAACAAGAATGAGAAGAAAGTAATAAAGAAAGAATAGCAATAAAATTGGTTATGGTGATAACAGCTCGTGAGAAGGCATTACTTTAGATTATTCACCTTATTTCAACTGGGTAAGCTTTTGATTATAGTCAATTCATATGTTTATAAAGTAACTATAATAAGATGATGAAATCTATTTGCTAAAACAGTAAATACTCAGTAAGTGCGTATGAAAGAATAGATTCATGTATGTTGTGTTCGGTGAAGGCGATAGTCGTGTGCGGGGGTGAAGATTGGTTGTGGTGGTACTGCCATGTTATATGGTAATAGGTTTAGTTTGTTTGTGAATATGAAGGTTTCCATACTTGAGTGAATATAGACAGGTGTGAGAAACAATTTGTATTTTAGTAGTGATATGAGTAGATGTGAAGGCTACGGAAAGATATATATACAAGTGAGATAGTGTGTGGTGGTGTAGAAACGCAATCAGTAAACAAATAAACTTTGCTTTATTTCCAACCTATGCAATAGTTGTTATTTCATATGTTCTTCACCAAGACATCTCTGAGCAAGAAGTTTATATGATACATGCTACAATGTCAAGTTAACTATTACTTGAAACTTGATTAATGGAACTCTTGATTACTGCAAGTAAGAAAACGAAAAACACAAAAGAAGAAAAGAATGGAAAAGTCAAACTTTATATATAAGATCAAATAGAGCAAGAAATGGATGCTCCTGATCACGGGTTTATCACCTAGAATCAATTTTTAAATCATAATATGTTTTTAGGACTTATCTTGTAATGTTTATTACACTTTTCATTGCAGTAATATATTAACTTGAAGTTATAAGCTTAGGGAGAATGATTGAATTCATTTAAAGCTGCATTCGAGGTAAGTTGGACAATTCTCCTGCACTTAGATCCCATTTGGTTCTTGTTAGGTGTATTATTGATATATTATCTCAGCACCTTTTACTTAAATTTTGTTAGTTCTTGAGTAATTTATGAGCAATTTGATTAGTTTTACGTTTGATTTGAGTTGTAGGTAATTTTCAAGCGTCAAGCTAAGTTTTGAGGCAAAAATTGAAGAGAAATAGCAAAGAATTAGCTTTCATGCACTTGTGAAGAAATTGAAGAGAAAATAGAAGTAGCGCAGTCATAGCGCAGCGTCGTAGGAAATTGAAGGGCAATTTTGTAAAAGGCGCGAAAAGAAGAAACCCTATGTTAAAAAGAAGACATCAGACGTTAGAAAATGGGAGCTTTTGGCTTGCGGCTGATTTTTGGGCAGAAAACGCAACGTTCCAGAGGGAGAGAAAGAGAGGATTTGCGAGTTGAAGATGGAGACCAATCCGGATACGGACTTTTACCACGATTCTTCTCCAAATCCTAGTTTTCTCTATCTCTCTTATCATGTTTTACGTTACAATTGAGATTTTATTTAATTTCTTTATGATGTTCTAAATTATTTTTCTAGGGCTACGATGTAGCCGGATTTTGAATATTTGAAGCTTTTGATTTGAATTAATTGATGAACTATTCTATATCCGCGTTGAGTATTTTATGCTGAGTTTAATGCTTGTGGTTGCCTGATCAACAATTATATGAGTCGTAATTTAGTTTGAGACTGAGAAGTGATAACTAAATTAGACCACGTGTAAAATACCATTAAATTGTCATAAGCTAGAGATAGTTATGAGATCTAATGCAGCGTTGGAATTTCTAAGGCTTAATGCGTTCCATAAGTTCATAGTTATCACAGAGATGTAGTTAGCTTGCTTATTGGGATAAGTTATTGATACTTAAGAAAGATTGATATCTACTTTAGCGAAATTGTAGGCAACATAGGTAATAAACGTCAATTAATTTAGATCAATAGTTTCAAGTAGGATTAATCTTGGTGAAATCGGAACCCCTAGAACATTTTAATTCTTGATTTATCCTCTTTATTAATTTCGTATTCGCTTTAGTTGTTAATTCCAAAAGTACTTTATTTATTAGTTTTTACTCACAATTTCTCAATATTTGATTGTCCGAATAAAGTTAAAGCTAAATCAATTTCGGTACTTAGTAATCACAGTCCTCGTGTGAACGATCTTTACTTATCACTTTATTACTTGTTGCGATACGTGCATTTGCGTTAGAAATCTCACAATATGTTTTTGGCGCCGTTGCCAGAGACTGTGCCATTATTAATATCAATACCAAATAGCTTTAATTTTACTTTGGATTTTATTTTATTTTGTTAGTTGTTTTTCTTATTTTTGTTACTTGTGTTTCAAGAACATAGTATTTTAAGTGCATGCGAAAGTTGGGAAGTAGTATTTTGCTTCCTTTCGATACTGAGATTGAACGCACTTGTCGAAAGAATAGAAAGGATAAAAGAGTTACCACCCACCATCTTCAAGATACCATGGCAACAATTATTCAAGTAAAAGAAGGAAATAATCACGCAAATCCACCTAGAGCATTGATAGACTATGCACTGCCACCCACTGGAATTCAACATGTTATTAGAAGGCCAGCAATTTAGGCGAATAATTTTGAGTTGAAGACAGTGACGCTGCAATTGATTCAGAATATCCCATTCCATGGATTGTCTACTGAAAATCCTAATCATCACATTGTGAATTTTCTAGAAGTCTGTGGAACTGTTAAGTACAATGGAGTCACTGATGAAGCCTTGCTCCTTCGTTTGTTTCCTTTCTCTTTGAGGAATCAAGCTAAAGAATGGTTGAATTCGTTGCCTTCGGATTCAATCACCACTTGAGATGATTTGGTGCACAAGTTTTTGTCGAGATTTTTTTCACCTGGAAAGACAGCGAAGATGCGCATTGAAATCAATAATTTTGGTCAACATAAAGGAAAAACTCTATGTGAAGCGTGGGAGATGTATAAGGCATTGTTGAGGAAGTTTCCTAATCATAGAGTACCCAAGTGGATGTAAGTTCACAATTTTTACAATGGGTTGGTAAATTCAACAAGAACTTTGATTGATGCATCAGTAGGAGGAGCTCTAATGAATAAAACTGCAGATGAAGCCTATAAGTTACTTGACAATATCATTTTGAATAATTTGCAGTGGTCGAGTGAGAGAGTCACACCAAAGAAGACAGCTGGGATCCATGAGATTGATGCCATAATTGCTTTGGCAGCAAAAATTGATAATCTTGCGAAACAGATGCAAAATAATCAAGTAACTGCTAATGTTGTTCAGGCGGCAGTGGTGTGTGAGTTTTGTTGTGGTCTGCATTATAGTACAGAATGTCAGGTTGGCAATCCATTTGCGCAAGGCACAGTAGAACAAACATAGTATGTTGGGAACTTTAATGGGCAGCAGCACAATCAATATCCCAACAGATATCATTCCGGATTGTGTTATCATCCTAATCTATCTTGGAGAAATAATCAGAATGTGTTGCAGCCTGAGCAGAATAACCCCCCACCAGAGAAGAAGGTAAATTTAGAGGATGCATTGGCTCAGTTGGCGACATCACAAACTCAATTCATGAATGAAACTAGGACTAATTTCTAGAATCAGGCAGTACAGATAAGGAACTTGGAGATATAACTTAGTCAAATGGCGACTTTGTTTTTTGAAAGGCAACAAGGAAGTTTACCTTGTACTTCTAAGGTCAATCCTAGAAAAGATGGCACGAAGCATTGCAAAGCGATCACTTTGAGAAGCGGCAAGGAGTTAGAGGAGCCAGTGAAAACCAAGAAGGTTGCGAAAGGTGAAACAAATAATGAGGCAGAAGATAAAGAGAAAGTAGAAGCTCAGCCACAACCTATGAAAGAGCCACATGTGGTTGTGCCATTCCCTCAACAATTGCAGAAAAATAAGCATGATAAGCACTTTGTTAAATTCCTTGAAGTCTTCAAGAAACTTCACATCAATATTCCGTTCGAGGATGCTCTTGAACAAATGCCAAGTTATGTGAAGTTTATGAAGGACTTCATTTCAAATAAGAGGAGGCTCGGAGATTATGAGATAGTTGCACTTACTAAAGAGTGCATCGTTATTCTACAAAAGAAGCTACCACGAAAACTCAAAGATCTAGGGAGTTTTACTATTCCATGTAAAATTGGCAATGTTGTTTTTGAGTGAGCTTTGTGTGATTTAGGTGCTAGTATTAATTTAATACCTTTGTCTATTTTCAGGAAGCTTGGTTTAGGAGAGGCAAGACCCAAAACTATGATATTACAGTTAGCTGATCGTTCGCTAAAGCACCCTAGAGGAGTAATTGAAGATGTGCTCATCAAAGTTGATAAATTTATTTTTCCTGTAGATTTCATAGTTCTTGATATGAAGGAAGACAATGAAATTCCTATCATTCTTGGAAGACCTTTTCTTGCAACTGGAGGAGCACTTATTGATGTTCGAAAGGGTGAGCTTCGGTTGCAAGTACAAGAGGACGAGGTAACCTTTAATGTTTTCAAAGCTCACAAGTACACATAAGCGAGTGATAGTTGTTTTCGCATCGATGCCGTAAAAGCTATAGTGTCTAACCATGGGGGTCAATTGGATCCCTTGGAGGCTAGCTTGTTACAAGATGATTCTTTTGTTCCGGTAGGATTGGAGCACAAGGAATATTGGTCTATTAAACAACTAACCATGGGTGTACAAGCAGTGGGTGAGAAATAATTCTTACAATTGAACAAGCTAAAAAGATCCTATGATGAAGCGAATGAGAAATCAAGAAGTTACAAGGAGATGACAAAAGAGTGACACGACAAACCCATTTCGGGAAAAGATTTCTCTCCTGGGCAACAAGTACTTTTTTATAAACCAAGGATTCCTGAAAAATGAAAATCAAGATGGTATGACCCTTTTGTTGTAACGAAGGTGTTTTCCTATGGAGCTGTCGAAGTAAATCATCCAGAGAAGGGGACGTTCAAGGTTAACGAACAACAATTGAAGACTTATTGGGATGATGAGTTTGATAAGCACAAGTCCGTTGTTCACCTCAACTCGTCTTGAGAAATTGCTCTGTCGGGCTGTCGACGTTAAAACAAACACTTTTCGGGAGGCAACCCCAATTTTCTTACTTTTCTTGATTTAATAGTTTTAGTTGTTTTTAGTTAATTTTTGAGTTGGGTTGTCATAGCTAATGGTTAAATTTTTATTATCATGATAGATCCGAGAACAAGTTTGGGGGAAGCCGAGGCAAAGAGAAATTCTATCAAGTCGATTAAGGGAGAAAATATGGAGAAATTGGTGTTTGGATTGAAGGGGATGCATGTGTAGAAGAGAAAAGCAAGAAAAATAAAGTTGTGAGGTAGCGCTATTGCGCTAGCGCAGCTGCGCTGGCAGAGTTAAAAAGTTACGTTCTTGAGGAGCTGTGAAAGTAGAGCTGTTGCGCCAAAATATAGCGTAGCTACACTGTTTAAAGTTACGTTTTTGAAGTAGCGTTGTTGCACTAAAAAGTAGCGCAGCTGCGCTGACGGTGATATGAATTTACGTTAATAAGTAGCGCTGTTGCGCTAAAAAACAGCACAACTGCGTTCGCGTCTTGAGTTTGACAATCCAAAAAAAAAAAAAACAAAAAACAAAATCTTCTTTCTTCAGCCGCCTACCAAACCCATCTACCAAACAACACCCAAACCCATTACTAAATAGCTCTAACCTATCTACCAGATATTAAAACCCAAAACCATCTACTCAAAACCCAACCCCAATCATGTAAATACCAATGACCTGTCAAACCCTTAACCCATCAGATCCCAAAACCAAACAAACCCATCGGCTCTCTCCATCTCACGCCTCATGTCTCTATCTCTTTCACAATCTTTTGTGCCAGTTTTTCTCGCTAACTCACAATACCCCATTATCGACCAACCCATCCCCACCCCATTGGTGAACGCCGCCAGTGGTGTTAGGTGAGTCCGGCGGCGTCGACAACGACGTTTTGCAGGCGACTGAAAACTATCGCACTGTAGTAAGTGATCTTCTCTTAGTTTTTGTGTTGTAGGCAAAAAAAAAATTTGTTGAAGCAACGCACAAAAAAAAGGGGGCAGTTGTGCACAATGGGGTTGTCTTCCTTTTGGGTTGGTGTTATTTTTATGTTGTGGGCAATTATGCTCTTTGTTTTTCAGTGGAATAGTTGGAAACATTGATGGTATATTAATTGTATAATTCAAGTTCTCAATAAGGTAGAAAAATTGGTAGAAATTTTGTTGTGTTCAGGACTGATTCTATTGGGACCCTATTTGGTGGTTGGGTGAATTGTGGTTGCATTGTGCTGTTCGGGCTATGTTATGGTGGTGGGCGTGGCATACTCTGCTTGTATTCGAGTTGTGAGTTGTGGAAATTAGTGATATCAATGTGTGTGTGTTGATTTCGTGAGGTTGTGCTATTGGTTAGAGTGAGAAGTACCTGTAGTTAAAATTGTGTTTGTTGGGTGGAGTATGTTGTGGGTCTTGATTGCATATTACCTGTTTGCTTAAAGTTCTCAAAGAGGCAGAAAGATTTGTAGCACTCTTGTGCATTCAGGACTGATTTTATTGTGGACCGACAACGGAACTACTCGAGCTTGCCGGTAGCAACGACGACATCGAGCTCACAGGAGGCGACAACAAGTGTTTACTTTTCAGAGAAGTCCTCTGCTTTTATTTGTTTAATTTTGCCATTGAGGACAATGCCTAGTTTAAAGTTTGGGGGTGATTATTATATGTTTTCCTGTGTGAACTTGTTCTTTTAGTATTTGTATTATGTATTTTTCTTTTTATGTGTTTTGTTATTTTTATTATGTTAAAAAAAAACATAAAAATTTGAAAAAAAAAACAACAAAAAAAAACACAAATTTGAAAGTGATGCTGGAAAGATAAAAAATAGGTCGATGATGAGTAGCGTAAGAAGTACATGACAGTAATGAGGATAATTGACTGAAACATAGTTTCGTTTTACGAAAAATTAAAAAACACAAATTTGAAAGTGATGCTGGAAAGATAAGAAATAGGTCGATGATGAGTAGCGTAAGGAGTACATGACAGTAATGAGGATAATTGACTGAAACATAGTTTCGTTTTACAGAAAATTCCTGCTTATTGCACACTCATCTAGTTATGTTGTTGCTTAGAGAAGGTTTATGTGAGTTTAAGTGAACAGAAAAATGAGTGTAGGACTTTAGAACTTGCTTGATTGTCACTCGAGGCGAAATCCTAGGTTGCATAGCATTATAGAAATAATTTAGGTCATTTTTGGATCGTTTGAGCCTTTCAAGCCAACCCTTGTAATAATTGAATATTCCTAGTTCACCCCTTTGAGCCTAAGATAGCCTTTTCTTTCTTATGCAACTTACAATATTTTTCTTAACTTGTCAAGTTTGATTTTCCCAGATTATAACCCTTCTACCTGTTACATATGATCGTTCTAGGATGATTATATAGAGCCATGTTTTGTATTGAATGATGGGAGGTTTGATGATTTGGTGATGTGTTGTTTTGTTTCAGAAGAAAAAAAAGAAATATTGAGAAAAAAAAGAAGAAAAGATTAGAAGAAAATAGAAGAGTCACACTCCTTGTAGTTAATGTCAAAATGCAAGTTTGGGGGAGTGTGGATTCTTTATGTGCTTATAAAGGTTGTGGATGAATGTTGAAGAAGTGAACTGAAAGAAGAAAGAAAAGAGATATGTTGAATAATTGTGGTGGTACGAAATAGAGTTGGCATGTGCTCCATTGAACATCTTCGAATAGTTGTGTGCTTACAGGTAGTTTAGCCATATATTATATCCATTATCCTACATTGACCTTGACTACACGTTATAACCAAATGTAAAGTCCTACTGATCTTTAATGTTATGATTAACTTACATTAGTGGAGAATGACATGAAAATTGAGCCTATGAAGTTCTAAGTAATTGAAAATAAAAGATCCACATTGGACATTTGCTTTGCTTGCATAAACTCATCAAGGTACAATTGATTAGGATAGAGGCTATTCACACTC
Source organism: Ehretia macrophylla (assembly GCA_037974665.1). NCBI lineage: Eukaryota > Viridiplantae > Streptophyta > Magnoliopsida > Boraginales > Ehretiaceae > Ehretia > Ehretia macrophylla. Next base: position 10,851,976 of record CM075781.1, read on the forward strand.
ACTTGGGGGATTTGAAGTAAAATGCAAATTATATGAAGTTAATATTTCTCATGCTTATGATTGAAAGTCACCTCTTGAGTTGTGAAATAAAGCTACTGAGGCCGTGACAATTTACTATCCTATAGCATTACTTTCATGAATTGTCTTGTGCCAAGTCTTTAGTTTTTAGGTTGTTTCTTTATTTAGTTGTGTCTTTTGCTTGAGGACAAGCAAAGCTTAAGTTTGGGGGTGTTTATTAGGTATATTATTGATATATTATCTTAGCACCTTTTTTACTTAAATTTTGTTAGTTCTTGGTAATTTATGAGCAATTTGATTGGTTTTGCGTTTGATTTGAGTTGTAGGTAATTTTCAAGCGACAAGCTAAGTTTTGAGGCAAAGATTGAAGAGAAATAGCAAATGATTAGCTTTCATGCACTTGTGAAGAAATTGAAGAGAAAATAGAAGTAGCGCAGTCATAGCGCAGTTACGCAGCGTCGCAGGAAATTGAAGGGCAATTTTGTAAATGGCGCAAAAAGAAGAAACCTTATGTTAAAAAGAAGACATCAGACGTTAGAAAATGGGAGCTTTTGGCTTGCAGCTGGTTTTTGGGCAGAAAAAGAAACGTTCCAAAGGGAGAGAAAAAGAGGATTTGCGAGTTGAAGACAAAGAACAATCCAGAGACGGACTTCTACCATGATTCTTCTCCAAATCATAGTTTTCTCTATCTCTCTTATCATGTTTTACGTTACAATTGAGATTTTATTTAATTTCTTTATGATGTTCTAAATTATTTTTATAGGGCTATGATGTAGCCGGATTTTGAATATTTGAAGCTTTTGATTTGAATTAATTGATGAACTATTCCATATCTGCGTTGAGTATTTTGTGCTGAGTTTAATGCTTGTGGTTGCTTGATCAACAATTACATGAGTCGTGATTTAGTTTGAGACTGAGAAGTGATAACTAAATTAAACCACGTGTAAAATACCATTAAATTGTCATAAGCTAGAAATAGTTATGAGATCTAATGCAGCGTTTGAATTTCTAAGGCTTAATGCGTTCTATAGTTAGCTTTCTTATTGGGATAGGTTATTGATACTTGAGAAAAATTAATATTTACCTTAGCGAAATTGCTGGCAACGTAGGGAATAGACGTCAATTGATTTAGATCAATAGTTTCAAGTATGATTAATCTTGGTAAAATCGAAACCCCTAGAACATTTTAATTCTTGATTTATCCTCTTTATTAATTTTGTAATCGCTTTAGTTGTTAATTCCAAAAGTACTTTATTTATTAGTTTTTACTCACAATCTCTCAATATTTGATTGTCCGAATAAAGTTAAAGTTAAATCAATTTCGGTACTTAGTAATCACAGTCCTCGTGAGAATGATCTTTACTTATCACTTTATTACTTGTTGCGATACGTGCACTTGCGTTAGAAATCTCACAAAAGTTCTCTCTCCACTGTTTCAGTTTTATGCCTCATATTCTGAAATTCGTTGATTCTGTTCTGATTCGCTTGTCATTCAAAATCTTGTACTCGATTTGAAGTGAGGGACTGTGATATTTAAGTACTGATTATGTTATTATTTGATGACTCAATGTATTAATTGCTATGTGTTATCTCTAGAGCTGTGACACTCATTCAGCGGGTGAAACTGCCGCATTACTTAGTTCCGTAGGTGGGGGACGCTTCACCTTACAGAGGCATGGGGCCGCAAGTGGCCATTCTGTGATTTAGCTATAACTATCACGGCTCTAGGTGATATTTATGTGGTATGTGATTTTGAGAAATTTATATTTTGAGAATATGGTTAAGTTTGTATGAAACTTCGGTACAGATAGGATTGTGAGATAACTGTATAGGTTTTGTGATATCCAGTCACGTAATTCTGGTATTAGCTTTGTGTATATGTTTTGTCACTACAAGAAAACAACGCTCGAGCGACAAAATTGGGCGACAAATTTTTTCCATAGTAAATTGGCTACTGTCAGGCTATGGATTTGCTACGGGCAATAAATTCCGTAGCCCATCCGTAGTGTGAACCACTTTTCTGCTTTAACTCGATTTACGTGTTTTATCTCGTTTTGCATGCATTTGACCTGTTTATGTGCTATATGACCTAGAATGTTATAATTTTGATGTCAATACTCCTAATACGTGCTAAATGTGCATTCATGAAATTTTCATAAAAAAGGGGATCAGAAATTTTATCATCGATTTTCAGTGAATAGTATTTTCAAAACACGTCCGCTAAAATTTTGAAACTGGTCTTTTTAACCCTTCTAGACCTAGACGACGGACTTTAATAGACTTGTGTTTGGTTAAAACGGTTTTAAAATTGGCTTAAGAATTTATTAGGGTTTTTACACCGACTTTTGCGAAAATCGAGTTTTAAGCCGACTCGGGTGAAATTGTTTGATTGTAAAACTTCTTGTCACCTAAAAATAATCTACTTGAACTATCTTGAGTGTTGAATAATTGTTTTGAACTTTGGTGATCAAGAAAATGCATTTAAAGTCAAGAAAACACAAAAAAATGCTAAGTTTCAACTTTGACTATCATTTAAATGGTTGACCAACAAGCTTATATCACCAACACACACTCACAAAGCACAAAAACACCCCAAAAACACACAAAACCGTGGCTCCTTGGAGGAGAAAGATGAAGGCATTTTCAAAGCATTTTTCTCATAGATTTTGCATTTCAAAGCCGAATTGAGTGATTCAAAGCTTGATTTCACTTGTTTGGCATCCATTCTACACATTTCTTGCATCAAAACACATCAAAGGTGAGAGAAAAATTCTAGATCTCAAAACTCATATTTTGTGTTTATGCGTATAAATGATTATTGAACCGTTAGAATGTTAATCTGATGTTAGATTATTGCTCCTTGCATGCTAGGGATCATTTAGCTGTAATACTACGAGTTTTTATCTGTTGTAGCATAATTTTTATTTTTCGGGTATTTAAATTTGATTAATTTGTTCAAAGTTGATTAAATTGAGTTGTGTTGATTGGAATCGATTGCCGTCGATTTCTAAAAGTTTTTTAATTACGTGGTAGCACCGTTGTAATGCCGAATTTTCGATTATGATGTTTGGGTGAAAATCTGGAAAATTCAGCCTTGACACCTTAGGGTTTTAGGGTTATCGGGCATGATTTGGAGGTGTTATGGTAGTTTTTCGAGGGGGCTAATGTAAATGGTTGAATGAGTGAGTGTTTGAAACTGATTTGGAGTTGTTTGGATTAGTAGAATGTAAGATATGATTAATTGAAGTTTATGTTATATTTCTTTAAATTGTTGAATTGAGCCTTAGTTGATTGGGTGTGGTTTGAGTGATTGAATTGTGAGTTGATGATGGGTAAATTAGGGTTTGATTGTGTGTTTAATGCATGTTCGGTTAGATGCCTACTTTGTCATCTAACTTAGTTGTTTGTTGTTTAATTAAATATTGATGTAATATTGATGTTATATTGATTATTATTGAGTACGGGAATCGGGCACTTTTGTTGCTGATCTCCCAGATTATTGATTGATGATTGATTGATTATTGATGATTGTTATAGAGTCTTGGTATGTGTGTGCCACATCTCGGGCAGCGTTGGGCTGTCGGGTTGAAAACGGCATGACTGCCAGAGACTACCCCCAGCTCGCATGACGGAGGTGTCATGGAAGGAGGGGCTAGTGAGGTACCTTGGGTGCGTGTGTAATGGGGAGTTACAAGAAGAATGGTTGAAATCGTGATGGCGTTTGGAGCTACACCAATTAGAGTATCCTTTATTGAATGGTTATATAGTTAAGTGATGATAATATTATTGTTATTGTGTGTTTACTGACTCAAAGGATTATTCCAAGGAGTTTAGTAGACCTTTCTCGAGATCTATCGGATCCTCGTTGGGCTTATTTTATATAAGCTCACTCTCTATTATTGCATGCATATAGGTGTACTTTTGCAGGATTACGGATACGTGCCTCCTGAAGAGGAGAATGTGAAAAACGTGCCTTACGTGGATGAGTCTTATGTTCCAGAGTCTATCCATGATGTCGTACATGTTTTATTATCTTGTAAATTAACTTAGTAGACTTTTATCTGCTTTGTAGTTTATAATGTATAAGATATTGATAAGTTAATGAATTAGTTGATGTTGTCTTAGTAGCTTTTCTTTTGTTTATGATTAGGTTGCTAGATTGGCTCAATGTGTTTTTGTATTTTATATTAAGGGTTAATGTATTATGTTGGAACGGAGGCATATAACGAGGACTGTTATTTGTATAATATGGTTATGATGTATGTTGTTATTTTATTGAGGAGTTGTTTGTTGTATGGTTTGTGAAGTTGATGTATGATGTTCTATTGAGGTTGGTTTAGAGCCTCGGTATCCTATTTACTGTCGTTATACTGCCGAAATTCCGTTGCGTCCTGACTGATTATAGGAGGGGTCGAGTTGGGGCGTGACACGTAGCCTACTTAGGCCCCGTTGAAATGACGACAAAACTTGGCTATGAACCATAATTTTAATTAATAAAAATAATATTCTGTAGCCTAACCGTGGCAAATTTGCTACGGACTAGCTACGGATTATTTAATTAATTCTGTAAAAATATTCATAAAAAAATATGTAGCTATGCAGTGGCCAAATAGCCATGGATTGGCTACAAACAATAATTTTAATTAATAAAAAAAATAAAAAATAATATTCCGTAGCTTATCTGTGGCAAATTTACTACGAACTAGCTACGGATTATTTAATTAATTCGACAAAAGAATTCATAAAAAAATTCGTAACCCAGCAGTAGCCAATTGGCTATTGTTTGGCTACGAAATTCAACTCTTCCGTAGTCCAGTAGTAGCCAATTGGCTACTGCTGGGCTACGAAATTCAACAAAAAAATTGAGTTTTATCGTTTTTAATTTGAATTATGAAATTTTGATTGCACCTACAACGTAGTAAATTTCACTTGAGTTGTAAATTTTTTTTAAAAAAAAACTTGGTCCGTATTTCATTAACGTGCGTACTTTTATAGAGAAATCTCATAGAAAATCAATAGTCGTTTAAATCGAACTTATCATGTACTCATTTAACATTGCATTAACATTAATTAACGTTCAATCTAATGGTTCAAAAACTCTCACATTGTGTCTAAACTTCATAAATAAGAAAAATATGAAGATATTAATACGTTTTAATACATTGTTCCTACCTATTAACAAGTTAGAATATATAATATAAGTATTCCGTAGCCCAGCAGTAGCCAGGCTACGAAATTCAACTCTTTTGTAGCCCAACAGTAGCCAATTGGCTACTGCTGTGCTAAAATTGGCTACTGTTAGGCTACGAACTTCAACAAAAAATTAAATTTTATCATTTTTAATTTGAATTATGCAATTTTGATTGCACCTACAACGTAGTAAACTTCATTTGAGTTACAAATTTTTTTTAAAAAAATAAACTTGGTCCATATTTCATTAACGTGCGTAATTTTATAGAGAAATCTCATATAAAATCAATAGTCGTTTAAATCGAATTTATCATGTTCTCACTTAACATTATGTTAACATTAATTAACGTTTAATCTAATGGTCCAAAAACTCTCACATTGTGTCTAAACTTCATAAATAAGAAAATTATGAAGATATTAACACGTTTTAATACGTTGTTGTTAGATCATAGCCTTTGACTTATGAAAATCAAATAGTTTAGTTGCATGTTTATGAATCACTGCGAAAATATAACTAAAGCATACTTAGCTTCTTTCTGAACTTAGAAAGTCTATGTTTTATGGCTTGTAATTCATCTTGAGAACTTGTGACTAAAGACATGTCTAGCTAATACTGTGAAATTTAGAAGCTTTCTATTACATGAACTTTAAATTACATGTTCTTGTAAATGTTGCTAGGCTTACATAGTCCTATTATGAAGAAATGTTGTGTTAAGCATGTTATGCATAAACAAAGCTGCAAGAAGGTGTTCTTGTGTATTTGTTGTTGTCATTGAGTATAACTGTACAAGTGCTGGAATGTCTGTAATTAAGGGGAGACTCTGTCCGATTATTGTTGCATTCGGACTTGACTTCTAGGAAAGGGTTGGGTCGGGGCGTGACACCATAAACACCAAGGATACCACCACCACCAACCACCACCAAGGGCATCACCAACACCATCAAAGGTAGTGCAATAAACTAGTTTATATTTGTGTGTGTATATATATATAATCTATATTTTATTTGTAATTTATTGGTTTTTTCATTTGTTTATTTAATTTTTATTCGTCATCACTACCAAGGGTATCGCCAAGAGTACCACCCCTATCACCACTATCAAGGGCATCATCAACACCATCAATGACACCATCACCACCACCAAGAGACCCACTACCATATTCCTATCTCTATCTATAGGTAAATAGTTTAGTGTTGTGGTATTGTATGTACTATGTCCCTGTGTTTTCAAACTTTTCTTTAGTTGCACATTTTCTTTAGCTTTTCTTAATCATGGTTTATCTTTCTTAGGCACATATGTTGAAGAAGAATCTAGGCTTGTTTTCTGGATTTGTAAGTGATTCATATTATTCATGTGATTTAGTCACTAGGCATATATACATATCATGTATGAATCATGAGATATATTAGCACTAATTTGTGGGAGGTCGATTGTGAGTCATTGTCACGCCCCGACCCGACCCCGCAAAAGGCCAAGCCCGGACTCGACACACGGACGGAGTCTCCTCTGTACCGCGGACGATTCGAAAACCCTAAAATCAATATAATACTTGCGAAAGCCATAAAATAATCAAAACAAGCCAACTTTCTTTAAAATATACATTCTCTTATTAACCAACTTTCCAAACCAAAATGCCATGCATACTACACAGGTATTTATGCCACTAAACAGTTAGCTATTAGCATGCATTTCCTTACTAGTCACAAGGGTATAAGTTTATAACTTTACATTCTTTCAACTTATACAACATAAGACCGTAGAGGCCTCAAACCAGAAAATACATACAAGGCTACAAGCCTCAAAATTAAGCGACATCCAAGCAATATACATATCAAGCAAGGCTCGCACAAAATCTGGCAATCAACCACCAGCAAAGCAAAGAAGTGCAATCACGAGAACACCTCCACCTGTTCCTCCTTCTCTATTACCTCGATAGGGTCTGCTTCAACTACTCCTGTAAAAATATAGTATAGAGAGGAATGAGCAAAAACTATTGCTCAGCGAGGGCAATTGGTCTCAAGGACGGAGATGAGAGGAGTATGCAATGCAAATAGCCAAGCAATGCATACAATTATCATTTAAAGATACAAACAAGTCAATATTATAACAAGGCAAGCATTAAAGACTATAAACATTCATTCAAAGGATACGGTACTCTTTTCACGAGCAACTTTCATTCAAGAATTCGATGATGACGCGCCGGCCCAAACCACCTTATAACACCAGTTCGGAATATCCCGGAAGTATCCATCAACCTACGACCCAAATCTCCCTGGGAGGCAACCCAAGCGAGAATGGGAATAGCAGCGGAGCTAGAGCAACCAACACTAGCAACCCGAGGCTACCCAGAGAGGCCCATCACTCACGCGCGAGACACTATGCAATGCAAGACTCGATACAAGGCGATAAACAAGCGATAAAGCCACACGTGGGAGAATAACAAAGTAGGTTACTCTCGCACGCAATAGCAACAATTGATAAGCATTTCAAACCAAAATCAACTCAAACAAGTATTTCAAGCAACCCTAAGCATTCTATAGGCATAAAGTCAAGAAAACACACAAAAACACAAATCGGCCCCAACTATCAAAACACTACCATTTCCAAACGAGCCATGAGTTCTGGAAACCGACTTCGCCAACCCTCCTAGGTCACCATAAGGCACGTCTAAAGACCCCGAAACCTTACTTTACCCTAGAACTCGCGCAAAGCCCCGATTTCTCCCTTTCTCGTTTGAACTACAACTATACCAACCAAACACCCAACCAACGCCATAATCGCACCAAAAGTGCTTCCATGGCCTCCTGATACAATGCCAACACGCAAAACGAGAAAACGCTAAAGTCGACCTAAACGACCCCGACTTTCCCAAAGGCATAATTCTCATTTTTTCCACTACGCAACCCAAACAAACCATGCATTTAGGCATTCTAGCATACCTAGCACATTTCTACATCAACGGAAAGCAAAACAGCGCAACTTCAACGTTTCAAGGTTTTACTATTCATAAAACACTATTCAATTGACAATTTAATTTGCAATCACAACATTTAACCGCAGGAAATGTTAAAAAGCTATAAATACACGTTCTACAATTGCCAAAGAACATTCTAGAATTATCAAATCGCTTTAAATAACAACCTACGGATAAATCTCAAAATTTACAAAGTTAACATACATAACGTTTAAATGCGCAAATAACATGCTTCCCTCACCTTAGGTACTCCTAGTCGCTAGGAAAACAACGCTAGTTGCCTTGAAAATCACCCCGCACGAGCTCTCGCGAAGATTGATCGATTGGAAGGTGATAGGGTTTTTTTTTTTTCTCTAAGAAGCTCTCGGCCTGCTCTCTGAATTCAGTTGCTGTTTTTTTTTTTTGCTAAGTTAAATGCTCATTTAAATGCTAAGTGGTCAAATGGTCAAAGGCTTAGGTCAACAACTTAAAACTTGGTCAAAATGACTTATTTTGTGCATTTTAAAGCTCAATAACTAACACCAATTAAATTTTCAGCTAGCAATAATTAAAATATAAAATTTAAGTCATCCAAATACTAGTTTCACTATGTGTTGAGGACTAGAAATCATTCTCTAGCTATCGCTCCTTAAATGCAATGCACGTTGCGACAGCGAGAAAGTAACAGTTAATTCACAAAGAATTTAAGGAAATATAATTTTCAAAATAATAAACAAGAAATTTCACATTTCAGGCTCGGGTATTACAGTCATGCTTCACTTTGCATAAGATAACACTAACATTGACTAAATTAATTCTTAGGCTTTTTGTTTAGTAATCAGCATATATTTGTATGAATTCATTGGCGTTGAATACAATTTTGTTATGATGTGCAGATGTATCTAAATGTATACTAGGTGGAGGGAACGTGACTGAACATTAGAACCATGTGAGCGATATGATTAGAAGACAATAGTAGATCATTTTAGTTTTTTTGTAAATTAATATTATTTTTGTATTAGTTTTTTCTGTATATTAAAATTTTTGTAAATATTAATTTGTATTTTTTTTTGTTAATATAAATTTTTTATATTTATATATTTTTTTTTTAAATTAAATAATTAATTAGCGACGAAATAGCTACGACAATGTGCCGACAAAAGGCTACGGATTGGCTACAGATATTTGTCGACAATTGGCTACGGATTGGCTACGATACCAATCTGTAGCCGTGGATGACGACCAATTTATAACCGAAATGGCTACTGCTTTGCTACGGACGTTAATAATTAAAAATAAAATCAAAATTTTAGTTGGCTACGGATGAGCTACGGATTAGCTCCAGAAAAAAGGGCTACCGATATTCTACGGAGACCAATCTGTAGTCGTGGGTTACGGATGATTTACGATTGAAACGACTACGAATTTGCTATGGACGTTAATAATTAATAAAAAAAAATTAGTTGGCTACGGATGGGCTACAACTATTTTTCTACAGAATTTATAAAAAATAAATACAAATTAATTTTCGAAATTAGCTACGGATGAGTTACGGAAAATCAATTTGGCGACGGGCCTTTTTATTTCGGACGAGATTCCGTAGCCTAGTGGTCGCCCGTCCCAATTTGGCTACTGTTAGGCTACAGATTTTGTTTTGGTCTAGTGTAAATTAGCTATTTTTGTCCGTTTTGTACTTTGACTTCGTATCGCGTTTTTGATTTAATTCTTATGTTCTATATCGCATCTTTTTATTCAGATAACTCTCAAAGCTTAACTCTGGGTGTCCTTCTTACTGAATATTGTTTCGCTCATTATATTATTTTATTATAATTATGCAGAGACAAGGGTTATTGAGTTGTCCAAGCTATATAGGTTTAGAGGCCACCCTATGAGATCAGTCCTTCCAGTTGTATGGTATTATAAGAAAGATAGTTTAGAAGAAATACCATATATAAATCTTGTAATAGATATTTGGAAATGTGATTTGATTTAATTACGAGTTTTAGTCGCTCTGATGAATTATTTTGTGGTTTTAAATTTATGTATTGTGGTATTAGCACCTTGCGAG